>JAPDOI010000620.1:0-177500 GCA_029168955.1 Aplectana chamaeleonis | reverse complement strand
TAGGGCGAATAGCGGATAGGTAGACGCGCAACTTGACTTCCTTCGCGATGGTGGTAGACCACAAACACTTGGTTAGAGAATTGAATGCAGACGTAGCTTTCGCACATCGTTGTCGAATATCCGCTGCATAACTACCATCGTTCTTCAGCAAACAGCCCAAATAACAGAAATCGTCCACCAGTTCGATACGTTGTCCGTCCACACAAACTCCAGTTGAAGGCCTCTGAGAGACCCACATCTGCTTGCATTTGTCGGGACGAAGACGAAGTCCATAGGCTACGGCATACTTCGAAACGAGGTTCACAATCCTTTGCAGTTTTGCGTTGTTTTCAGCGAATAACACAATGTCGTCGGCGTACTCCAGGTCGACAAGGAGCGTCCTGATGGTGTTAGGATCACATCCGCAGGAAACTGTTCTGCAACTCTACGCATGATGTCATCAACGGCGAAGTTGAAAAGAAAAGGTCCTGCAACGGCTCCTTGCCTTACTCCTGTTTTCACCTCGAAAGCTGACGTAAATCCGACAGGTGTACGAACTGCTGCTGTTGTTCCTTTGTTCATGTCCTCGATTAACCGAACATACTTTTCCGGGACTCCATCTGCTCGCAGAGCATTGAGCAATCGATCACGATGAGGAGAGTCGAACGCGGCTTCAAAGTCCAAAAAGCAAGCTGTAATGGCTTCGAAAACCGCTGCCACGATTTAATTACTCTTTTCACGACGAACACTTGGTCGATGGTCGATCTTCCAGGTCGAAAATCGGCTTGCTCATCTCTGGTCGTTCTTTCACGATGTTTGATAAGTCGCTCGAGAATGATACGTTCTAAAACCTTGTACATGACACGAAGTAGAGATTCCTCTGTAGTTCTTAGGATCCGTGACGGATAGCTTCTTGTGAAGAGGTACGATGATCGCATGTCTCCACGAATCGGGTATCCTTTCGCTCATCCATATGGCACGGATGGTGTTGGTCATTTCACGAATCCCAGACGGAGGAAGAGCTTTCAGCATTTCAGCAGTGATGTTGTCATCTCCACCTGCCTTTCCATTCTTCATTTTCCGGACACAATCCAAAACTTCAGACTCAGTCGGCGGTTCCTCACTGACATCGTAATGTGCTCTCTGAACATGCGGGAGCTCAGGTACTGATGGCGCTGGACGATTCAGTAGTGAACTGAAGTAATCCTCCCATATTGGCAGCGTCGCATCACCAACTGCAACTCCATTGGTAGTGTTCAAGACAGGAGAACATCTCTTCATCTTCCCGCTATACTGTCGCAGCAACGTGTAGGCTTTCCTCGGATTCTTCTCCTCCCAAGCCTTCTCGAACTCCTTAGCTCTACACGTCCACTCTCGTTCGCGGTCACTTTGAAGCTGCCGACGCAACTTCCTCCTCAGACGCTTCTCCTCCACGAAGTTTCCTGCAGTTCGGAGAGCACATACTCTGTTGTAGGTAGATGTTGTTTCTTCTAAGACGTAGGCGAACTTCTTCTTAGGCTGTACAACCGGGAGTGCCTCTTTCGAAGCGTCCTGGCTGCATTTGACAAAAGAATCCGCGTCGCAAAGTTTCTTCTTAGTCCGTACTCCGATGTGAATAGAAACGCGTTGTCGGAAATTCCTTCTGCACTCTTCATCTCTGAGACTTGTCATGTCAATCCTCTGGAGAGGCTGAGCCCCTCGCTTCCTCTTATGAATCCTCGCAGTGAAGTTCAACAGAACAGGACGGTGATCCGAATCGAATGCGACATCCCACACAGCTCTAGATCTTCGAATGTCCGATACTGGAATATTCCTCGTCAGGACATAGTCAAGCTGTAGTTTCAAAGTTGTCATCTTCCGCTTCCGCTGCTCTTCTGGAGATAGCCGGGTTGGTCCCTGCCACGTAAGCTGATGGCGGCGATGATTCCTCTTGAATGTCGATGCAATAATCAGACCACTGCGTTCACAAAAGTCGAGAAGGCGGTAGCCACTGTCCGATGTTTGCTCCACTGGGTAGAACCATTCACCGAGTACTTCGGATTCCTGATCAAGTCCCATCTTCGCATTTGCGTCAATCCCCACGACAACAGCATGTTGACAAGGTATCCTGGCCAGCAACGTATTGAGTTCCTCATAAAACGCATCCTTCGAATTGTCTTCGGCGGTTTCAGTGGGCGCATGAGCACTCACTATCCACAGATTGAATCCTCTGTGATCCCGCAGTCGTACGAATGCATTCCGACACGACGTTGAGCCGAACTCCTTGACCATACCATTGAAATCCTTCCTTACAGCTATTGCACAGCCTCCCACTCTCCTATCGTCAGCGTTGCCGCAGTAGATGGTGTACTCTCCGACGCTGATGACGGGTCTATCCTTGAGGCGGGTTTCCTGCAAAGCAGCAAACGGTGCATGGAAATAGCTCAGAAGTCTGGATAGCGCAGTTTTTTGGATATCACTCGACAGCGATCGACAGTTCAGGGTGGCGAAATTGTGGCTTGTGGCCAAAGACTCCATGACTCCCTAGGTACGGATCCTAAGGTGTTATGGACCAGAGGCCTTAGTGTGCCGGACGGCGACACCTTTATGCAATGTGCGGGATACTTTCGCGATATAGTTGTGCACGCTATATCGCTCGAACGTTCCCTGTGTACACTCTAACGTCTGCTGGGTTCAGTAGAAGCAGGGGCACCAACGAGCAGGTACCAACAGACTTGTATACACACCCCCAGGCGCTGATAGCTTATTAGAATCAACTGATAAGGGGAAAACTGCACGATTTCAAGCATTTTGAGCCGGAGAACCGGGCATCAGTTTATGTTAACACGGGCATTGCCAAATGAATCATTTTCAACACAATCAAAGAACTGATACCTTATCAAATCGCACTGATAAGGTCATAATTCTGCGACTTTCATGTTTTCTCCTCAGAGGAGCGGTTAATTGCTCCTGGTTACGTTGAAGCCGCAAAATAGGCCTTGTTCAACACAAATAAGAAACTGATACCTCATCAAATAGCACTGATAAGGTCATAACTTTACGATTGCCAGCTTTTCACATCTGAGCTAGAAATTGCTTTTGATTACGTGGCACCCGCAAAATAGACTCCGTTAAACACGTAAAAGAATGTTTGTTTTTCCCCGAAATATTTCTGATCTGAAGGCAGAGAATTGGTGTCGAGAGCCTGGTCAATGGGTACTTCGCGAATTTCGTTAACTGAGTTGTTTTGTTGACTGGTGGAAGGATCTGAATTAGGAGAATTCCACTGGTATAGGTGTGAACATTTATCTACACTATAAATCACCCACCTTCTGAAAGATCTGTCCCTTCTAATATAGCAGCAACTGAGAATAACTGAAGACCTGATATGAGAACATTTACTAAATTCGTCGGAATGCCCTCTGTACCAAAAATCTACCTCGTCGTGTAGGAGTGCTAGGTTGTGGTATTGTAGAAGGCTGATGTGACAAGAGGAAACGTACCTGTGGAAGTCCGGGAGAATGGGCAATATCTTAAAAGAAAGGGAAAACTGACGATGCATGATGTATGTAAGAGATCTCAAGATTTAAAGGTAGGTAAAAGGTTGTTCCATTTATCCCTAATTCCTTCAGAAAATCGAAGCGAGAAAGAGCACACACTTTATATTTTGCTAGAATTAGAAACCTCAGTAGATGAATGCCATAGAAAAAAATTAAGAAAAACATTGGAAATAAAATTTCAGAAATTCCAACTTGAAGATTGGGAAAAGTAGAATGCTCATATTCCATAGCTTTGAATTCTATAATTTGAAACGACTTCCAAACAAACTCATGCGCTCCACATGAAATTAATAGAAACCGATGAAGATTTCAGCATGAAAAGGGATTTCGAATGAAAAATCATCTTTCAATGCCAATTTTTGAAACACTTCCATATACTTGTGAGTATGATTTTTCCTCGATTTAACTTGTTTGCTAGAATGTGTTTTTTGATATCTAGACATTTTAATCCAAGAACAAGCAATTCACTCTATTCAAAAGGGGGATATCCATCTGACTCTCGAAGCCTAATTTCACCGGATATCTTACTAATAAAAATTCAAATTTTCGAGCTATTACGGCATACTCTGCTTGTTGGGAATATTATCGAGAATTTCCTGCATGAATATTAGTATCATTTATATTCAATTCTGCTTCGATATCCTTATATTTTAAAATTATCTGAAATTCAGACACATCACGAAATTTAGAGAACTGCTCATTCGGATCATTAACAAACTCATTTTTTGAAAATTTTGTTTGGAAAGTTGCAAGAAAAAACCCAACCGGGCAGTACCTGGTCTGTTTTCGCCACCACTTCTTGAAATGTTTAGCTGTTGTTGTTCAAGTACAATACCGCGCAAATTGTTTGCAGAAAAAAGCGTTTTGCGGCATTTTTTGCGCTCACCGAGCGCCGCATCGCCATAACTAGCTTCGAAGTAGTCCGATTTCAAATTGGAAGTTATTTCTGAATTGCTGTCATTGAGTGCTACACGATAGTTTTACGAAATGGTAGATTCAATTCCAGATGTTCATAGAAAATTGCACTACAAAATATCTCAGTATGAACTGATCAGACGGTCATGATTGCAAACATCTGTCATGTTTTAACCTGTGGTCAATGTGAATTTTAGAAAGAAAAACGCATTTTTCGCACCGATGGGGTTCAAAGTTATTCTGCTGATTTTACGGATATGTTTACGGATAATTAATAATAGAATACACACAAATTTGTATGATAAGACAGATGATTTCAATTTCAGAGGTAAAAGATTCCCTCATGCTCATTCTGATATCTCTATAAAAGTCAAAGCATCTACGATTTACACGGAGACCTTGAGATTGGCTAATATCTGTTCAAATTTGAATTCCTTCAAGGAAAAACTCGAAGAAAAAAAACAGTTTTAGTTGGAAACCTATATACACTAGAATTCAGAGAAGTGAATGTGATAAAATGCATCTATAAACAAAAAATGATAGCATATAAGGTTAACCTAAGAGATGATAAGCAAAGTATAACACAATTGGTAAAACGCATAACGTACTAAGGCCCGTAGTAAACCCACCACTCAGTCAGGATCATCTGAATGGGTGATAAGACGATCCCGAAATGATTCAGACAGGGCTCAGACGAGTCCAAAATCGTATCGAGCGATAGATCGCATTCAAGCGGTCGGTCTTGAAAAGCCATGATTATGGGGGCATGATGATACCTGTGATGACAAGAACAACCGACCATTATTTTCTACGTGGTCGTTCACGAGTCGACCAACTCCATGATCCGTTTCTCATTTAATGAAATGCTGTTTGTTTCGTGGAAGCTGATATTGATAATGATACATTGGTAAGCCGAAATCTCAGCTGAATCGTTTAAATTACTCCTTTGCTCCTCAAAACAATCTCAAGCGCACTCCTGACCTGGCACGCTGTTTCTCTCTTCTCTAGCCAAGAAGTCAGTCAGATCTGACTGGATCGATTCAGTCAGATTTGACTGAATGATTCAGCTTAACTTGTTTGTTGCTGACTTTCTCTGTTTGGCCTAGGTCGCTATCCTACAACACGTACGTCTGAAATGTGTAGGGCTCATCTGAATTCTTTTCAGAACATGGATTCAGATATGCTGAACTGAAATTTTCGCCGGCTTTACTACGAGCCTAAGTCTTCACTGCGGATAGGTCGGTGTTCGATACTGTCCGAAATAAGGACTTGTGATCAAATGGAATTCATTGTGATATTGATGGTATACTATATCTTCTTGCCCTAATACCTTTTTCTAACGCTTCTAACACTACTTCACTCTGTTCGGCTCATGCTTTCGTATTCATCCTTCTTTCTCATCGACAGTTCTGTTCCTCACTGAGGAGCTCCGGCAGAGCTGTTTGATAAAATTCGTCTGATGCCAGGGGCGAAACGAGCTTTGTCAACTTCTCCTTCATACCTTTCCTTTTCTTGATTTACTTGCTTCTAGTATTTTGAATATTGGGTCAAATATAATAAGGAAATGGCAATTCTTTCATTGTCCGCACTTGTTATATATTCTTATACACATGAACTTTACATACGTCGTAGCGTAGTTTATTGATTTATCACGTTGACCATCTTTTACGCAACAGTTACTGTCGTTTCGGTGAACTTGTGCTTCAACAGACGAAAGGAGTTCCTCAGGGAGGTAACTTCAGCCCATTGTTAGCCTATATAACAGTTTCCATGTTGGAGTATAGGTACTCTATTAGCGCGAACATTGAAAATTACGTACTTTTCAAACCTTTTAGATACATGGATGACTTGCTCATAATACATAATAAAGATGAAACATTTGTGGATAGTCAAATTTCACTAATATGCAAGAATGTATTGGAACTCAAAAAGACGCAGAATAATCCCTGTAAATGCAATTATTTAGATATTAGTATAGACAAAATTAGTAATATCAGGTTGTCCGATAAGTTCTTGCCGTTTTTTTAAATTTTTTATAACTTTATTTTTAAACATAAAATAACAACAATTTAATCAATAATGTATTCTCCGTTGTTTGTTATGACTTGCTCCTGTGTGACTTATGACTTGTTATGTTGTGTTATGTTATGACTTGCTCCTGTTATGTTATGACTGTTATGACTCAAAATTGCCACTTTTGAACTTCGCAAACCAATAACGAGCAGTTCTTTCAGCTATGGCACCCTCTCCGTATACGGCACAAATCTCTCTAGCAGCTTCCGTGGCTTTGGCACCTCGGTTAAACGCAAAAAGTAGATGGTGTCGAAAATGCTCGTTTTTGTCGACTTGACACTCCATTTAAATGCTCTAAAAATTAACAAAAACTAATCGAAGCGTAAAAACCAAATAGACTTTCTTGTAGAGCGAAAAATTCTCTTTCGAATAACACAAAACATTGTACCAAAGAATTTCATTTCGATCGCTAATTTTTTAATTTAAAAAAACGGCAAGAACTTATCGGACAACCTAATAGAATAAACACAAAATGAATCGCACAAGACAAAAGATTGTTTTCGAATTTTATAAGCGTTCTGTCTTGTGGTAAGTGTCAAGAATTGAACGACGGAGATCTCGGAAAACCTCCAAAATGAACAATTTTCAAGTTTTCATATGTGAATAGATGTTTAAATTTTTATAAAACTTTACGAAATCAACTGAGAAAAATCGGGAAAGCCTCCAAATGGGAGAAATTCTCAAATTTTTTTAAATTTGCGGATGTGAGAAGCACTATTTTTAGTTTTGAAAAATCTATGAATTTGATGTTGGGAATCCAGGAAATCCTCCAAATTGCACACCTCCATAAACGTTTCGAATCTGCAGATGTTGAACAAATTCTCAGAAAATTTAGGAAACGAATTCTGGAGCATTTTTTGGATATTTAAGGAGAAAGTAGTACACCTGATTCTTTATCACGCCCGAGAATGCCATGTTAAAAAATATTTGAGTAAAATTAACACGACACATTGAAAGACTACAGTTTTCTCAATAAAATATACTCTGTTTATCTTGAATTGCACAAAATACGGTCCGCCAATAGTTTTCTAATTGGCCCGCTAGTACCGTAGTGTACGTCCACGACGCGTTCTCGGCAGACCCGGGTGGCAGGGTGGGTGCCCGAGCGACGGCATTGACGAATGGATTGCTCTGCCCACGGGGTGCCCACCCGGGCCTGCCAAGAACCCTTCGTGGACGTACACTACGGTACTAGCGGGCCAATTAGAGGACTATAGGCGGACCGTGTTTTGTGCAATTCAAGATAAACAGAGTATGATTAATATTCGGAAATTTGAGAAAGGATTATATGACGTCAAGCGAATTCCGAAAAATAAAGATGGAGTTCGAAATTTTCTAATCGTCCTATCAGTGCTTACAATTAGTCAGAGATTCTTTTTTTATTTTACATGGTAGAGTAAAAGCTTCTCTGGGTTGAAGTGTTAGAAATAAGGAGCGGAATATTAAAAAAGAAATATTTTCGCATTTCTCGTGATAACAGGAAAAGACCAATCATTTTCGTGCCGAAAAACTGAAAATCGAGTAGTCATTATCTCATCAGCTGAATATGATAAGGTAGTGCTGACGGGTGTTTTGAAGAACCAATTTCGCAATGTCCGTGCTGACACAAGTTGAGCCCCGGTTCTCCGGCTGGAAAACCCTGAAATCATGGAGTTTTCACCTTATCAGCTTACTCTGATAAGCTATCAGTTTCGTTTGTGTGTTGGACGGAGTCTATTTTGCGGCTTCCAGGCTATATGGAGCAATTTACCTCCACTGGTGGGAAAACCTGACAGTCGTAGGGTTATGACGTTATCAGTCTGATTTGATAAGGTATCAGTACCTGAATTGTGTTGTATAAGATTCGTTTTGATATGCCCAGTATATCATGAGCAAACTCCCGCTGTTACGAGCTAAAAACCTGAAAATCTCAGAACTATGACCTTATCAGTGCGATTTGATAAGGTATCAGTTCATTATTTGTGTTAAGAAAGATTAATCAGACAATGTCCGTGTTAAAATTAGTTTAGCCCCGGTTCTCCGGCTCAAAATGCTTAAAATCGTGTAGTTTTTCTTCTATCAGTTAATTCTGATAAGCTATCAAATTCTTTTCCGTGTTGAACGAAGTCTTTTTTGCGGCTGCCACGCAATCAGGAGCAATTTCTAGCTCCCCAGATATGAAAAGCTGGCGATCGTGGAGTTATGACCTTATCAGTTCGATTTGATAAGGTATCAGTACCTGACATGTGTTGAACAAGATTAGTCGAGCTATGCCCAGTACATTAGGAGCAATTTCCCGCTCCTCTGAGGTGAAAACATGAAAATCGCAGAATTATTACTTTATCAGTGCGATTTGATAAGGTATCAGATCTTTAATTGTGTTGAAAATGATTCATTTGGAATTTGTCCGTGTTAACATAATTTGATGCCTGGTTCTCCGGAGCAAAATGCTCGAAATTCGTGCAGTTTTCCCCTTATCAGTTGATTCTGATAAGCTATCGGTGCCTGATTAGTGTTAGGATGGTCTACAATCAGGACTTTCACGCTGACATGACAGAATCCCAGCTTTTCAGCCTCAAAAACGCGCGATCTGACGAGTTTCGCCAACTTACAGTATTCTTGGAGGTCAGCTGTCAATAATTTTATGGCGGCCACTGCGCGCGCTTGCTGACAACCTGTGCAAAACAGCCCCCCACCACCTAAACTAGGCTTTTAAAACATCTGTAACTTAACGCTCAAGCGAGCTACCCCGGGTTTGAGCAAAACTAAGAAACTAGGTTTGTAACCGCACCGAATGAAACTTTACTCGCTCCCAGAGGACGCCTTACAAAAAAAAATTCACTAGGTGTGGGCATTTGATGTTTTGAGCATAAATGTCCACACCTAAATGCACTGGCTAGGTGTGGACAGTTATGCTCAAAACATCAAATGTACACACCTAGCAAATTTTTTTGTAAGGCGTCCTCTGGGAGCGAGTAAAGTTTCATTTGGTAGGGTTGGAAACCTAGTTTCTTAGTTTCGCTCAAATACTCCAGGTTTGTGGACCTGGACGTTTTTTTTACGTTTTTCTACCTTGTTCCGCTCCCTATATAGCGGTCTTCGGCGTTACACTGAGACGGTTAAAGATTGTATATCGGGTTAATCGACCACGCTGGACTCAAATGTCTTACTCTCATGACACCTAAATTTCAAAAATGCCCCTTTTCAGCGGGACCACACATGAGAAAAGTGTGAGGCCTTATACTCTATGTTGGACGGTGAAAGTGAGTATAAAGAGTAAATCAACCACGCTGGACTCGATCATCGTATTCTCCTGACTCAAACCTTGCAAAATAAAGACTTCCAGCGCGACCGCACCTGCGACAGGTGTGGGCCACACAGAGAAGTGCCGTTCAGCCTCTTATCTTAGAGGCTGAAAATTTGTATATAGGGTAAATCTACCACTCTCGACTAGAATATCTTATTTTCGTGACCCTTATTTTGCAAAAAAAATGTTAGGTCTAATGTCTTTTGAAAATTAAGCACCTTTCGAGATCGAATCCGCGTAGTGTGTTTCGTGTATGAGTGGGTTTCGTAGAATGAAATTCGAAACGTAACCAGATCAGATGACGCTCTTTCCAACTTGCAAATGTTTTTGCCATGTCTGGTCTGGCTAATGTTGAAGCTCTTATTTTCGTATCTAACCACTTATTAAAGCGTGTTTTTCATACCTTTATGAGACCTGTTCTTCTCTGAAAACCTATTTATTTCTTAAGTACATCTCGTCGTATTCGCCTTTGCCAATAACTTCATTCATCGCATCCACTCTTTTCTTCCGTCCCATTCCGTAGCTTCCAATCTGTTCTTATTTGCAATTCAATACACAACTATCCAGGATACACGCCCAGAACCTATGTGCCTTATATTCAACCGAAGGAGAACCTTTACTATAATTCAACTTTTACGTAAATTTAATTACAACAAGGTTTCATGTTAATTGGACGGTATTACCGAACTATTCGCAAAAAAATATTTCCTAACAATGTACCTACTACCCCCGGTCAGGATGATTCACGTGATCTCCCGGTGGAGCTCAGACCCCAACCCTCCCTCCCTCCACCATTGCGCAGCTCAGACCCCCGGTGTGGATATCCACACCCCGCGCCGAACCATGGCTGCTAGTTATGGCGTCTTCGTTACAGGCCTCAGCGCTCCTTGCTGAATATTGCGTCGGTCCTTGCAACTCAGGGATATTGGCCTTGTCTCACCAGAGCAACGTCTTGCCCGTATGATTGGCCGCAAATAACATTGCCACGGCAGTATACAGAAAACAGAAACTACAGAATGCGCAAGTGCTGAGAATTAATCTTGCCTCGAAGGATTGTCCAGTAGAAGCAGTAACTTGCAGGTGTTGACCAACCTTAAGACCATGGGGAACTTCGATGCTGAAAAAAAAACTAACTGTTACTAAACACAAGCATCAAAAACGTGTCGATATTAAGCTTGATACATATGTACAGCCTGACCTGAACTGCTCTTTGCCACTAAGCCCCAGTTTTTCAGCGTTTTCACCATCTTTGAATTGCAACGGTATAATTCCCATGCCAATCAGATTAGACCGATGAATTCGTTCGAAGGACTCGGCAATTATCTGCAACAATGTGGTCAGCATATACTACACTAGCAATGCCTAACATAAAGTGTAAACACAAATTTCACCACAAATTCCATTTCATGAAACGAATATAAATTTAAGGGAACATGGTCGGCAGCTGTAAATTATTTGGTCTCACGGACACGGGAAAAGGTTTTTGTAAAGCTTTAGTTGCTATTGTATTTTGAAAAGGATACCACAGGAAAGACTCGAACCTGTATCGCCTTCCGAGCGAACATGTTCCCACTTTCACCACCGTGCGTTCCGCTCCGGCTCTCGTCAGCTAGTTGGCGCACAAAGGTATATAGCACATCAGCACTTACGCAATAAAGGGTATGATCTGTCGAAGCCATCCACGCACTGAATCCCATGGAGCTGAGGCTTTGGAAATTTATGACATTTCAAGAATCTTTTGGCCCGTCTCGAGGCTAAGCAGTATTCAAGGGCTATGCCGTTTCCGAATGATCACAAAAACCCTCAGTTGTACAGTTGCCAACATGCATAACTCAAACATACATATCGAGTGCTTCTGTGCCAACTAGGTGACGAGTGCCAGACCCTGACTAGGGACTGATCCCAGCACAAACTAGAGTTTTGAAAAATGATCTGTTGAGTGCTGTGGGGAAGAGAAAAAAAGCAATTAAAAGCTTCGTACTGTCGTTCTAGGGGTCAAATTCCGCTCCGTAAAGCGTCGAATACGCAATTGCGGTCCGGAATTTGACCACGAGAACGACAGTAAATTCCTACATACTGCAAGAAATGCAAAACTGCAAGAAATGCATTTTTGGAGTTTAGAAATATGAGAATTTTCAGCCCAAACTTTGTCCAGTGGGGTTATTCGATGCGCTGAACACGCATATAAGGTCCATTTTCAACAGAATATTCGTAATCTTCCAAAAAACCGAAAATGGACCTTTTATTTGAGTTCAACGCCACCCCAAAAGAAAGCAGGCAAAGTTTAGGTGGAAGGCGTTCGAATTTAGGAAATTGAAAAAAAAATGTTTTTTGTTTGTTGTTTCTGTTCTACCAACGTGCATTGAGGAAATCTAACGAATTTCGAAATGCTCTTTTTCACCCCCACAGCATTCGCCAGATCATTTTTTGAAACTCCACTTTGCGCTAGGATGCTGGGATCGGTCCCTACTAAGAGCACTTCAGCACCACAGGTTTGGTGGAGCTGAACGGATGGTGGAGTAAATCTGGGCCCCAACTGTGCCAGGCACGCCAATTCCAAGCATGTGTTTCAACGCGACGCAGCGCAGGATGTTACAAGATTTAAATATGAATGAAGCACAGCGAGTTTGATGGTGGGGCTTCGATGTAGATTCGGGCATTGAGCAGTAGAAGTGTTCACTGCAGTAATTCCGAAACTATTGTCAGAACAGGCACAATCTCAGACAAACTAGGGATCGGAGCGCCGTAGTATACGTCAGATACGGATCGGGCTGGCGGACAGCCGGTGCACTTGCCCAAAGTGCCAGCGCTGGCTCTCGGCCGGCAGTCTGTGCGAGCGCAGACAATAAACCGGCAGCCTGATGGACAAGCTTGCTCGTGTGCTGTGGCCTCATTGATCGGCATTTTCTTAGCGATTTCTGTTAACTCGTCATAGCATTCTTTGTCTCGTACGTTCTCCCTACGCGCCCTCGCGTTGTTATAAACGTTTTGTTTGCTTCTTCTGTACATATTCTGTACACCATTCGAAACTGAGGTATAGTTTGCATGTTATGTCTAGGAAGCCGCGTAGCAGCTATTTTCTCGCTATTTTCAGGCGGAGCGGTTGTTTCCCTATTTTCATCAATGTACTTTCTTATAAACAACCGCTCGGATTTCATGATGGAACTATCATAGCAACGTCGCGGCTTCCCTACTCCAGATATTGACGATAGGTGTTGCTCGAACCACACGAAACACTTTTATCGTCTGTGTCAAATGCTTAGGAAGACGCAGCTAAGCGACATGCGTGGCACGAGCGGAAGCGAAGATATCATTACCTCACCTATCTTTTCGCTTCGGCGTGTGCCACATAGGTCTGCCACGACTTCCTACGAAAGTGACCCAGACACTACCGCATCGATAATTTATTTGAGGAAATCCATAGTATTGGAGTTCTCGGCTCATTCGGGAATCTCAATTTCTGATTTTTTCCGAACACTATTCATTCGGAAATTTCACTCGGCAAATCAAATTACCCGTGTTAACAAATATTCGATACGTGCACAAGTTTAAATTATTTTATCCGGTATTTCAAGGCACTCTTCAACTGGTGCTCTCCAAGTGTGGTCGGCATCACTCGAGCTCTCGTCACAACTGCAGCACAGAAGAAACAAGCGGGACCGCGTACGACCCGCGAGATAACATAACTAAAGAAGAAAAGGTCGCCTCGTGAGGTCATTTCGTAGATATACTATGTATACCAGATCGAACATGAACAGTCCTGCCGCAGATAACTTCAGGGACGACGAGCTAAGGACATCGATTGAAGAGGTCAATGGTGCGAAGAACGTACCGGAATGTGTGAAGAAAGTGCTGGCTATCCTCGCCGAACAGCTGAGTTCTCTTGCCACGGCTTTTGACAGAGCGACGCGCGAGAGATCGCTTGGCAGCAGAAAACGAAAAGCTTCGCGAAAGATTGAGAAGAACTCATGCCCAGCCCTTGAGAGATCAGAGCGTGAACACAGCCTTGCCTAGAAGGAGCACCTCCTCGTCGATACCCGAAGACAGCTGTGCCGAGAAAGAACTACTTCGATCCATCGTCATCGCTGGGATACCAGAACACTCGTCACCCATTGTCAGAGAAAGATTGCAGTACGATTACAATTGTGTCAATGAAGTTCTTAATAATTTGGGGGTAGAGCGTTTCCCGTCTAATGTGTATCGACTATGAAGACCATCGATGGCTCGTAGAAGGCTTCTTAAGGTTGTACTACCAGCTACGAGGTTCCAGCGTCAGACTGTGACTAGGGCTCCACGTTTACGGTCCTTCCCCCGAGGACGGATTTATCTAAGGGAATCCCTCACTTGGGAGGAGTGGGAGCGTAGGCGGGAAGAATATTCACGTCGGCGCCAGAACACAGGGTATACCTGCCAATTGTACAGGACTCAAAGCTCGCTCACGGTTGATTCTATAGCTACTGCTCACAGTCCGAACCAATTAAACCGGATGCAGTTCCCCGGTCACCAGTAAATGAAAATAGATCCTTATCAGTAGCGTTTAACTGTGTTTACGGGAACATAAGATCATTTGCTAAGAATTCTGTTTACGTAGATTTGACACTCAGGGGTTTTCATGATATATACTTCTTCACCGAGACTTGGTTGAAAGCTGAACATTCCATATCATGAATGCTAGGTGCCTGGTCTAAAGATTTCTCAGTTCTGCTTTGCGTTAGAAACACTTCTCCTGGAGGCGGTGTAGCTATTTTGCTCAAGAGTATTTTTTTCACATACCATAGTTTTTTCGGAATCCATTCCTTTCGGCTAAGAAATCTTAACAGCTGATATTGTTTAAGGAAGCACTACAGTCAGAAACGTACTGGTGTATAGATCCCCTTCTTGCGTTTCCTCAATGACAAATCAGCTTTTCAAGGCTATAGGTGATCTTTCCACATGTCCGTGGCCGGTTCTTGTACTCGGTGATTTTAACCTACCAGAGATTGATTGGAGCGAAACTAATCACAATCAGTTAGCAATCCTCATGTGTCTATTCAGTCCTCATCTCGACCTAATATTTTGCAACTCGGGTGAAGTGGTCGACAGTGTGGTTGTTCGTGCTTCTTCTTCTTCTCCTTTGCAGCCACGTCGAGGGTACTGTCATAGGTTGAGGAACTGGGCGACCAATAATGGATTCGTCCATAGGTCCATTGTGGTCAGCGTGGTTGGTCTCTCCGGACAATCAAACAAATGTGCCGTATCGTGGCCGTGGCATCCACAGTCTGGGCAAACGTCCGATTTGCTGCTATCAATCTTGCTAACATATGCCACTCTGCCAACGCGTAGCTAGATGCCTCCGAGGGCGCGGCCTGAAACGCCGCCCCATTACATGTAGCGAGAATTTAAGGGTTTTAGCTACGATAGCTAAACCCGCATATTGTTGTGTCGTTCGAACCACTGTTCTCTCTGACGCTAAACCCGTATATTCTCGCTATAATTTTGTAGCGAGAAACTACGGATTTCGCGAGAGCCTGTGTTGAATTCAATCTCAAACCCGCGTTGGCTACGCGGAATGCAGGGATGAGGTTTGAACAGTGTTGGCACAGTCAACCCACGGAGAACTTGACACTCTGTGGGTGGTCGTGGAGGGTGACCCCGTGTCGTTCTCTGCAAGACCTTGTAAGGGATAATTTTGGCCGCTGGTATGCTGCAGGCCGTGGAGAAGAAACGGCGATGCGCTCGATCGCAGCAGGGATCGTCTTTCTAGTACAGGTCAAGACTGGGTGGGTCGATCGATCGTGTGCTGCAACGAGAATAAGCGTAGAATATGCGGGTGCTGTAGCAAGAATTTACGTAGAATATGCGGGCGCTGTAGCTAAAATTTCACCAACTGAGGCTAAACTTTCCGTAATTTACGTAAATTCTCGTGTCAAAATTAGACTAGATGCCTCCGAAACCCTGGGCATCTCTGCTTTCCGTGTTAGGCATTTAGCTACGCGTTGGCGGAGCATAAGCATAGTAGAGTGACCACAGCGCAGCGATGCCAGGGTGCATCTGGCCCTCCTTCCGAGCTGAGACTCGGATGTGCAGACCCGGGGCGGCACCACTCCCAGGACTGGATTTACCGCCGCCTTTTCCAGATGACACCGTACGAACTGTGTGTGCTCCTCGCGCAACAGAAGGAGTCGTTCTTGCTGTGAATCAAGCCATCTTTGCAGATTGACTTTGCTTGGAGCATCGGCGAATGGCTTTCTGATGCGTCTCTCCCTGACGGGGTTCAGCACTCTCCATGAGGGGTGGTTGGGTTGCTTTATGATACTGATAAAAAAAATTGTTGGGCCTAGAGCTGGCAGTGTTCTTTTACTGGTAATAATCGTGTCTCCTCATGCAAATGATCGACTGGGAAACTTCTTGCACATCCGGTAGCTATACGAAGTGCGGCATTCTGTATACGGTGCATCTTGGTCCAGGAGGAAGTGCTGCCACACCGGTGCAGCGTACTCCAGAGCGGGCCGAAGTATGGCCTTGTATGTCGTGATAATTGTTTCTTTGCTACTGCCCCATGATGTACCGCCCAGGGCTCTGAGCACATTAAGCTTCGCTTTGACGACGGCCTGCTTCTGTTCGGTGTTCTTATGAAACTTGAGCGATGGATCGAGCACCAGACCGCGCAGGTTGGGAAAGCGAGCAACAGGCAATCGATCTCCGTCCCACTCGACATGCGGGTGAGCGCTGTGCTCCGAAGGATCTGTTGTGAGTACGGATACCGACGATTTGGATGCAGAGATCTTTAGCATTTTGCGGTCGAAAAAGCTTTTCAGTGTGACCAGGTACTCATTGATCTTGGAGGCGGCGACATGTATATCCCAATCCCGACACAGTATTGTCCTATCATCGGCATAAGCGACCACCTTGATATCCTGGGGGGGGGAGCGGGCATGTCTTCGAGGTACAGACTGAAGAGGGCAGGCGTTAAAACGCCGCCCTGCGGAACTCCAGAGCAATAAGAATACTATTGGAGACATGGTTCTGGAACATAACTCTGGCTCGTCTGCCCTTGATGAATGCCGATATCCAGCGTTTCTGCCACGGCGGTATTGATGATTCGAGTAAGTTGCTTGACAGAACTCCATGGTTTACTTTGTCGAATGCCTTGGTGAGATCTAAGGCAACAGCCACAGTTCTCTGTAGCTTCTGGGCATTGAACCCATCGATGGCAAAGCTTGTAATTTCCAGCAGAGCTGTCGTGGTGGAATGCAGCTTTCTGAATCCATGCTGAATCCCTTGCTTCTCATTGTGCTCCGCCAAGCCCTTTACGATCAGTTTTTCGGCTACCTTCGCTAACGTGGACAGCAAGCTAATAGGTCTGTATCCCTTGACTGAAGCCTGAGGTTTCCCTGGCTTGGGCAGCGGCACAACGTTAGCTGTCTTCCGGTTCTGTGGGATGGTACAGGATCTGAACGAGGTATTGATCAAATCAGTGAGGAGCGGAAGGATTTCATTCGGTATCTTCTTCAAGACAGCAGGACATATCCCGTCTAGACCGACCGCTTTTAAATTCCGCATATCCTTCATAACTTTCTCAACTTGTGTCGTAGTGAATGCTTCGGCCGTGCTCATAAGCGGGAGGCGGCACAGCTCTCGTACAGTCACTCTATTCTATGGACCACGCTTTGCACTAGTGACGAAAAAACTTCTCCCGAGCGCATAAGCGGCTTCTTTTCCTGATTTAAATACACCGTTGTCTGATTCGACTGTGGAGACGCTAGCAGGCAAGCTCTTACCCGAGAGCTTCCGTAATACCTTCCAAGTAGCTGCACTGCTCGTCTTGAAATCCAACTGTCCGGTGAACTTTTCCCACTCTTCTTTCTTGTGCCTGTCTAAATCCTTTCTGATCTCATCGTCAAGTTCAGCAACGATGGGGTCCAGATGGTTGACCGCTCTCCTGGCATCTCTTGTCCTGATCTTATCGAGGATCTCCCTTGTGACATTTGGATAGAACGTCTTGACGCGACCGACAGGAATAGCTGCTTTCATGGCTCTGCGGATCGCGTCAGATAAATGGCACTCTTTCTGGTGCATGTCGCTATTCCATGGGTAATTTGCCGACAGGAGAAGCGCAACTTCACTGAACAGGCTCCAGTCTGCTCGGCCTAAATTAAGATAAGAACGTTGACGAACAACAGAATAGGGAGCGAGAGTTGGAGAGATCGATATGGATAAAAACGGGGACATGGTCACTTGGCAAAGTGGTTGAGGTGGACCATGAGCAAGAGTTAGAGAGCTTGGACGAGACAAGAGAAATGTCTGGGCTGGAAGATCGGCCGTTGGTTGGGAGACGAGTGGGCTGACCATCGTTTAAAATGACCAAGTCACACTCCTCTGCCCATTCTTCGACGTCATTTCCTCTAGCGTCAGAATCAAGTGACGAGCAAAAGGTGTGAGCATTAAAATCTCCCGCGAAGACAACTGAGGAAGAGAGAGAGCAGTCGTTTAGCTGCTTAAGTAGAGGAACAGGATCGTAAGATGGGGGGCATGAGGTAGTGGGTGTGCCAAACTTTTGCACCGATTAGATGTTATCGGTTTCCATCCAACGATAAAGTGATGGCTGAGGGGATATCTTACTGGTAGAACATTCCAGGTGAACATTAACGGGCTACTCTCGAGTGTCAAGAGTGTCACCAGCGGTGTTCCTCAGGGAGGAGTCCTATCACCTATACTTTTTAACATCTATACAGCAGAAGTACCAAAGCTGCTAGAAAAAGATGGGATAAGTTGTAAACAGTATGTGGATGACCTGAAAATTTACGGCGATGTCTCACGGGTCGACGGCACAACGGCTATGCAGTCAGCGGTTGATAAATTGGTTACATGGTCTCGAGAATGAGAACTCTCATTGTCTCCAGAGAAAACATTGCATCTAAGAAAAGGTTCCTCTGAAACACCACCGACATACCATTTGGATACTAGTTCTATTAACCCGATCAATTCAGTCAGAGATCTAGGATTTGTTTACACGAATGAGTTGGATTTTTCAGCTCACTATGAGATAATGTGTAAAAAGGCTATGATACGAACGTTTCACATATTCAAGGCGTTATCCACAAAAGATAGAAATGTTCTCATCAAAGCTTATTAAACTTACCTACGACCACTAGTCGAATGGGGTTGCACGGTGTTAAATCCATCTAGGAAAAGAGATATTAACAAAATTGAGAAAACACAAAGCAACTTCACAAGGAAGGTTTTTGTCATATCTGAAGGCTATCAATACTCTAGTATCCCACCATCTACGGACAGGAACTCTATTCTAGGATTACCAACGTTAGAATCAAGAAGGAGGGTATACGGTGCATGTACGGTTCACAAAATCATTCATCACGTGTTGAAAGTTGATGCTACCGAGTTTTACACGTTTGACCCTTCGATCACCCGAGGAGAACAATTGAAAATCTCCTACCGTTAACCGAAATCCAGATACAGAGCCGTTAGTTTCACAGCCCGAGCAGGATCACTTTTTGTCACTTTAAGCGAAACAGTAGGCGCGTCGGGTAGAAAACCGCTTTCAAGCGCCGCATCGAAAGGAAGCTGCTAAGGCCATGAATATCTAACTACGTAATGTTTCATATCACATTTCAATCAAGTCAAAGTGATAAGGTATGCTCCCTTATACATAGGTAGTTTGCTTTTCATTCATGTTTTCCCACGATTGTCTTACACATCGTATTGAAATAGAAGAAATAAATATATTCAGTTTTTTTGTAGATATTCGGTTTATTCGTAAAACTGAAATACTTCATCTTCTGAGTGTTCTGCCAACTTTGGGTGACAAGTTTAGATTTTTCGCCACTGTAAAGAATGTTCAAAGTATTTACAAATTAATCGGCAATAATTTTGATGTTTTTGAATATTTGATGGCTTATTATGGCATGGTATATGATCACAAGTTATCACAAGGTAGCTGAGTTGAACGCAAAACTCAGATGTCAGGCAGGACTCGAACCTGCATTGCACGCTTTCCGGGCGAGAGTGTTATCATTACACCACCGACACCCCGTTCTGCATCCCTCAGCTATTCACACAAGGACTGTGTGGGCACAACAGCAATCACCCGATGACGGGTATGATCTGGTAAGCACAAATCGACATTAAACCCAGTTGAGCTGAGGCCTTTTGAGGACAGCATTTTGATGTTTTTGAATATTTGATGCCTTATTATGGCATGTCCGGCACACTAAGGCCTCTGGTCCATAACACCTTAGGATCCGTACCTAGGGAGTCATGGAGTCTTTGGCCACAAGCCACAATTTCGCCACCCTGAACTGTCGATCGCTGTCGAGTGATATCCAAAAAACTGCGCTATCCAGACTTCTGAGCTATTTCCATGCACCGTTTGCTGCTTTGCAGGAAACCCGCCTCAAGGATAGACCCGTCTTCAGCGTCGGAGAGTACACCATCTACTGCGGTAACGCTGACGATAGGAGAGTGGGAGGCTGTGCAATAGCTGTAAACAAGGATTTCAATGGTATGGTCAAGGAGTTCGGCTCAACGTCGTGTCGGAATGCATTCGTACGACTGCGGGATCACAGAGGATTCAATCTGTGGATAGTGAGTGCTCATGCGCCCACTGAAACCGCCGAAGACAATTCGAAGGATGCGTTTTATGAGGAACTCAATACGTTGCTGGCCAGGATACCTTGTCAACATGCTGTTGTCGTGGGGATTGACGCAAATGCGAAGATGGGACTTGATCAGGAATCCGAAGTACTCGGTAAATGGTTCTACCCAGTGGAGCAAACATCGGACAATGGCTACCGCCTTGTCGACTTTTGTGAACGCAGTGGTCTGATTAATGCATCGACATTCAAGAAGAATCATCGCCGCCATCAGCTTACGTGGCAGGGACCAACCCGGCTATCTCCAGAAGAGCAGCGGAAGCGGAAGATGACAACTTTGAAACTACAGCTTGACTATGTCCTGACGAGGAATATTCCAGTATCGGACATTCGAAGATCTAGAGCTGTGTGGGATGTCGCATTCGATTCGGATCACCGTCCTGTTCTGTTGAACTTCACTGCGAGGATTCATAAGAGGAAGCGAGGGGCTCAGCCTCTCCAGAGGATTGACATGACAAGTCTCAGAGATGAAGAGTGCAGAAGGAATTTCCGACAACGCGTTTCTATTCACATCGGAGTACGGACTAAGAAGAAACTTTGCGACGCGGATTCTTTTGTCAAATGCATCCAGGACGCTTCGAAAGAGGCACTCCCGGTTGTACAGCCTAAGAAGAAGTTCGCCTACGTCTCAGAAGACACAACATCTACCTACAACAGAGTATGTGCTCTCCGAACTGCAGGAAACTTCGTGGAGGAGAAGCGTCTGAGGAGGAAGTTGCGTCGGCAGCTTCAAAGTGACCGCGAACGAGAGTGGACGTGTAGAGCTAAGGAGTTCGAGAAGGCTTGGGAGGAGAAGAATTCGAGGAAAGCCTACACGTTGCTGCGACAGTATAGCGGGAAGATGAAGAGATGTTCTCCTGTCTTGAACACTACCAATGGAGTTGCAGTTGGTGATGCGACGCTGCCAATATGGAAGGATTACTTCAGTTCACTACTGAATCGTCCAGCGCCATCAGTACCTGAGCTCCCGCATGTTCAGAGAGCACATTACGATGTCAGTGAGGAACCGCCGACTGAGTCTGAAGTTTTGGATTGTGTCCGGAAAATGAAGAATGGAAAGGCAGGTGGAGATGACAACATCACTGCTGAAATGCTGAAAGCTCTTCCTCCGTCTGGGATTCGTGAAATGACCAACACCATCCGTGCCATATGGATGAGCGAAAGGATACCCGATTCGTGGAGATATGCGATCATCGTACCTCTTCACAAGAAGCTATCCGTCACGGATCCTAAGAACTACAGAGGAATCTCTCTACTTCGTGTCATGTACAAGGTTTTAGAACGTATCATTCTCGAGCGACTTATCAAACATCGTGAAGGAACGACCAGAGATGAGCAAGCCGGTTTTCGACCTGCAAGATCGACCATCGACCAAGTGTTCGTCGTGAGAAGAGTAATTGAATCGTGGCAGCGGTATTTAGATCCACTACAGCTTGCTTTTTTGGACTTTGAAGCCGCGTTCGACTCTCCTCATCGTGATCGATTGCTCAATGCTCTGCGAGCAGATGGAGTCCCGGAAAAGTATGTTCGGTTAATCGAGGACATGAACAAAGGAACAACAGCAGCAGTTCGTACACCTGTCGGATTTACGTCAGCTTTCGAGGTGAAAACAGGAGTAAGGCAAGGAGCCGTTGCAGGACCTTTTCTTTTCAACTTCGCCGTTGATGACATCATGCGTAGAATTGCAGAACAGTTTCCTGCGGATGTGATCCTAACACCATCAGGACGCTCCCTTGTCGACCTGGAGTACGCCGACGACATTGTGTTATTCGCTGAAAACAACGCAAAACTGCAAAGGATTGTGAACCTCGTTTCGAAGTATGCCGCAGCCTATGGACTTCGTCTTCGTCCCGACAAATGCAAGCAGATGTGGGTCTCTCAGAAGCCTTCAACTGGAGTTTGTGTGGACGGACAACGTATCGAACTGGTGGACGATTTCTGTTATTTGGGCTGTTTGCTGAAGAACGATGGTAGTTATGCAGCGGATATTCGACAACGATGTGCGAAAGCTACGTCTGCATTCAATTCTCTAACCAAGTGTTTGTGGTCTACCACCATCGCGAAGGAAGTCAAGTTGCGCGTCTACCTATCCGCTATTCGCCCTATCATGATGTACGGATCGGAGACGTGGGCAGCACCGAAAACGCAGATGGAAAGGTTGGATTGCACGGAGAGGAAGCTTTTTAGGCGTTTGCTTGGATATTTCTGGCCGCGTGTATGCCATAACCAAGACCTTTACAAGGAAATCGACGCAGTACATCAACGCTTGACACGAGGGAGGTGCCAGCATCTCCTAACGCCATCTCAAGCAGCAATGGAAAGTCGACTTCGACTGCTCGGGCATATACTAAGAAGAACGCCGGATCGTCTCGTACAACACGCTTTAAAAATGCTTCCAAATCCTGTCTGGAAACGGCCACCTGGGCGTAGGCGAAAGTTCTGGACGGATGTGGTTAAAGAGGATTTAAAGTCACTCGGCATCGAAAGACAGTTCAGGCGCGATGTTTCGTTTCGCAGGAAATGGAATAGTGACAGCTGGATGGAATGTGTTCAAATTGTGGCTGAAGACCGTGAAAAATGGACACGGCTGACTACTAGGACGGCACACCTCGGTGAAGATGCGGAATGACCGCGTCAGGCGAAAGCCAACCGATTAAGTCAAGTAAGTCAAGTCATTATGGCATGGTATATGATCACAAGTTATCACAAGGTAGCTGAGTTGAACGCAAAACTCAGATGTCAGGCAGGACTCGAACCTGCATTGCACGCTTTCCGGGCGAGAGTGTTACCATTACACCACCGACACCCCGTTCTGCTTCCCTCAGCTATTTACACATGAACTGTGTGGGCACAACAGCAATCACCCGATGACGGGTATGATCTGGTAAGCACAAATCGGCATTAAACCCAGTTAAGCTGAGGCCTTTTGAAGACAGAATTTTGATGTTTTTGAATATTTGATGCCTTATTATGGCATGGTATATGACCACAAGTTATCACAAGGTAGCTGAGTTGAACGCAAAAAACACCAAAATTCTGTCTTCAAAAGGCCTCAGCTTAACTGGGTTTAATGCCGATTTGTGCTTACCAGATCATACCTGTCATCGGGTGATTGCTGTTGTGCCCACACAGTTCATGTGTGAATAGCTGAGGGATGCAGAACGGGGTGTCGGTGGTGTAATGGTAACACTCTCGCCCGGAAAGCGTGCAATGCAGGTTCGAGTCCTGCCTGACATCTGAGTTTTGCGTTCAACTCAGCTACTTTGTGATAACTTTTAATCAGCAATAGTTTGAAATCTCGAATTTTTGATTGAAATTTCGGATGAATTTTCCGAACCCTCTTTCAAATTAATTAAGATACAGCTGTTCAAATTTCATAATTTATTCGCAAAGAAATGATAGGTCTTTCCTAATTGACCTTTTTCATATTATTTGAAATCTTTTAAAAACCCGTCATTCAAAAAACTCGATAATCTGGAAAATCCAAAAAAACTAATTCGAATAAATGGTAAATATAGAAATACTACATTGGAAATTTTCAATCATTCGAGATTTTTCATGAGAAATCCGATTTACTCATTCATTCAAAGGGTTGTAGAAATACAGTATTCGGATCATTTTTTTTTCATTTGAAATCTAGCGTCGAATGTCGTTGTACTGCCGTTATCGCAGCAAAGCTACGGTCCGCACTTGAGGACAACCACTCTCTGTCAACGCGTAGCTAGATGCCTCCAATGGCGCGGCCTGTAACGCCACCCCATTCCATGTAGCAAGAACTTACGGGCTTTTAGCTACGATAGCTAAAACCCGCACTTTCTTGGGTCGAAGGAACAAGGGTGCAAATTCTAAGCGTATTCTACGTAACAACGAAGGCTAAATTCGGCACATTGATCTCACCTTCGCTAAACCCGTATATTCTCGCCATAATTTTGTAGCGAGAGTCTACGGATTTAGCGATAGCTTATGTTGAAATGCAATCTCAAACCCGCGCTGGCTACGCGGAACGCAGGGATGCCGTTTGAACAGTGTTGGCCCAGTCAACTCACGTACTGCTTGAAACTCTGTGGCTGGTCGTGGTGGGTGACTCCGTGTCACTCTCTGGGAAGCCTTGCTGAAGATAACTGTGACCACTGGGATGCTGCAGGCCGTGGGGAAGGAATGTGATGCGGTCGATCGCAGCTGGGATCGCTTTTCTAATACGGATCAGAACCGGAAGGGTCGATCGATCGGGTGCTGCAACGGGAATTTGCGTGGAATATTCGGGTGCTGTAGCGAGAATTTATGTAGAATATGCGAGTGCTCTGACGAGAATTTACGTAGAATATGTGGGTGCTGTGACGAGAAATTACGTAGAATATGCGGGTGCTGTAGCTAAAATTTGTCCAACTAATGCTAAACTTTCCGTAGTTTACGTATATTCTCGAGTCAAATTTACACTACAGGCCATAAAACGGCCAAAGTCTCACCGTCGACTGCGTACCACGCGCTGCGCGACCGCACGCGCGTCGGAAGCAGACGAGTTTTGGCCGCCGCGCGACGAGTTTCGGCCGCCGCGCGACGTTTCGGCCTCCGCGCGGCGGCCAAAACTCGTCGCGCGGCGGCAAAAACTCGTCTGCTTCCGACGCGCGTGCGGTCGCGCAGCGCGTGGTACGCAGTCGACGGTGAGACTTTGGCCGTTTTATGGTCTGTAGGTGCCTCCGAAACAAAAGGCATCTCCGGTTTCCGTGTGAGGCATCTAACTACGCGCTGGCAGAGACTGTTGCATCACGCAACAGGACGATGGAACAAAGGCTATCATGTCGGAACCACGTAGTCTCAGCACGATTGTCATCGTGTTGCGTGATGCAACAGCGTTTGTCCGAAGTGCGCGAATTTCGCTCCGAAAACGACAATATGCGCTTATGATGATTGATGAAGAAGCAGCTCCGCCTAGCTTCCTCCATCCGTTCCCCTGTTCATCATTACTTGCTTCAGTTTGAGGTTGTGGTGCTACTCGCACCTATCCATGTACTAATTTACCCAGTTTTAGACATGGAGGTGACACTCAAGGGTGGGCGAAATTCAGACATGTACGCAAAAACTTCTAAAGTCTTTGCAGCTTCTCACTGGAAGGGTATTCCTTATTTCAAATGCGGGGTTCACGAAAGACTTAATTTTCGTGTTCTCTTCTCCCCAATATACGGAAGGTTTGAGGCTCCTTAGATCCCCAAACCTTCCGTATATTGGGGAGAAGAGAACACAAAACAGTACGCCTAAAACCAACCTGAATGTCATGTTTCTGCAATCAAAGAGCCATCCTTGCTCATATTGAGTTCTGAGAGTGTAAAGGCTCATTCACAGCTGGCCGCTTCAAATTGAAGTCGAAGCGACCAACAATACTGCCGCCATCTGAAATCGCTCCGTGCCGCGACTTGAAATCGTTTCGTTGAGCGATTTCAAAACGCTCGGGTGGGCGTAACTTCGCGTGATTTAGACTGACAATTGCGGACCAAGCCGCGGGAATGAAAAAAAAGCTTTTTTTCTCGGCATTCTTACATATTTTTTGACATTGCTGCCCTTATCTTCTAGATAAAAAAGTTTCGCAGTTTTCAAACAAAAAAAAGGTTCCAAAAGAGGATGCCCCGGAATTTGCTTGAACAGCAACATAAAACTTAAGCTCAAGTTACTAGTTGCTCGAAGCCGGCATGAAATGTAATTTTCCGGTAGCCTCAATACATCTTCTCATCTCTCTCATCGTAAATGTGTGATAAATACTTGTTTTTTCCCTTTCACGTGCCGTATTTTATGAGTGAACTGTGACGTCTGCGATTTCGCGCCACATACGCAAGGTTGTGACGAAGGATTGCGGACTAGTCGCTTCTACTAGACAAATCGTTTTCATCATGGAAGCGACCTAACAAAATCAAGCAGGTCGCTTCGACCAGTATGAAATACCTCAGTCGCTCGGCGATCGCGACTGAAACTGAAACTGTTCCAAGCCGTCGCAACTCATTACAAGATCTGCTGGCGCGATGAGTTTTGTAACTGTTGGCAGTGCCGCGACTAGTCGAAGCGACCTGCTATGAATGAGCCTTAAGAAATGACTTCTGTGGGTAAATGGTACCTATCAATGCAATTAAGCCTTATAGCTGCATTGACAGTACTTTTTCTTGATTCGATTATTTGCTGTTATCACATTCTCCAGTTTTCATTTGTTCCCGTCGAGGGGGGCGGAAAGGGGACGTGATGCGTTTCGAAGGCTGAAAAAACTTGCAGTCGTCGTTTGCAGTCGTGTTTTTGCCATTACTGGCACGTTTTCTGCCATTCTTGCGACTGCAAAATCCCAAGTTCTTCTTCGTCTTTCAACTCACTGTAGATCTCAACGATAATGGTGGGCGTTATTGCTGCATTTGAGCTGAATTTTGCACTACAATCAAGTCAGAGTGGGGTCGAGTGGAAAGCTATGCACCAATTAACGATCAGTAAGTTTTCCCTTGTTCGCCTGTACTCCTTCAACCAGGTGAGGTATACCATTCAAAAACACAACTAGTCCTCTATCTGACGAGTTCAACTTCTACTCAAAAAAGCTCGAATTGCTTCGAGTTTCAAATCAAAATTTAGAAGATGTTCTGGGTACAAGAAAAATTTGAATGCCTCTCGTTCTCCTCTTTCTACTCATCAAGACTGCTCAAGTGTATGGACTTGAAGCCATAAATAATAGATCATGGCACCAAAACGAGTTTGCGAAATCTCTCCAATGGGGCTACTACCGCATTTTTCGAAAATCTAGAGTCAATGCTGGCAAGGAGATTGTACTGACTAATCAAGAGTGAATATTCCTTTGTTAATTTCCAGATTCTATCTGGAAGCATCCTAGAAGCATTATTGAAATTCTCCTCAAGCTTCATGTCTTCGAGAATGTCGGCTAGATAAGTGGACGGCATGCACTGCCCCAATTATAACATTCGTGTTAGGCTTTACTTTACGGATATACTTTTGAAGCGTCATAAACAAGTCAAAACTAATAAATTTTAGCAACATCAAGCCAAAAATTCTGGTAACACTGCCCTGAGCTCCGCCAACTCCACTCCTCCCCCCCAATACCAACTCGTCCAGATTGATCGTTTGAATGCGGTCACTTTAGCTCGTTTTTAAAGCTTCTGACGAAGTAAACATTCCAGTATAGGCTGTAACTGTACCGGCTTCGCTATTCCAACCGTTTTGTCCATAAAATTCGTTGTTTCAGCCGCACGGTGTGCTGCGGTGTAACTTGTCAACTTTCACTCCGTAAAAAACAACCCGTCATTTAAATAATTCATTGAGCTTGTTTCGGGTTTTCTGTGAGTTTCCTATTCTTCCAGCTCCGAATCTCCGAGTTGTGTCATAAAATCGACATCATTTTTAAGCATGTATGCTGCCTTTAAGGCATCTTTCATAGTCCTTGCCACAAGCGGAGATGAACGGTGGATTATGAAACTTTTCCCCGTGCGGGACGCGCGGGAAACAACTGTGAAATCTCTGGCGACACCACCAGGACAGTGTGGGTTTCTGTTGGGCCTCAGCTGTGACATACACAAAAATTTCTGGCTTGCATTCGCGTGTATGGTGCCGTGGGATATTCCTAGAATTATTCATGTTGGAGTGGACCTAGACTGAGACGCGAGTATTGATTCAAATGGTGAAACCGTCCTGGTGGTTTGGGCGGTGCCGCTATGACGGTAATGGATGGGCGGCACGCTCAACCCGCGCGTGCAGCGCGGGTGAAAGTTTCATAGTCCACCGCCCGTCCCGCGCGTGCTTCGCTTGCGGTGAGGACTACGAAAGATGCCTAATGTAAGTGTGAAATTGAGCTCAACTCTACGCATTCAGCTTGGGTTATGCTCTCCATTTTACAATCGCACCCTATCACACGATTTAACAACAACCAAACTACGGTAGAAGATAGAATTTCGGCTCTTAATCTGACGATTGGGAGGATGAGGGAGCCAGTCTCCATTTTTTCGCCATTGGTTTTCGACCTGCGGATTTTGTGATTCGTAAATTAAATGCGGAATGTTCTCTGATTTTTCCTGAGGGATCAGTGCCGGGAAAATCTGGAATGGGTGTGAATTTATTTTTTTCCACCCCCCCCACTGTCGAAACTAGTTCTGGAATTTTCCGATAAAACGACGAGGAGAACATCATCGAGTTCGCTCAATAATTTTAGTCTGATGAATAGACGGACAGCGACGGTAGATCACCCCGTCCGAATTGATACCCCATTCTCTAGCGAGGCCGCCAACCCCGTCAATCGCCTGGTTCATGCGTCACACTAAATAGAACACGGAAACCATAAATAAGCTGTCGTATATTTCTCTAGAAAATACGGAAACAAACACTTCTTCACAACAATTTCCCAATTTTGAGCGCAAGAGGAATCGTTAGTGCTACATGGCAATCGAATATTTTTGCATTATTTCAGATGCGCAAGTACATCAACAGAATGTGCAAGGTCGAAGAGACAACGAGGAGAAGATTATACGCCGGAACACGCTACATTCGCTATGATTGAGTTACGAATCATCTTGAATAATTGACGCTAAAATTAGTTTTCGTGTAGACGTTGGTGCTTGTGCCTCGATGAGATAAATTAAATTTTCTTTGAAACTTCTTTCGTTTTTTATTACAATCTATGGCTTCCCCTCACATGATTAAAGACTTAGAAAAGTGCCGCATTGCCGAAAGAGCCCGAGAAGGCCCATGAATGGCGGAAACAGAGGCATCTTGAAAGCGCCGGAGCAGGGGCACCGAGAGCGGTAGCAGGGACGTTTTGAAAGAGTTGGAGAAGGGGCACCTCAGAAAAGCCGGAGCAGGGGCACGGACCGCGGCCGCAGGGGCATTTTGAGAGGGCTGGAGTAGGGGCAACCGAACGCGGTTGTAGGGGCACCGAAGGCAGCAGCCGGGGGAACAACTCCGCCCACTTTGGCTGTCGGAGCCCACGTCCTCGACCGCTCCGACGGCTGTCGGACGTGGCTCCTATCTTCAGTTTGCCTGAGCTAAGAAAGGGCAAGTCCGCTCCGACTATCTCTATGAGAAGTTTTTTGGACGTCTATACTTCTTGTTTTAGTCAACTGTTTGGTTTTGGAAATCGTCCAATAGTATTTATCACGTTCAAATGTACAAAGAGAGTTTTGGTCGACAAATCGCCCACCAGACTCCGCAGCGGCTCCTTTTGGGATATTTTTAGGGTATTTAGGCTTTGCGAATTAACCGAGAGATCACCAAAAATAACCGAGACGCGCCCGTCGCCCGCTCGCCATCCGTGGCCACCAGCGGTTTCTCAAGGCCTTCAGAGACTGAGCGGGGTCCAAGTATCCCAAACTTGGGAAAGAGATTTTGCGCGTGGGTGCGCATTTGCGTGCGAGAACGCGCGTTTTCGAATACTCGCACGCAAGGAGTTTCCCAATTGTTATCGCAGCCGTGTTTGTGTCAGAATGTAACAATTCGAGGGCGGTGAGTGATTGCGTACCGTGCCACGCAGTTGCGCGCCACAGTGCGCTAGTGCTAGTTGCGTGCCGAAACACGCAATGCGTACCCAAAAGTGATATTTCGTGAAAAGTGAGTAATTGCGCGCTGTGGCACGCATTTGCGCGTTTACGTGCACTAGCCAGGAGTTGCGTTCAGAAGCACGCACATGCATACCCAAAAGTAACTTTTCGTAAAAAGTGAGTATTTGCGCGCTGTAGCCCGCAGTTGCGCGATTCCGTGCACAAGAGCAAAGTTGCGTGCCCAAAACGCATGTGTATACCCAAAAGTAATATTTTGTCAGAAATGAGAAATTACGTGCTGTGACGCGCAAAAGCGCGCCACGGTGCACCACTGTAAAGTTGCGTGCTAGAACACGCGAATGCATACCTAAAATTTACACCTCGGGAACGATGAGGAATTGAGTGCTGTGGACCACTGGTGCGCGTTTCTGAGCACAAAAGCAAACTTGTGTGCCGAAACACGCAAATTTGTATTGTAAAGTAGCATTTTGGCAGAGATGAGTGACTGAGCGAATAAACGCGCAAGTACGTGTCCGCGTTGCGTTGAAAAATATGCAAGTATTTGAGAAAAAGTGAAATTTCTGTGAAATTCAAGTATTTGCAAGCTTCTGTCCTGAATTTCGCCTTGTTCTGCGCAATAAAGTAGATTTTAAGGCCCGTCGTTGTCATATGTGCAAATAAACCTAAGAGGAGAGACGAAAAATGATGAAAAATCATCCGAGCAGTCCAGAAATATGTTTTCCCCGGCTTTGGAGTGCTAAATAAATTTTGCGAGTAGAGTAGGTGAGCGGCGTGTGTGACTGCACAGCACAGCGAATTCGACAGCCCCTCTCAGAACTTCTGAGACACCATGCGAACAGCATAAAATACCCTCCACATGTTTCCGACATGTTATTTCGGCGTGCACAGCTTACGATTTGTTCCACCGTTGCTTCCCAAGAAAGTCGATGAGTAATGCAATACTGAAGCGCGCGAACATGCTTTGGTCAACCTTCAAACATATTACTGGAGGGTCCAGCCAGCGTTTCGAAAATGAGCGTCTGCATCCTGTTATCGATTTCGCGCCCAGCTCACCATCTTTTTATCTCACATGTCTATGGTGTGTTCATTTTTCTCAATCCTGATATTCATTCAGTTTCGTTCCCTTATGTTGTGTTACTGTTCCAAACGCGTTTCCGACAAATATTTCTGCGGTATGAAATCACTTTCAGTCTTGTTCTATGATATTCCACTTTTTAAAGGAGTTCAGTTGACAAGCCGTCCCTTTTCAGGAAGGGTTAAGAGTGCAGCTTTAAAAACTAATGTTTCGTGCCCAAGCTGTTATTTACTGAGCACGACAAATGCATAGCATCTCTCGCTCGTTAAAGTCCGGGCGGAGAAAGCATAGGAGCGGTCAACCATGGTCAGATAAAACAGTTACATGGAGATTTCGGCATGATGAACCCGAGAGAGGTTACTTCAACCGGCACAAAATGAGGAAGAGAGGCTCGAGCGAGCGGATTGACAAAATGATATACAGGATAGCGCAAGTCTTTTGCAAAAGCGACATTTTGCGGCCTTTTTTTGCTCTCCAACGCTCCTCTTTGCCACAACTTGCTACGAAATAGTCTTGCTATAGTTTTGAAGTTTTTTATTGTTTTCAGCGAGTTCCATACAGTCGTGTTACAAAACAGTAGATTCAGCTATAGAAATATATCGAAAGTTGCAGATTTCCACCTGGAATAGTCTCATTATGAACTGAACAAACGGTCGTCATAGCAGGAATTTGTTATGTTTTAGCCTGTGGTCCATGAGAAATTCAGTAGGAAACACACATTTGCTGGCAAGATGCCGGAGTCAAAAAAAACTTTTCCAATATCAGTGCACTCGGCCCTCTGAGACGAACACAAAAAATCTTCTGAAAATCACTTTTGTGAATTTTGAAATGAATTATTACGATACGGTGCTTTGTGCTCTCTAAAAATCTGAAAACGCTGCGAAACACCGTCTTGGCAAAGTACTGTAGCAAGCGGTGAAAAGTATTCCGCTTGGGTTTCGTGTCTCCGACTGCAGTGAATTGAAGTCGATTTTTTCGATAGTCTTCTTCTGTTTTTTTTTTTGAGACATGAAACTCCCCCGCTTGAAGACAGATCTGATGTGAGCTTCTTATTGACAATGTTGGTTCGGGAAAAATGACAGCTCTCATCTTCTACGTTTACACACTTCTCTGCAAAGTTTTTCTGTAAAGACACAGTCCAAGCACGTGGGTAAAATTTGATATGATGGTCAGGTCTCTGTGTATAGCAACCCTCCCAAACGCGAGATTTCGATTCTTCAGAATAAGCGAGAAAAAATCAAGCACCTATTCTGATAATTTAGCTTCCTGGCGAAAGTAGCGATTTGGCTATGCCATTAAGAAGTCAAAAATTTTTCAAAGATATCTCGAAATATCTTTAAAAATGATTAGAGTAAAATAGTCTGGAGCAATAAAAAAGCTAAGCAAGGAAATGAAGAGAAATAACTAAAAAACGATTTGGTGGTCAATGTCAGACGAGGGATCGGTTTTTACAAGCTTCTCCGTTAGACTTATCGAAGCGAAATCAAACGCGATATGGATTGGAGCTTGACCTATGCTGATTCCCTCATTACAGCTTCCAAAAATGGCCTAATGTTTCCGTTGCGCGCTTGATTTCGTTTTGATAAGTTCAACAAAGAAGCTTGTGAAATGATCGACCACCAAAGCGCATTTTTGGTTATTTCACTTCATTTCCCTGTTTTTTATTACTCCAGGTTATTTTACGCCAAATCATTTTTTGAAGATATTTCAAGACATTTTTGAATTTTTTTTGATCAGTACCAAATCGTTACTTTTGCCAGGAATAAATCTTCAGAAATTTCACATATTTTGCTCAAAGGTTTCCTTTCTGACTTCAATTTTGCAAATTTATTTTTACATTTTGGAATGATGAAATATCTAACACACGATATTGCCGTATGAGTACAACTTCTGAAACGTATGACCCAGAACCATAAAAAATAGTTTCGATATTACATTACCTTTTTTGTTGAAATTTTCGGAATTTCCTCTATTCAATGCTCATTGGATACTTGTTTATCGGAATCAGAAAGTTAAAATCATGCTGTGCCCGACTTCTAGGGAAGCAGCCAATTTTGATTTCCCAAAGGGAAGTGTTCGTCTGTTGTCAGCTTCGATCAGTTGTCGTTGAGGGGAGTGGACGGGGAGTGCACTCTACACAGAAGCTCGGGGCCTTGAAGGGCAATTCGGGGCTCTTTTGTGGCCATGTTTTCGACGGTGTTGCTGCCGTGAGCCCAGCACCTTTCAATTTACAATGGGAACTCAAAAACGTCTCCCATTGTGGACACTGCCTTCAACCATAACTTTCAAGATATGTTTGATCTCGTCAAAGAATTATTCCATATGCTCTGAGCGCTTGTTAGTCATAGGTTTTTTGAAAATTTCCAGTTTTTCTCCATTTTTTGTTTTTATTCCTCTTAGTTTTTCGAGTTCTTCTATTCTCTAACTCTGTGTAATTGGGTTTTCTATTTTCAGACAGATATTGACTGCACGTCTCTGGGGGAGGGGGGAGGGGGTATGAACACTGTGGATTGAGTTATTTCGCGCCCAATAGGTGCGCCGGAGTTTACTTATCAAAGGACATGGGTGGCATGTAGAAATCTCCCTGGGGTCACATGCCACAGTGATGTAGAGAAGAGAACTTCATTGAAGAAAAAGCTCTTGGAAAATCCGTTGGCTCTATATCCTAGACGGTGAGGTGTGCACTCAAGATTTCTGCATAGGAGTAGAGAAAAACCCTGGTATCGGATGCTTGACATCGCTGTAAATCCTTGTTGTCCCATCGATTCTGTAGAGATACTTTGTTGGGCGTTATCAATCCATCATTCATTTCATTTATGTCTGGAATCCTGGGTGCCTCCCCCCTTCCCTTCTAGAATAGTACCAATCCGTTAAAATTTGGAATCATTTAGTACACGTCATTAAAAAATGAAGAAAATGAAGAAAAAACTTTCTATATCGTAACTACCAGGAAAAGTATTGCCGCGTAGCCGCAGAGATCCGGCACCGGAATGCTGAAGTACAATACCCACCCTCGAACTTGCCAAATCAGCGGAAAAATGCGTTTTCTTTTTTTTTGGCCCCTTCGAAATTACTCTGTCAGATTTGGGTTTTCGGAGGTGAGAAATATATTGCTAGAATCGCCTCATCAAGATCTACAAGGTGATGTTGGAATTTCATTGATGTCTTAAACTATATCTTAATTATAGCTGTGTTGCTAAAAAAAGGAAGTGTCTGCCGAGCGTCCTGAAGAGTCAAAACGTCTTACGGAAAGAGCAACATACCTATAATTAGAGTATGGTTCCGGATATCAATGAAATTTTAATACCATCTTGTAGGTCTTGATGAGATGATTCTAACGGTATCTTTCTTACCTCCAAAACCCCAAATTTCACACAGTTATGACGAAGGGGCGCAAAAAACGCGCTTTTCGCGAAGTTCGAGGGTGGTATTGTATTACGAGGCCTCTACCAACACAGTGGGCACGCATACTCAACAACCTTCCTTCATTATTCTGCACAGCTATCGAACACGCATAGGAACAGCTTACCACTGCTAAGGCAACATCTTACGGAAGACTCGCGTAACATGCTGGATAAGGTGTTCGTACCGTGTTTTGAAACTGAGCTATGGTGGCGTCGTCGCAAAATATCCGGCCCCATAGGCCGGTTATTTCGTGGCGCCGCCACCACCGTCCTTAAGACGGCTTCCCGGTAAAACGACGACCACAGAGTCGAGGAGGAATCTATGGAGGGTTGAAGAAGGGGTTAAACTAGTCACTATAGCCTACATCTAGTGTATGAAAATCTACGGTTGACATTCAGTTTTAAAGAATTTCGCAAAAATAACCGTTATAAGGACAGGTATACTGGGGATGGGGCAGAGAGAAACGACTGGTGTGACTAGGGAAGCGCCGCTAAAAATCTGAAAGAAATGTAAACAGAGTTGTATTGATTATGTAGATAGTATTGTAGCAAAATTTCGATTTTAGAAAATGTTTTCTCGAAGTACATTTTTTATAAGGAAATTTACTATTGAATTTACTCGACCCGCCCCCTTAAAATGGCCACAAAATCATTTCTAGCGGAGGGATTTCGACGTTTAAGGTCTCAAATGAAAGAGGAAAAAGCCGCAAATCTTTCCCGCAATGAGCCCTGTAGATCGCGCCATGCGTTCGTCTGTAAATTTCAAACGCAGACTCGATTGACACATAAAATTCCAAGTGCATAATCTTTTTTGGCTAAATTCGGATTAAAGGGATATTTGAGGGCAATTTCACATCAGTTTCGAAATTACACAAAAATATAAGGCTGAGAGAACGGGTAAAATGGCTGTGGGTGAGAAAAATGACCGCGATAAATCAGGGAACGAAAGTAAAAATCTGAAATGACCGCGATAAATCAGGTAGCGGCGCTAAAATTCTCAAATAATTATGGATGGTCTTCTAATAGTCGTGAGAATATTATCGCCGCCTAATTTTGTGCTTTAATGCACTTATTTTCTCCTAAAAAATCTCAGTTTGTCTTTTTTTCATTGTGTGTCTTCTGCGCGTAGCAATAGCTGAATTCTGGTCAGATTTGAGCCAGTTCGCCCTGAAAACTAACTGGAAGCACTAAACGAGGCTAAAAATACCTATTTCCAATCATTAACTTACTTTTCCTTTGCTTCGGCGCGTTTATTAGGATTTGCGCGTCGAATTCCGGGTTCGGATGTCGACTGCGGACGGTCTTTTTCGACGCCTAATTTACTCGCGGACAGTCCGCAAGATGCCCGTTGTTATCCAACGGGCATTTCGCGGACAGGCAGTGCCGACTAGTACGGGGTTTTTGCGCAAATCCATCGATTACGGAACTCAGAGGCGACAGATCGCCAAACCATTTGAACATTGTAATACACTCATAGTTCGAAGTCTAACATATAGGTTTCGTAGAAAACAAGTGGATTTTTAATAAATTCGCAGAATGCCCGTTAGGAGGAGGGACATTTTGGCTGTGGGCGGGAAAAATTGACCGCCATGGATTAGGAAGCGGCGCTAAGATTCTGAAAACAAAACGGGTAGTGTTCCAGCGATTATAGAGATATTTTAAAGTCAAAATTTTGAAGTTTAGTGAAAAAGTTTTCTTTTCGACCTTCTAAATTAGTTTTGTCGTTAAATTTGTGTAGTGTGTCCGGTTTGAATGGCGATAAAAACGTTCTGAGTGGACGAATTGCGGCGTACGAGGGCATGAATGAAAGAGAATAGAGAGGGGAATAATATGGGCGGAGAGTGGTATGGAGCGCGCCATGCATTCAATCGAAAACTAGGAGTTTTAGACTCGATTGATTGTGCATAGTTGATATGCCTTGTCCATTTTGGCTTGAAATTCGGCAGAATGGTGTCTGATTGAGCATTTTTTGAAGGATTAACATTTTCTGATTTCATGGTAAACTTCCAGGTGAGGCGTGAGGGTTCAGCGGTGCCATTGTGTGCAGGTAGACCTGTTCAACGTGGGAAGAAAACGCATACATCTTTCACTCCTATAGTAGGCACGTTTGTGAAAAAAATGCTTGAGTGCGGTTTTACTATTGTTCTGCTATATATGGATCCCATCTGGGGGCGACACGGAATCGTTGACCTAGCTGGGGAATGTGGTGCCTCGGCGAGTTGCGTCAACACCTGGGACATGCAGGCCTATGCAGAGGTGTGGAGGTAATGGGCTGGGCTAGCCAACCATTGCTCTGTCGATCAACCTTCGTCTACAGTTGCTCTCTTCCTGAACTTTCCAATCAATCTTTCTTTTCTCTCTTCCTTTTCATTCTACCGTGTTATTCCTTCGTGCTTTTATAGTGGAGACGGTAGATTTTTGTTTGTTTGGGGTTTAAACGTGGCGTTTTTTTCTATGTTTTGTGCGCTAATTTCATCAAAATTCCGACCAAAATGTTTGCCGTCGATTGTGGCAGCACATTCGCGGCTGAGTTGAGTACCCTAGTCGACGGAAAAAATTCCTTAGCTTAGTTTTGGAGGAAAAAAAACTTCAACCGCCTTTTACGTTGCAGTGGACAGTTAAAAATAACGAAATTTACGCGCATTGCGAATTCTATTTTTCTTGCGAATTTACGAAGGTATTTTTGAGTGAAATCGGAAAATCAGGGAAGCGGATTATCGGATTTCGAAATTATTCGAAAACCCGAATATTCGAAAAGTGCCGAATTTTGAATTACTTTTCGAAAAAAAGACAAAAAAAACGAATTACAATTTGTTAAAAAATTTTCTGTGTGTGCGTGTCTTTTGTGCGTAGATATTGCTCAATTCTGGGGATTACTGAGAAATTTCGCCCTGAAAACCAAAAAAAGCATTAAACGAGCCTCAAAATTACTAATTCAGCTAAAAGAGTCGTTTTCCTTTTTTTCAAATAATAACAGCGCGTTTATTAGGATCTGAGCATTCAATTCGCTGTTTCGTGGTGCCGACTGCAGACAGTATTTTTTGACGCCTAGTTCACTCACGGACAAATGCGATGTGCCCAATATTATGGGTTTTTTTCGTTTTCTAACTTTTTGTTATTCTTTTTCCATTCATTTTCCGTGTTATTTCTGCATAGTGGAGAGTTGAGGTTAATTGGCAGTGTGTTTGGGAGAAAAACACGGCGCTTTTAAACGTCTCCGGTGCTCTCTTAGCAAAAACTGTGGTAAAAAGTAGAAAACTGCCGTCGATTATGGCGGAACCCCGGCAGAGACGTAGAGTACTGTAGTCGATGACAAAGCGTTTTTTACTTCAAATTTGGAGGGAAAACATTGGAAGCATTGAAGAACGGAAGAATTTGTCGAACGAGATTTTTTTTCAGATTTCGTTCGTTTGAGATGTGATTCTTTATTTTTTTTTTGAAAATTTCTTCGATGTTCTGAACGCTTCTCAAACCATAGATCACGTTGTTCCGTTAGTCTTCAGGCCGAGGTGTAGTGGGTAGAACTAACGAATTTCCAAACTAATCGTAACTTCGATTTTTTCGAAAATTTGAGTTTTTTCTGAATTCGTTCGAAATCTTGTATTTTTTCGAAATTCGTTCGAAATCTTGGATTACAAACGAGTTCTGAAAAAATCTGAAATTCGCTCTGTGGCGCGCAATTACTCACTTTTCACGAAATATCACTTTTGGGTATGCATGTGCGTGTGTCGGCACCCAGTCTACTACTTCTGCCTTTTCTTCTATTTTTCAGACACTTTTTTCTTATCAGTTCTGATTCATGTAGCTACTTTGACGTGCTCATGGTAGAGCTTTCTGCCCTCAGAATTTGAGCCTCCTAGTTTCAAAGACTCGTGAGTTACAGCTCAATGGAGCAGCCCAACCTGCATCAGAAATAGCTGGCGAGGTTATACCTTGATTACGATTAAAAAAAGAAGACTATTTGATTTGTTTTCCCATTGCTATAACGCTTTTTCGTGGAAAAAGGGGGTGCCGAAAGTTCAAAGTGGCAATTTTCAATTTTTTCATTGAAAATCGAAGAAGTAGCTAAACCAAGTGAACTTTCCATGATCAGTTCAACGAGTCAAATCGAATCATGTCAATGACGTCACTGATCTGCAAGGTGAATCATGCCTCAGGAATGCGTCCTATGCTTACCCCTGTAGAGCATTATTTCTCGGCTATTTCGCGGCGGGCTTTGTTTTTCTGCTTTTTGGCGATACCCAACTATTTCCCGGTTATTTCTCGGTTACTACGCGAAGAGCAGGCATTTCGCGGCTATTTCTCGGCCAAAACTCCAAGAGGAGTTGCGCGTACGATAGTATAGGTGGGAACATGCTCGCTTGGAAAACGATGCGATGCAGGTTCAAGTCCTGCCTGGTCCAACAGTTTTGCGTACACTCAGCATCTTTGTGATACCTTGTGATCACATGTATGCCCTTAAAACGGCAGAGCTACTAAAATGCATTGAACCCTTCATAAGCAAGGGTTCCCTTCTTACTACCCAGTGTTCTCTCCTACAGGCAGAAGCTATAAGTATACCTACGAATTAAATTTGAACACGAGGTGACAGCTGAAAACCCCGAGCAAGGTGGACGGGTCAGCGGCCCTTTCCTGATGTCATTTATGTGGTCCGTTTTACATGGAATTTTCATCATATCTGTCCAGCGGCAGAGCATTTCGCCTATTTAGATGATCCTGGCGTCTTCGCCGATTCCAGACATTTTCTCTGAGAGTCCTTTACATCCTAGCAGCGAGAAGTCTTCATCAAACGTGAGCTTATTATCACCTTTGAATCCCAAACGCTTGATTTCATCTACAACTTCAATCCTTTCACGACCGATTTTATTAGAAAAATGTTGATTAGAACGAAAGAAATGTAAGACTTCAGTTTTCACAGGAGCTAGGGAAATGCGCCGAATTATAGACATGCAACTTCAAAAATATTTCAGCGTACTCACAGCTTTGACACCTTGCAGGTATGGTCCTTTGGCAGCCCAGTCTCTAGATGATCCGCATCCATATTCTTTTCCAGCGAGGATAATAATCTACAACAAACAGGTCTTCCAGTGAATACCACGATCATATCCTAACCGAAATTCGAAATACACACCGGGTGGTTTTCCTCGGCATACTTCATGGCAGCGTCATATACGGCCAACTCTTGACCAGACGGGATATGCAAAGTCTGCGGTCCTACTTTAGAAGCGAGTTTATTCACTAGGCGGATATTTGCAAACGTTCCACAGGCCATCACCTAACAAAAGTCTTCAATGACTTTCAATGTTGGACACAATCGGACTTGAATTTTCATGAGAATCATGCTAGCATGGAGTTTAATGTGAGCATATCAACGAACCACATCATTTCCACGACGAGCACCATATGTATTGAAATTCTTGGGTGTAAGCCCTCGTGAAGCGAGGAATCGGGCTGCAGGTGACACCTGTGAAGCACAGGGAGATTCTACATATTTATTTTCATTCAATAGCCTTGCTTTGCAATGAAGAAACATACAGAATGTATGTCAAGTTGGTTGTTTGCACATTGATAGGACCCAACTCTTACCTTTGAAATAGAACCAGCAGGCGAGATGTGGTCGGTGGTTACTGAGTCACCCAGATTTAACAATGCGAACGCATCCGAGATGGATGACTGCTTGGGAAGGTCCAATGTCTGAACAATAGATCTGGGGAGCGATTCATGAACGCGTTTCCGCTGGTTTGGTTAGGGTTTCCTTCGGGTTGGTTGCAAACCAGCGATTCATCAAGCTTCGGTTTGGCTATCTCTGGGCCACGGGTGGGCTACAATCCAACCCACCTCGGAGCGGCTGGTTAGGGTGGGTTAAGTGCGGTTAGCCAGCCAGACGTGCGGTTCCGTGCAAATCGTGCAATTACACTAAGCTTTTAATGTGACGCCATGTTTTTTGTCTCATTCCTAGGCAGTCTTAGGAAACGGTGCTTCGGCAAATAGTCGGCAGCGAACCCCCCGCCCAGGAGCAGGTGACAACCATTTGTCGAGGTGTCGCCGAAATTATTGTCAGTTAACTACACCCACTAATTTTCGACGAGCGCGTCACGGCGATAGCGGCGTTCGCATTTGAGCGCAAGAGACATTTTTTCACCGCTTTTACTGCGATCTTTTCCCTCATTCCTATTATTTTGGTTCGTAAATTTACATTGGGCTGCAAACTTGCTCAGATTTTCCCATACGTGTCCTTATCTCTCCCTAAATCACCACAACATAGACATTGCAAGTATCTATTCCTTCTAAAACAACGAATTCACCCACTACAACGGTGAATACGTGAGCGGAAATCGAGCAGTTTGTGAATAACTTTGACCTTGGCATCAATTGAATTTTTACAAACTATATTATTAATTTTTTCACCGTGAATGATCAGGAAAATCATCAAGAATAAAAATACGAACATCGAAGCGAACAATATTGATCAGCAGGCACCGATTTACCAGCTTCAAACACGTTTCGACAACCGGTTTGCAAACTAAGCTGGCGAAAACATTCATGAATCGCTGGTTAGCGCGAGGGAGTGGTTTGGTTACGGTGGGCTTGCAAACCAAACCGAACCCTAACCAAGCCAAACCAATGAATGTGCGTTCATGAATCGCACCCCAGAAACTTCAAGAGCACCAAAACGCCTTAACGGTTGGAAACCACTAGAAATTTTCAGATAAAGACGAGATTTCAATCATAAAATAATAATCACCATGTCATCAAAGAATGGTGCCTTCTTGATATAGGTGCTTTCCGCATCCCATGGATAGAGCTTAGTTGACGGTGTCACAAGTTGCTGCCACTCTTCTGATCCTTTCTCGATGTTCGCATAAACCTATTAAATGTGGCTTTCCGCACTGGACCACGAGAAAAATTTTTTAAAGCCCCATTGTTGACCTACGTACTTCTTTGAAGAACTGTGGCTTGACAAATTCCTCTTCAAACTTCGCTATCTCTTCGCGTGTTGGCCAGATATCCTTGAGATACACATCTTTGCCATCGGGCGTCGTGGCTAAAACATAATGGATTTAAATAATGAAATATTCAAAGAAACTCATGAACCAAAACATAATAGGTCAGCCTTGCTTGTAGTCCGCCGTGACGCTCCGTCACACCGAAGGACCACCGCTCTAGTTCCATCGCACATCATAGTCAGCTGCTCATGTTGTCACGATCGCTTCGTGACAGACGTCCGCTATCGCTGCGAAAAAACTGCTATACTGCGTCGCTTCATTCGAAATCGCTTCTTCGCTGCCAAGTTGGCAAGCCCTTATCAGCTGTCATCAATCAATCCATTACCAACGTGACAACAACCCTTCACGCAGCCAGTATGAAGAAAAATCGCTACAGTAGAGGGTACCCAAGTCATTGCTGCGGAAATCAGCGGCGAACTAGTACAAATAAGGTTTCGACTCTATAGTATACTTCCTGCGACAAGTGACAGCAACAGTGCATCTCAACCATGTCACCCTTCGATAGACGGAGTGTTTGCCATCTAGGCCTGACACCCTTCGATAGACCCGTCGTGGCTGTTGAACACAACAATGTAGCCGTCGCTCAGAGCCAGGAGACACCCACCTCGACCCTGTCCTGCACAACTGCACTGCCGTTGACAGTCGCGACAGCAGCAGATTACTGCATGGTCCTAACGTTACAGACAACACTCCTCTTCGATACAGTGATGCAATAGGAACATACAAAATGCTCTTTCGACACAGAACTCTGTGGTTCAGGTGCGAGCTTCCACACGATTCGCGATGGGTGATTCGAAGCCGTGATATCATACTAATGGCATAACAATGGAGGTATGTTACTAGTACTGCCTATGCGGAACTGCATGCCAATCTATACTGTGTCTAATCATGACTGACTTCATCTGATTTTAGACGCTATTTATACTACTAAATGCCAGAACGGCAGGCGTGTGACGCCCGCTCCGCCATGGCGGCGACGGCCGTAACGGCTTTCAATCATTTTCATTACCTATCCATCATCAATTCCATCCCATTTCCTTAATAATTAATTCCATTACTGTCCTCTGCTATCTTGATGGTGAACGTGTGTACACAATTTGCTGATTGAAAAAGTTAGGTTAACTTTTTTTCCACTCCGCCATGGCGTCGCCGCTGGAGTATTCATGGTTCGCATGACGTGCGTGCCGCGCTGGCGTTGAAGAGTATGAAAGCGCCTAAGAGTAGCTGCTGTACGCAAAACACACGCTGTTCCGTCGTGCAGGTTTCGTACTTGACACCTTTATGCCAGATGTTTTAAGAAAAAAAAAACTAATGGTCCAAGAGCTTTAATTACTGAGCAACGCCGATATCGTTATCATAGAAGCAAGCAGTTGTTTAGTTAGTCATAGAATGATAGAAAAGAAAAAAATCAGTGTTCTGCATCCAACATAGCTATATCATAACTGCGTCTTCAAAAACCAATTTTGCAATTCGATAGACTTTGCTTCCATGCTGACCGCAACGTTGCGCAACCTTAGATGAGACGATCGATCGAACACTTCAATGAAGCCTGCTCACAGCAGGTCGCTTCGACTTGAAGTCGAAGCGACCTGCTGTGAGCAGGCTTCATTGAAGTCATGAGGGCGCAATTCCGCGAGCAAAGAGACGGGCAATTGCACACACAGTGCTGCGAGACCGAGGAAAAAAAAACGGATTTGCCATTAAAGGCACAGGACACCCAAGAATTATTTTCAAGGTTTCATGCCCTCCTTGGAGAAAAATCCTACACTGATCACAATGGTGCCTCTGAAACCGCTGGACGCTTCCTACAAACGAGTTATAGCTCCTCAAAAAATGCCTATATATTGAGGGCGGAAATTTAGTTGACGAGTTAACTTAAGCTTGTATTTGTCTTCATTCGAACTCGCTGCACAAGAGTGAACCAGAATGAGAAGACAGACCTGCAAGGAAGTGAAGAATGAAGATGCAGTTGAAATTCATCCATCCAGCTAGCCGCTATTGAGTTCGAAAATCAGGCAGGGGTGTGGCCTGTGGTGGTGAATGAAGAGGGTCGGGCCCGTGGTGATTGCTTATATCTCGCTCATTAGGAGGAATTGAGATCTCGCACTTGGCAGGTGTCCTACAGGAGGGGACTACTACCCAATTAAATAAACATCATATAGTCCATACCGGAGGGTGTATTGTGCCTTTGACACGGCTCCAAATGTTTCACAAATATCGGGCTCCAATGCTCTAAATTCGTTAGAAAGTTTCACATGACTTGGAAAGCCATTGGATTGTAACAAAAAGATGCTACTCCATGATTCTACCAGGGTTGTAAAATTTTTCGCCACACACTTTACTTTGTAGAAAAGGACTCCGGAGCTAGTCGCTTCAACTAGACAAATCGCGGCAATCATCATGAGAGGCCGTGGCTAGGCGAAGTGACTCAATAAAATCAAGAAGGTCGCTTCGGCCATCTATGAACTAACTTCAATCGCTCGGCGACCGCAACTGAAACTGCTAACTGCTCCAACCCGTCGCGATTCAGAGTAAGATCTTTACCGCGACGAGTTTTTGTAACTGCTGGCAGTGCAGCGACTAGACGAGGCGACCGGTACTGAACAAGGCTTGAGAACTACGCGTCTCGCCTACACATACGACTTGGTAAAAAAAAACTGCCTTTCTCATAAATACCACAAATTCTTTTTTTCGCTTAGTGTATCTTCGACATTACCCCTGAAAAGAGGACAGAAGATTGCGATCGAGCATCCTTAGAACTAGTCTCGCGCATAATAAAATTCTGCGAAGTTTGGTAGAAAAACATCGGTGGACTCCTCAAATCTTCTTTTCACAGCATCTCTTTTGTTATCCGACGCAGCGATTAAATACCCGCGGCTGCAGAAATCTGGCAACGTTAGCTAGACTCTGGTTGAATTCAAGTAAGCTCCTGTTTTCGATTATCACAGCGCGGCGCGGAGTCAAGGCTTTTTTGTCGGCACCTCCTTATCACTAGTTACACAAGTTACACCAAGGCTCAGCGCTCCGCAGGTGGTGATAATCGGAATCCACAGGTCACTAGAGGTTTGCCAGTCTATTTTGTTCGTAGCGCCCATGGACAAACGATGGTCAATCGAATCGATCAATTAGTGAAAACTAGTGGTTACTGAACATTAATAACATGTTGTGACCCGCAAACACTAATCTCGTGATGATGCATCAACGTTCACAAGATGAAACATGCCATTCGCTGGTAATCGCTCCTTCACTTCCAAATTCCCCTCCAGCAGTGACGCAGTACAATACAGAACTCGGCTGCCGCGACGCAGCGATGGTGGACATCTGCCATGAAACGATCATAATTGTCTTCTTCTTCTTTGCAGCCACGTCGGGGATACTGTCATAGGTTGAGGAACCGGGCGACCAATAATGGATTCGTACATAGGTCACTTGTGGTCAGCGTGGTTGGTCTCTCCGGACAATCAAACAAATGTGCCGTATCGTGGTCGTGGCATCCACAGTCTGGGCAAACGTCCGAATTGCTGCCGTAAATCTTGCTAACATATGCCATAAGCATAGTAGAGTGACCACAGCGCAGCGATGCCAGGGTGCATCTGGCCCTCCTTCCGAGTTGAGACTCGGATGTGCAGACCCGGGACGGCACCACTCCCAGGATAGGATTTACCGCCGCCTTTTCCAGATGACACCGTACGAACTGTGTGTGCTCCTCGCGCAACAGACGGAGTCGCTCTTGCTGTGAATCGTGCCATCTTTGCAGATTGACTTTGCTTGGAGCATCGGCGAATGGCTTTCTGATCTCTCCCTGACGGGGTTCAGCACCCTCCATGAGGGGTGGTTGGGTTGCTTTATGATATTGATGAAAAATTGTTGGGCCTGGAGCTGACAGTGTTCTTTTACTGGTAATAATCGTGTCTCCGCATGCAAGTGCTCGACTGGGGAACTTCTTGCACATCCGGTAGCTATACGAAGTGAGGCATTTTGTATACGCTGCATCTTGGTCCAGGAGGTTTCTGATGCCAAGTGCTGCCACACCGGTGCAGCGTGCTCCAGAGCGGGCTGAAGTATTGCCTTCTATGTCGTGATAATAGTTTTTTTGCTACTGCCACATGATGTACCGCCCAGGGCTCTGAGCACATTAAGCTTCGCCTTGACGACGGCCTGCTTCTGCTCGGTGTTCTTATGAAACTTGAGCGATGGATCGAGCACTAGACCGAGCACTTTGGGAAAACGAGCAGCAGGTAATCGATCTCCGTCCCACTCGACATGCGGGTGAGCGCTGTGCTCCGAAGGATCCGTTGTGAGTACGGATACCGACGATTTGGATGCAGAGATCTTTAGCATTTTGCGATCGAAAAAGCTTTTCAGTGTGACCAGGTACTCATTGATCTTGGAGGCGGCCTCATGTATATCCCAATCCCGACACAGTATTGTCCTATCATCGGCATAAGCGACCACCTTGATATCCTGGGGGGGGGGGGGAGCGGGCATGTCTTCGAGGTACAGACTGAAGAGGGCAGGCGATAAAACGCCGCCCTGCGGAACTCCAGCTGCAATAAGAATACTATTGGAGACATGGTTCTGGAACATAACTCTGGCTCGTCTGCCCTTGATGAATGCCGATATCCAGCGTTTCTGCCACGGCGGTATTGATGATTCGAGTAAGTTGCTTGACAGAACTCCATGGTTTACTTTGTCGAATGCCTTGGTGAGATCTTAGGCAACAGCCACAGTTCTCTGTAGCTTCTGGGCATTGAACCCATCGATGGCAAAGCTTGTAATTTCCAGCAGAGCTGTCGTGGTGGAATGCAGCTTTCTGAATCCATGCTGAATCATTTGCTTCTCATTGTGCTCCGCCAAGCCCTTTACGATCAGTTTTTCGGCTACCTTCGCTAACGTGGACAGCAAGCTAATAGGTCTGTATCCCTTGACTGAAGCCTGAGGTTTCCCCGGCTTGGGCAGCGGGACAACGTTAGCTGTCTTCCAGTTCTGTGGGATGGTGCAGGATCTGAACGAGGTATTGATCAAATCAGTGAGAAGCGGAAGGGTTTCATTCGGTATCTTCTTCAAGACGGCAGGACATATCCCGTCTGGACCGACCGCTTTTGAATTCCGCATATCCTTTATAACTTTCTCAACTTGCGTCGTAGTGAACGCTTCGGCCGTGCTCATACGAGGGAGGCGGCACAGCTCTCGTACAGTCACTCTATTCTGCGGGTCACGCTTTGCACTGATGATGAAAAAGCTTCTCCCAAGCGCATAAGCGGCTTCTTTTCCTGATTTGAATACACCGTTGTCTAATTCGATTGTGGAGACGGTAGCAGGCAAGCTCTTACACGAGAGCTTCCGTAATACCTTCCAAGTAGCTGCACTGTCCGTCTTGAAATCCAACTGCCCGGTGAACCTTTCCCACTCTTCTTTCTTGTGCCTGTCTCAATCCTTTCTGATCTAATAGTCAAATTCAGCAACGATGGGGTCCAGATGGTTGACCGCTCTCCTGGCATCTCTTGTCCTGATCTTATCGAGGATCTCCCTTGTGACATTTGGATAGAAAGTCTTGACGCGACGGACGCTGCCGAGATGTCGTACGTTCGTGCCGTGGCAGTGTGGAGGAAAGAAGATCGCCTCCGTGCAAACCGACGTAATCCCCTCCACAAAGAGGGTTTTTGTCATGGGAGAGGTGCTGGCCGGCCGCAGCTCTCCTTCGGATTCTCCTGCAAAGGGCCGGCGTGGAGAGGAATCCTGGACCCGCTCAGAAGTACCTATGCGCCACGTGCGGAGAGGATGTTAACTGGAGACATACCAGCGTCCAGTGCTTCGGATGCCAAAGGTGGGTGCATCTCTCCTGTTCGGGTCTCAGTTCTGTGAGGCATCATGCCTCATCTTTTCGCTCCTCACCTTCCATCTCAGATTCCTCTATCTCAAATCGCCCCCCTTTCCATTGTGCATATCAATCTGAACGGCCTTCGTGCCAAGCTTTCTGAGCTCCCTCTCTTCGCACGTACTTACCATCCAGACGTGATCATGGTTCAAGAAACCAAGCTCTCTCCATCCCCTACCTATCCTCATCCCAATATCCCAGGCTATACTTCTTACCATGCTCCAAGTTCATCTCCCGGCGAAGGAGTTTCTACATTCGTTCTATCCTCACTTCCCTCACACCTCATTCCCAGCACCCCCACGGACGGTACTCTCGATTACCTCCCAAGCCATCTCCCCCTAAAAACACCCCTTTCTCTTTTCAACATATACATTCCACCTACAACTTCATGCCCTTCATCTTACAATCCTATTCCACTGCTCAAGCAGCTGAGCGACTGCTCCCTCTCATCCTCGGTCGTTTTCGCGGGTGATTTCAACGCTCACACCTTTTGCTCGTCTCTCGGTCGTGATGTTAGAGGAAATGACGTCGAAGGATGGGCAGATGAGCGCGACCTGGTCATTTTAAACGATGATAAGCCCACTCGTCTCCCTGCCAACGGCCGATCTTCTAGCCCAGACATATCTCTTGTCTCGTCCAACTTTTCTAGCTGCTGCTCATGGTCAACCTCGACTACTCTGCCAAGTGACCACGTTCCTGTCTTTGTCCACATCGATCTATCCAATTCTCTCGCTCATTTTTCTGGTGTTCGCCAACGTTCTTAACTTAATTTAGGCAGAGCAGACTGGCGCCTGTTCGGTGAAGTTGCGCTTCGCCTATCGGCAGATTACCCGTGGAATGGAAGCGTGCACCAGAAAGAGTGCCATCTATCTGACGCAATCCGCAAGGCCACGAATGCGGCTATTCCTATCGGTCGCGTCAAGACGTTCTATCCAAATGTCAACAGAGACATCCTCGACAAAATTAGAACGAGAGATGCGAGGAGAGCGGTTAATCATCTGAACCCCGCAGTTGCTGAGCTTGACAGTGAGATCAAAAAGGATTTGGACAGACACAAGAAAGAAGAGTGGGAGAAGTTCACCGGACAGATGAACTTTAAGACGGACAGTGCAGCTACTTGGAAGGTTTTACGGAAGCTTTCGGGTAAAAGCTCACCCGCCACCGTCTCCACAATCGAATTCGACGACGGCGTATTCAAATCAGGAAAGGAAGCCGCTTATGCGCTCGGAAATTTTTTTTCATCACCAGTGCTAAACGAGGTCCGCAGAATAGAGTGACTGTAAGAGAGCTGTGCCGCCTCCCGCTTATGAGCACGGCCGAAGCGTTTACTACGACGCAAGTTGAGAAGATTATAAAGGAACTGCGGAACTCTAGAGCTATTGATCCTGATGGTATATGTCCTGCTGTCTTGAGGAAGATACCCACTGACCTACTACCGCTTCTCACTGATGTGATAAACATCTCGTTCAGGTCGTGTACTACCCCGCAGAATTGGAAGACGGCAAACGTCGTTCCGCTGCCCAAGCCTGGCAAGCCCCAATCTTCAGTCAAGGGATATCGGCCTATCAGCTTGTTGTCTTCTTTTGCTAAAGTAGCTGAAAAGCTGATCGTCAAAGACCTGGCCGAACACAACGAGAGACAGGTGTTTCAGCTTGGATTCAGAAGACTGCATTCCACCACGACAGCTTTGTTAGAAATTACTAGCTACGCAATTGATGGTTTCAACGCCTATAAGCCGTAGAGAACTGTAGCAGTTGCCTTGGATCTCACCAAGGCCTTCGACACAGTGAATCTTGGCATCTTATCAAACAACTTACTGGAGTCATCAATCCCGCCATGGCAAAAGCGCTGGATAGCTGCATTCACTAAGGGAAGACGGGCTAGAGTGATGTTCCAGAATCATGTCTCAAACAGCATTCCGATCGCTGCTAGAGTCCCACAGGGCGGCGAATTGTCGCCTGCTCTCTTCAGTCTGTACCTCGAAGATATGCCCGCCCATCCCCAAGATATCAAGGTGGGCGCTTACGCTGATGATATGACTGTCTTGTGTCGTGATCGGGACATAAATGTGGCCGCCGCTAAGATTAACGGGTACTTGACCACACTGAAAAGCTTCTTCGACCGCAAAATGCTGAAGATTTCTGCGTCAAAGTCATCTGTATCCGTACTCACAACGAACCCATCTGAACACAGCGCACATTCGTATGTCGTATGGAATGGAGATCGTTTGCCTGCCGCCCGCTTCCCAAAACTTCTCGGAATCGCGCTCGACCCATCGCTCAAGTTCCATAAGAACACGGAACAGAAGCAGGCTATCGTTAAAGCGAAGCTTAACGTGCTTAGAGCCCTGGGCGGTACAACATGGGGTAGTAGCAAAGAAACCATTATTACAACGTGTAAGGCGATTCTCCAGCCTGCACTAGAATACGGCGCACCAGTTTGGCAGCGTCTAGTTTCGGAATCCTCTTGGACTAAGATGCAACGCATACAGAATACAGCCCTTCGAATCGCCACCGGATGTGCAAGAAGTTCCCCAGTCGATCACTTGCATGCTAAGACCCGCTCATTACCAGTGAGGGAGCACTGTCAGCTCCAGGCCCAACAATTTTTCATCAACATTTTCAAACAACCAAATCACCCCTCTTGGAGAGTGCTAAACCCCGTCAGAGAAAGAGAGATCAGAAAACCATTCGCCGATGCTCCAAGCAAAGTCAATCTGCAAAGATGGCACGACTCACAGCAAGAACGACTCCGTCTATTGCGCGAGGAGCATACTCAGTTCGTACGGTGCCATCTGAAAAAGGCGGTCATTAATCCCATATTGTGGGTAATGCCACCCCAAGGCTGCACATCCGAGGCTCAAATCGGAAGAAGGGCCAGGTGCACCCTGGCATCGCTGCGCTGTGGTCATTCTACCATGCTTATGTCCTACGCCAGCAAAATAGACAGCAGCAAATCAGATGTCTCCCCGGACTGCGGCTGCCTCGGCCATGAGACTGCACACCTCTTCAAATTTCCGGAGAGACCCACCACGCTGACCGTAATGGACTTACGGACGAATCCGTTACTGGTCGCCCAGTTCCTCAACCTATGATAAAACCCTCAATGTGGCTGCAAAGAAGAAGAAGACGCGACCGACAGGAATAGCCGATTTCATGGCTCTGCGGATCGCGTCAGATAAATGGCTTTCTTTCTGGTGCACGTCGCCATTCCACGGGTTATTTGCCGACAGGCGAAGCGCAACTTCACTGAACAGGCTCCAGTCTGCTCGGCCTAAATTAAGATTAAAACGTTGACGAACACCAGAATAGGGAGCGAGAGAGTTGGAGAGATCGATATGGGTAAAGACGGGGACATAGTCACTTGGGAAAGTGGTTGAGGTGGACCATGAGCAAGAGTTAGATAGGTTGGACGAGACAAGAGAAATGTCTGGGCTGGAAGATCGGCCGTTGGTAGGGAGACGAGTGGGCTGATCATCGTTTAAGATGACCAAGTCACACTCCTCTGCCCATTCTTCGACGTCATTTCCTCTAGCATCAGAATCAAGTGACGAGCAAAAGGTGTGAGCATTAAAATCGCCCGCGAAGACAACTGAGGATGAGAGGGAGCAGTCGTTTAGCTGCTTAAGTAGAGGAACAGAATCGTAAGATGGGGGGCATGAGGTAGTGGGTGGAATATATAAGCTCTGGTCCATCCGTAGTGACCTGTCGATTTCGATTATCACCAGCAGCGGAGCGGTGGGCCTCGGTGAAATATAACTAGTGATGAGGAGGTTTCGACGAAAAAGCTACCGCTCCGCGCTGTGATAATCGAAAACATGAGTTCACTTCGAATGGAACAGAGGTTATGTTGAAAAGAGAAAGGGGTGTTTTAAGAGGGAGATGGATTGGAAGGTACTCGAGAGTACCATCCGTGGGGGTGTTGGGTATGAGGTGGGAGGGGAGAAAAGATAAAACAAAGGATGAAACTCCTCCGCCAAGAGCTGACCTTGGAGCATGGAAGGCAGTATAGCCCGGGATATTAGGATGAGGAAGGGTAGGGGATGGAGAGAGCTTGGTTTCTTGAACCATGATCATGGTAAGTACGTGCGAAGAGAGAGAGCTCAGAAAGTTTGGCACGAAGGCCATTGAGATTGATATGTACAATGGAAAGGGGGCGATATGAGGAAGAGGAATCAGAGTTGGTAGGTTAAGAGCATATAACACAGCGAAAAGAAGAGTTATGATGCTTCACAGAACTGAGACCCGAACAAGAGAAGTGCACCCACCTTTGGCATCCAAAGCATTGGACGCTGGTCCCATTCCAAGTGACAGTTCTGTCGCATGTGGCACATAGGTACTTCTTCTTCTGAGCGGGTCCAATATTCCTTTCCACGCCGGTCCTTAGCAGGAGAATCGGAAGGAGAGACGCGGCCGGCCAGCAACTCTCCCATGACAAAAACCCTCTTCATGGAGGGGGTGACGTCGGTTTGCATAGAGGTCATCTTCTTTCCTCCACACTGCCACGGCGTGAACGTACGACATCTCGGCAACATCATAATTGTGGTGCACGCAAAGCGCGCTCCAGATTTGGCTTTGAACCGGCCACGCGCGCAACTGCTTTTTCGAGATCTAAGTTTAGAGTAAACGTAGAAATTAGGTCTAAATCGCATTGAAAAGAACACAAAAAGTTGATATTGATGTCCAAAAATGGTTTAAAAAATATCCCCTGAGATTTGAGAAAAATATGATAAACCGCAGGTTTTCTCTGTTAATCTCCTTTTTTCAGATGGCGTTCACGATCTTGTTGGTACACTTAAAATTGAGCTAGGAAGATCATTTTGGGACAGGAGGAGATATAACTCTTCCTGTGTGAGAGAGAGATATCAGAAACCTTTTGTGGATGCTCCCGAGAAAGTCAATATACAAAGATGGACGGACCCCAATTGGATCGTCTTCGTCTTTTACGTGCGGAGCACACCCGTTTCGTCAGGGATCACTTGAGTAGGGTGGCTGTCCACCCATATTGGGGATCGCACTACCTGAAGTAAACAACACCGAGATGGAACTCGGTAGGCGGGCTAGATGTTCCCTCGCCTCGTTGCGCTGCGGGCGTTCCCTTATGCTAATGTCATACTTGCATAGGATCGACAGCAGTAAGCCTGACGAGTGTCCAGATTGTGATAACCCTGGCCACACTACAGCACATCTATTCGACTGTTCGAAGAGGCCCACCTCAGTGACGACAATAGATATGTGGTTGAATCCAACTTCGGTCGCCCGTTTCTTCAACCTATGACAAAAACCCTTCTGCGGCAGCAAAGAAGAAGAAAATCAGTCCGATCCGTGCTAACTCTATATTATCTTGAGCACAGTACAAGTTATTTTTCCTATATCCACTAAATCACTAAAAGAATCTTAGCTTTATGGTATACTGTCAATTATTAAAGGCAACGTAAGCACAAAAAACCGCTTTCTAATTTTTGCCGTTTTATGTAGTGTAGTCCCCATAGTTAAGGGATGTGGCCAAAGCGCCCCACTAAGCGCTCGTATTCGTGAGAGATTACGGTTCTGGGAAGAGGGCGGAAACGAGCGTTTGAACTAGCGCTCACGCCTTTTCTGAGTGTCCGTTTGCTGCGGACGAAGAGAAATAAACTAGAGGGAACGATTTTTATCTTCAACCTTTTGGGATGAAAAACGAACGCTCCTCTTGTTGATTTTTGTGAGCTCCGAGCAGGCTCAGGCGTACGGTGCGACGATCACAGTGGGGGGGGGCCGCAGCCTCAGACGCCGGGTAGGGGGGGGGGGCGCAGACCCTTTCCCTCCTACCGTACCGAGCAGATTTTTTCGCAAAACCGGCTATTTGCGGCCATTTCGCGCGCACAGAGCACCACATAGCCACAGCTTGTATCAGAGTCCTACGAATTCAATTTAATGCCTTTTTTGAACAGCTTTCAACGAGTATAAAAGTGATGCGAAATAATTGAGTCAACACCCGAAATCAATCAAAAATTGTATGTTTCCACATAAAAATCCCTCATTGTGAACTGATCAGGCGGTCATCATAAGAGAAATCTGACATATTTCGATCTGTGGTCATTGGGGATCACAGAAAGAAATACAAATATTACGATGAAATACCGGGGTCAGAAAGAGTTTTCATGTGCCATCGCGTTCGCCTCACTAAGAGGAACATGAAAATTCTGAAAAATCATTCCGTCAATTTTCAAGTGAGTTGTGGCGATGGGGCGCTCTGTGCTAGCAAAATAATGCAACAAAACGTTTGCAGAAAATTTACTCGGCGCTGCACTTCTTTTTCAGACCTCGCAATTGAAAGTGAAATCTACTGAAAGGCTCTCTTCGTTTGGGAGAGTTTCAAAAAATGTAGCGAAGTGGTGGAGGCTTGCGTTCACGTGTTCCACAATAATAGATGTACTGGCGTCATTTATTACCTTTATGTGACATTTTCTTGCTTACGCCCCTGCGGTGTGACATCTAAATTCTGTTTCAGCCGTCTGAGACTTACAAGCAGCACCAGGTAACTGGCGAGAATGTTGTGTACTCATGACTGAAAACTTGCAGCCCATCAGACACGGTGGAGCATGGTCATTTGAGAGAACCCGAAATTCATTACCTGTGCTACAGATCGTTAGGTAAATCTCCTATTAATCCTGATTGGTGAACCGAATAGGAAGTACTCCTTCATAAAAGTATTTGGGAGGTTCATTGCATATCGTACTGCGTCGTGATCACAAGGGTCAATTTGTGAGCTCCGCAGTCATCAGCAGATAATTTCTTGCGGGTCCCGAAACTTTGTTGCTGGTTATATATGTTCTTTCAATAATCCGTAGATACCTGGCATCCTACCGGTCATAACGGAAGCCCCACCACAACTGCTTCAAGAAAGAGAAATAAGACGTTTAATAAAGAATGTTCAGAGCCTCATCGAGAGGCCAGCTTGCTGTGTCTGGGAATCTAATGAAGTTAAGCGTTTCCGTGAGACATGCAAGGCGCCACGTGCAAACTTATTCTGAACTTCCACAATAGTTAATGAACGATTGACTATTCCGTTCCCGGCGTGATCATCTGTTAGAGGTGAGATCGGGAGGTTTTCGTCGAAGACTTACTTCAACAGATCGTGTTTCATGTTAACAGCGATCTGTAGGCTCTTCTCGCTTCGTAATGAGCTCCACAAACAACTGTTCCTGTCTTCATTGTGCAATTACGAGTGGAGATTCTTTTGCAAAATTAAATGCTTTTCTAGATTTACTGTAGGCTATGACAGTAGATGTTATTGCAGCCCCGGTGGCTCGCTTCAAGCCTTCCTTCTCATGGCCTGGGAAACACGCAAGGTTTTGTTGTGCTCTGTAGGTTTGTATAGTTGCGTCATCTTATCGTCTAGCGAAGTAGTCTCAACCCATTTCTGCACGTTCAAAAAATCTGTATATAGTTTTTTTTAAGACAGGACACCTTGTCATAGTCAAAGTGAGCTGTGTCGAAGACAGTCTTCACCCTTCCTTGGCTGTCGCCGTGGGAGCGGGGCCTCTTTGTACCTTGCCGTGCTCTGTGGGATCTGTATTTTACGCCTTTTCCAAAATGAAGAGCGAGTTTGTCGCTTTCTTCGTTCTACTGGGATCGATTCTGATCTGGATCCCCATCTAGTATGCCAATCCTCGCGGTCTGACGACTGTCGCAAAGCTTGCTGCAGGAAAGTTTGCAGCAATAGAGAGTGTTGTCTTGCTAGTGTTGTCTCACGCACCATTGTCTCAATCGAAGCATTGGATGATTTAAGTCCTGCAACATCAACGCGTTGCAATCTCGATTCGAAACGCAGGACCGCATTCTCATCCCAAAACATTCCGCACAGTTTTGCAACCTGGCCGCTAACCGAAGCAATTTCCTTATTCGCCAACGTGTTAGTTCTTTGAGTGATCCCAATGTGTTGACCGACAAATAATCCAGAATTTCGAGATTTTTCTGGGTTTCTGATTGCCGAGACATCAACTCAGAACGTTGCTGTTGAAACTCCTCACAGGCTTTGCATAAATTCTTAGAAGCCCTTTGATTTCCTGCTTTCTAGAGAGCAGGCACTACTTCACGGGCCCATTTCACCACCTTTTTTCTCCGTAGTAAGTAAAAAAGGTATGGCGCGAAGATACACGCCATTGAATCGAACAGTAAAATCGACATATAAAAAATTTACATGAACTACGTCTTCCCAAACCATCTTATAACTGAGGTAGCAGGCCGAAAGTTGTGAAACGGACGCTAGATTCGTCTTCAGCGCCCTGACTTACACCCCTAGTCAAGATTTTAGCCAAATCCGAAATACTGACCAGAGATCGGAAAACGACTGGCTGGAATTACATGTCAGGGGACGTCAAAAAAATAATTTTTCTGGATTAGGCTGTTGCGGTGTTTATTTTGAAGGGGACCATCAAAAAATGCTGTCGGCCGAGTCCCACGTCGACCCGACCATTTTGAGCCGATTACGACCGGTGTGACGGCTGTAGATGTCACGGTGTGATTTGAGCCTCAAAAACACGCCTCATCACACCGTGTGATTTTTGCGAAGAAGGCGTCTAGATCAGTTTTCAAAGCTTTATCAGATAGAAAAGTGAGAAAACTACTTAGTTAGTCCTTTCAGAAGCCAAGCAGTCGACTATGAGTGTGTCATTCGGGGCGCAGAAAAAGCAAAAAAACCGCTGTTCGGGCTTACACGTCAGGATAAGTCGGAAAAATAATTTTCTGGATGATACTGCTGCGGTGTTTATTTTGAAGGGACCATCAAAAAAGCTGTCGGCCGAGTCCCAGGTCGACCCGACCATTTTGAGCCGATTACGACCGGTGTGATGGCTGTAGATGTCACGGTGTGATTTGAGCCTCAAAAACACGAATCATCACACCGTGTGATTTTTGCGAAGAAGGCGTCTAGATCAGTTTCCAAAGATTTATCAGATAGAAAAATGAAAAAAACTACTTAGTTAGTCCTTTCAGAAGCCAAGCAGTCGACTATGAGTGTGTCATTCGGGGCGCAGAAAAAGCAAAAAACCGCTGTTCCGGCTTACACGTCAGGATAAGTCGGAAAAATAATTTTTCTGGATGATACTGTTGCGGTGTTTGTTTTGAAGGGGACCATCAAAAAAGCTGTCGGCCGAGTCCCAGGTAGACCCGACCATTTTGAGCCGATTACGACCGGTGTGACGGCTGTAGATGTGACGGTGTGATTTGAGCCTTAAAAACACGCCTAATCACACCGTGTGATTTTTGCGAAGAAGGCGTCTAGATCAGTTTCCAAAGATTTATCAGATAGAAAAATGAAAAAACTACTTAGTTAGTCCTTTCAGAAGCCAAGCAGTCGACTATGAATGTGTCATTCGGGGCGCAGAAAAAGCAAAAAACCGCTGTTTCGGCTTACACGTCAGGATAAGTCGGAAAAATAATTTTTCTGGATGATACTGTTGCGGTGTTTGTTTTGAAGGGGACCATCAAAAAAGCTGTCGGCCGAGTCCCAGGTAGACCCGACCATTTTGAGCCGATTACGACCGGTGTGATGGCTGTAGATGTCACGGTGTGATTTGAGCCTCAAAAACACGCCTGATCACACCGTGTGATTTTTGCGAAGAAGGCGTCTAGATCAGTTTTCAAAGCTTTATCAGATAGAAAAATAAAAAAAAACTACTTAGTTAGTCCTTTCAGAAGCCAAGCAGTCGACTATGAATGTGTCATTCGGGGCGCAGAAAAAGCAAAAAACCGCTGTTTCGGCTTACACGTCAGGATAAGTCGGAAAAATAATTTTTCTGGATGATACTGCTGCGGTGTTTATTTTGAAGGGGACCATCAAAAAAGCTGTCGGCCGAGTCCCAGGTAGACCCGACCATTTTGAGCCGATTACGACCGGTGTGACGGCTGTAGATGTGACGGTGTGATTTGAGCCTTAAAAACACGCCTAATCACACCGTGTGATTTTTGCGAAGAAGGCGTCTAGATCAGTTTCCAAAGATTTATCAGATAGAAAAATGAAAAAACTACTTAGTTAGTCCTTTCAGAAGCCAAGCAGTCGACTATGAGTGTGTCATTCGGGGCGCAGAAAAAGCAAAAAACCGCTGTTCCGGCTTACACGTCAGGATAAGTCGGAAAAATAATTTTTCTGGATGATACTGTTGCGGTGTTTGTTTTGAAGGGGACCATCAAAAAAGCTGTCGGCCGAGTCCCAGGTAGACCCGACCATTTTGAGCCGATTACGACCGGTGTGACGGCTGTAGATGTGACGGTGTGATTTGAGCCTTAAAAACACGCCTAATCACACCGTGTGATTTTTGCGAAGAAGGCGTCTAGATCAGTTTCCAAAGATTTATCAGATAGAAAAATGAAAAAACTACTTAGTTAGTCCTTTCAGAAGCCAAGCAGTCGACTATGAATGTGTCATTCGGGGCGCAGAAAAAGCAAAAAACCGCTGTTTCGGCTTACACGTCAGGATAAGTCGGAAAAATAATTTTTCTGGATGATACTGTTGCGGTGTTTGTTTTGAAGGGGACCATCAAAAAAAGCTGTCGACCGAGTCCCAGGTCGACCCGACCATTTTGAGCCGATTACGACCGGTGTGACGGCTGTAGATGTGACGGTGTGATTTGAGCCTTAAAAACACGCCTAATCACACCGTGTGATTTTTGCGAAGAAGGCGTCTAGATCAGTTTCCAAAGATTTATCAGATAGAAAAATGAAAAAACTACTTAGTTAGTCCTTTCAGAAGCCAAGCAGTCGACTATGAGTGTGTCATTCGGGGCGCAGAAAAAGCAAAAAAACCGCTGTTCGGGCTTACACGTCAGGATAAGTCGGAAAAATAATTTTCTGGATTAGGCTGTTGCGGTGTTTATTTTGAAGGGGACCATCAAAAAAAGCTGTCGACCGAGTCCCAGGTCGACCCGACCATTTTGAGCCGATTACGACCGGTGTGACGGCTGTGGATGTGACGGTGTGATTTGAGCCTCAAAAACACGCCTCATCACACCGTGTGATTTTTGCGAAGAAGGCGTCTAGATCAGTTTCCAAAGCTTTATCAGATAGAAAAGTGAGAAAACTACTTTGTTAGTCCTTTCAGAAGCCAAGCAGTCGACTATGAGTGTGTCATTCGGGGCGCTGAAAAAGCAAAAAACCGCTGTTCGGACTTACACGTCAGGATAAGTCGATAAAATATCTTTTCTGGATTAGGCTGTTGCGGTGTTTATTTTGAAGGGGACCATCAAAAAAAGGTGTCGGCCGAGTCCCCGGTCGATCCGACCATTTTAAGCCGATTACGGCCGGTGTGACTTGATCTATAACGTTCGTTTTTTTTCTGAAAAATGGTTTGGAAGCATTGCTCGGAAGAGACTCTCAAATTGTTTCGCACAAGGGTCTAAAGTTACAACCTTGGTGGAAGGGGGGCCGCACCGGATCCAAAGCTGGAGGAGGGTGGGGCCGCACCTCTCACTGGCCGATCACACCGCTACGCCTTACCCTGGCTCCGAGCAGTCGTAATCTACTCAAAAGGCAGGCCAGGAGCACTATTTGGAGCAATTTTTGATTGATTAGACTGATTCGCTCGATATTTTGATGCTAATCTAGTTACAAGAATTAGGACAATTGATCTTTATGAAAAACTCAAAAACTAAGTTCCTCGTGAAGAGTGCTTTTAGATTGCATTGCGTCGTAGGCGGCAGCTAGTAGGATGCGAGCGGCGCGCTATGCGGATCTGTTATCCAGCGGCTCCAACTCCGACCGTGTGTTTCGCGTTATAATGATAGAATCACGTCAAAGACTTATATTGGGATCGTGCTGTAGTCACACTACTGGGTTGGTTCCCATCTCCCGACCAAAAACATTAGCATACGCAAAGTGGGGTTAGAGCAGATCATTTAGAGATGTCTCGTGATTTACCTCCATTGCATGTACTAACAAAAATTACGATTTACGGTCCAAATGTCGCAAATCGTAAACCGTAATTACGCGCATCCCTGCTCCCTATGTCTCCCACTGTAGAAGAATAAATAAAAATATTATAACCACTAAATGAGGAAACTAATTCTTCATACCAATCACTCCGCTGATGTCCTTATTGACGTTTCCGATGATGGAATAGGCAACGACAAGAGGAGGACTAGCCAGGTAGTTTGCTCGAACCAGTGGGTGAATGCGACCCTCAAAGTTTCGGTTGCCTGATAGCACTCCAGCTACGACAAAGCCACCCTAAAATTGAGACTATGCTACCCTATTTATAGTTGCTACCAACTCAATCAAATGATTTCTGATACATGCCAGTTGGTCGTTTAGGAGCTTCAAAATCAGAAAAACAGAGAATACGTCAAAGTTGGTGATCAGAATTGTGCAAAGAGCTTACTGAAAATTCAAAACAGTTAGGCCGATTAATTGTGAGCCTTGTGAGAATACTTTCAACGAAAAGAAATAGATTTCTAGCTGCTCCAAAATCAATAAAGTTCCAAAAATCAGGTATTAGCCTTGTGTCATTCGCAAGCTGATACTAAGCGCGCAGATATATCATCCACTGACAACTACTCACACCGCTAGTTAGGCGGGAATCCTTGCCGAACAAAGGTTTTAGCACAGTAGAAAGGCGCGAGTCATGTCGACACAATGGGGGATACTCTGGTAGAACATGCAGTGAACCTCCCGCGAGCCAGCCGGGTCGTAGTCTATCAGGCTTCGACCCGGCAGCAGGGTTCAGCAGAGTTGCGACTTGACGCAACGGGGGGTTATAAAAAATTCGACAAACTTTTGATGAAAAATGAAAATCTGGGGGGGGGGGGTTTAAAAAATTATAGGGGAAAAAGGAATTTTCTGTCAACAACTTCGTAAGCTAAAATGAGGTAGTAATAGTTGCCCTCTGATTATAAGATGGCAGCACCAAAACAACTGTGTCTGCAGAGGCCGTCATGAGATTCTATGTTACGGTGGGTATCAGAGGTGTGCGTAAATGAAATTCCAGAGTTCGTGAATCGTAAAACGTCATTACGATGAAATCACTGTAAATTGTAAACCGTAAATCGTAACCAGCAAATAATAACAATAACCACTAAAAACATCATTCCTATGATGAAACAAGAACTCGAATGTTTTCTTTCAATCAGGGATAGAGAGTTGTTTCAGAAAATTTTTGCTTCCTGATCTGCAGATTTAGCCAAAAGTATAAAAGGGAAAAACAGTTTTGCAGAATTAAGTGTCCAGCGCAGACTCTACGCTTCATGCAGTGCCAAGCTCACAAAAGGCGTCATGATAATAGTACAAAGAAGGACATGTTATTAGGCGATCTCAGTGGTCCCCGCGCGGGTTGAAGCGATGCCACTCCGAAAAAAAAAAACGCTTCATTACCACCCACAATTGGGCATTTTTTTGCCATGGAAGGTCTGCTCGTTATCCCGAAAAAAAAACGTCTTATACACCTAAAACTACCTGCTATCCGTCGTTTCACATACTACATATTCAGTTACGTTCAGTATTTCACAGCTAACCAAACCGTATTTCTCTTCCCGTTTTACCCGTATTTCTTTTCCCCTTGTCACCTATTCCATAACTCGCTCCCAAGATTTGAGAAATCCGCAGGTCCGAATCAGTGGTCCGCGTAACTGCTGGGTAGCAGGGACACAATTACTATCGTTCTCGGAGCCTAATTCCGGTTCGCAATTGCAGACTACGGGCGTTGCATCATGCGACTCGTGATAATCCTGTAATTCGAATATGGTGTTTTTCAGAATTTTCGAATGAATGAATTTTTCGAATGTGTTTTTTGAAATTTCCGAATTAATGAATCTTTCGAAAATTGCGTATCTCAAAATTTACAAATGAATGAATTTTTCGAATATGGATTTTCCAGAATTTTCGATTGAATGAATTTTTTGAATGTGGATTTCTCAGAATTTCCGAATGGATAAGTTTTTCGAATATTGCGTTTTTCAAGATTTCCGAATGAATGAAATTTTCGAATATTGTGTTTTCTGAAATTCTCGAATGAATGATTAATTCGAATATTGCGTTTTGAGAAATTTCAAATGATTGAACTTTTCGAATATAACCTTAACAAAAACGTCGAATGAATGAATGTTTCAATAAGTGTTTTCTTCACTCGGTTCGAATGAATATTCAAATATTCATTCGGAAAATCGAATATTTCTCGAATATTCGAATAATCTTCGCTTATTTGGATCTGAGCTACCAAAGATTAAGTAACAGACTTAAATCTGTCTATATGTAGCTTCACAAGTTCTATAAATTGTTAGATTTATTACCGACGATTATTCCAATGACAATTTCCACAACAGAAGATCCCTTCCACAACACTATAGTTTGTTGAGCGAAATTAACCACGGAAAATCGTTAAGCATACCTCAAAGTCGGTCTAACATTCCAAAATAACTAACAAGGGAAGTGTTTAGAGTGGTAAACGCATCTTCGAAAACGACTAGTATATTTTTAGTATCTATGAATAATGGATCAATCCGGATAATGCCGATTTTAAATTTTCCGGATATCGGTTGGATTCAGATAATGTGCTTTTTCAAATTTTCGGATATTGGTTCGATTCAGATAATGCTTTTTTTTGATTTTTCGGATATAGGATTATCCGAATCTCGTATATCCGGTCGCATATCCGAAAAGGAGGGGTGCGGGAAGGATGGTACGCCTCGCGCGGCGAGGACATGCGACGCGTGTTGCGTCGCGGCTTACCACCATCGAATTATCGTTGCAGTCAACACGAACAAAGTGAATGCATTATAGCTTGAGAGCAGTCTCTGGATTATAGTAGTACAATTTCGAAAAAATGTCGAACGAACGGAAATCGGAATTTTTTCGTTCAAAAAACGAAAAATGAAAAAATTTCGAACGAACGAAAAATGAAAAAATTTCGTTCGAAACAATTTCAAATATACGAAAATCGAAAAATTTTCGTACGAAAAAATTTCCAACGAACGAAAATTGAACAAATTTCGTTCGAAACAATTTCAAACAAACGAAAATCGAAAAATTTTCGTACGTAAAATTCCGAACGAACCAAAAATTGAAAAAATTTCATTCGAAACAAATCCGAACGAACGAATTTCGAAACTAATCAAAATTTCGATTTTTTTCGAAATTTCGTTTTTTTTTTCGAAATTCGTCGAAAATTTCGAAAAATCGGATTTCAAACGGACGAAAATTGAAAAATTTTTCGTTCGAAACAGTTTCGAACGAACGAAATTTTGAAAAAATTCGTTCGACGAAATTTCGAACGAACGAAATTTGAAAAAAAAATTCGTTCGACGAAATTTCGAACGAACGGAATCCGAAAAAATTTTGTTCGACGAATTTTCGAACGAACGAAAACGAACGGAAAAAATTTCGAAAAATCTTTCGAAAATTTTTCGAAAATTTCGTTCGTGTAAAATTATACTCTGGATGCAAGGGGATTCGATCTTATTGTGTATAAGCCAGAAATGTATAATTCTTAGCGATGTCGAATAGAACTTACCGAAGTCACAGAAATCAGGTGGCAAAAGAAGTCATTCTCAAGTTACCGATAGACGTTGGCTTCTGTGAACCCTATTTCTGTAACTTCTTGCACTGATCTTATCATCTGAGTGGTAGGCAAGTTTCCAAGCGTCTCGTCGAAGGGAAATGGCACAACGCGTGGTAGTACGCTGAGACGCGACACGCAGCGCATGCTTCCGGCCGCGAGCGGCGGACCATCTGACCGCCGCCCGAAAAGGAGTGATTCGGATACTAAGTATACATCTCTACAGGCTCAATAGTAAAAATGCGCAGTATCCCGCCCCGAGCTGCAGGTTCAAAGAAGTTACGAGCATTTTTCAAGCCTCGCGAAAAGGCAAGGGTATTCATCAGGAATTTTTTTGGTGTTCCAAAAAATTTTTTTGGGTTCAGCCCAAAACTTGCATGTAGGAGAAATTTAGGGTGGTGAACACGAACCTGGAGTTCATTTGTCGAAATTCCAAGGTTTACTGTAGGTTATGGTCGGTAACATGTCATTTAGGGGGCAAAACTCACCTTAGTGTTTTGAAAATCGACAAACGGACGTTAAATTCGTATTCTTCACCCCGAACAACCCCCGTATACAAATTTTGAGTAAACTCTGAGATTTTGACCAAACTACCGTATACCCACCGTAATCTACCGTAATTTGCAAAAAATCGATAAAGGGACTCATGATTCGTGCTTAGCACTCTAAAAAACCACCCTGAGAGAATTTCATGTCAAATCTGAAACATTTTTCTGAAACGCTTCCAAAGCCCTCTAATCGGTGTAAATTATAGTTGTACAATTTCGAAAAAAATGTCGAACGAACGAAAATAATTTCAATTACTTTCCTGCAAAGAATCACACTAGGATGCGAAGGACGTGAAGGACGACACTATCTCACGCAATTGGGGAGTCCGATTCGGCCACGATAGATTTTTGATTCGAGTACATAGCGCTGTGGACGACGAAACGGACCGTACTTTTCGAGCGTCACGTGTCGTAATCATCGTCGACGTGAGAAGCACATGCCGCAACACATAGGCCTACTGCATATTTTCCGCGACAAGCGCACGACATGTTTTCTATCTATATCGGCCGAAAATCGATTTTGCTGATATGCAGTGTCACAGCGGCGCGTCGCGAGAAGTATGCAGTAGGCCATGGGCGTTCTACTCGGCCGCGACGCGCTTTCGATTTGACTACGATGCAGTTTGGACGACAAATGAGCCACTATGCCTTTGCTTGGACCCGTTGATCGATCCCTCCACAATTTATCAGGCGCCCATCAGCCGCACAGCGCGTATATAAGGGGACCCATCTCATAGAGAGCGCAGTCTACCTTTCGAGGCCGCTCTTGGAAGGTGACTAGAGTCACTTTCTGGGGGAATTTCAACCGCTGAGGGGGTCTCCGTCACAGCTCTCAGCGAAGGAAGCTCCCTCGTTGTCGACCGCGACGATGTCCTTGTCGCGGACTGCGGTGGAGGTCACCCTTTGCTGCGAACCCCTCCTTGTTGGGGAAGCGCCGCTCCTATCGAAGGGGTGGGCCACGTCGCTATGGAGAGGCGGAAGCCCGTCCCTATCGAGCGCAGGTTAAACCCCTCCCCAACCGTCTCGGGATTACGATAGGAGGACGTGTTGTTGCGTGGGAAACGGCGGTGCGGCGAAAGTTTCGCCTCTCTGCGCTATGTAGTCCTTTTAAATAGACCACGTTCTGCTCGAAGCAGCTCGCGTTGCTGTTCACGAGCCTTTCAATTCGACAAGGTATCCGATTAGAAAGCCTATCGTGGCCGAGTCGGACTCCACAGTTGTCTGAGATCATACTCTCATGACTCATACTTTGCGAAAATGTGGGCTTCCGGCGGGATTAAAGCTGCGGCCAGGTATGGATCTTCAGGAGAGCTGCGGCCAGCCAGCACCTCTCCCATGACAAAAACCCTCTCCGCGGAGGGATTGACGTCGGTTTGCACGGAGGTGGTCTTCTTTCCTCCACACTGCCACAGCACGAACGTACGACATCTCGGCATCTCACACGTTCTACTCGTCGCTCGATTCTGATGCTAGAGGAAATGACGTCGAAGAATGGGCGGATGAGTGCGACCTGGTAATCCTTAACGATGGCCAGCCCACTCGTCTCCCTGCCTACGGTCGATCCTCCAGACCAGACATTTCCCTTGTCTCTTCTAAGCTCTCTAATGCCTGCTCTTGGTCTACATCCACAACTCTTTCCAGTGATCACATTCCGGTCTTTGTCAATATAGATCTCTCTAACTCTCTTGCTCCCTATACAGGTGTTCGTCATCGTTCTTATCTCAATTTAGGCCTTGCAGACTGGAGCCTGTTCAGGAAGGTTGCACTCCGCCAAGCGGCCGAATATCCGTGGAATGGCAATGTACACCAGAAGGAGCGCCACCTCTCTGATGCCATCCGGAAGGCGATGAAAGCTGCGATCCCTGAAGGTCGTGTCAAGACCTTCTTTCACGATGTCACCAGGGAGACACTGCAGAAGATAAGGACAAGGGACGCAAAGACAGCTGCTAATAATCTTGACCCAGACATTGCCGAGCTGGATAATGAGATCAGGATGGACCTTGGTAGGCACAAGAAAGAATCTTGGGAAAAGTTCACTGAGAAGATGAACTTCAGGAGTGATGCTGCAGCAACGTGGAAAGCTTTGAAAAGGATCTCCGGTAAGTTCACCTCCGCCAACCATTCCACGATTGAATTCGACGGCGGAGTCTTCAAGTCAGGGAAAGGGGCCGCAAATGCTCTTGGGAAGCATTTTTTCATGACTAAAACAAAAAGAGACAAGCAGAATAGAATAACTGTTCGGGAACTCTGTAAATTGCCACTCACGGCTGAAGATGATGCAGTCACGTCCGCTCAGGTCGAGAAGGTTATCAAGGAAATGAGTAACTCGAAGGCAGTAGGGCCAGATGGTTTGAGCCCAGCAGTTCTAAAGAGGCTGCCAAGTGAACTACTACACCTGCTCGCTGACGTCATTAATACATCGTTTCGCACCTGTACATTACCTCAAGATTGGAAAGTAGCACGCGTCATCCTATTGCCGAAGCCGGGTAAATCACCATTCACGGCAAAAGGTTATAGGCCAATCAGTCTTCTCTCACCTATTGCTAAAGTTGCGGAAAAATTGGCTGTGGAGGAGCTTGCCGAACATAATAGCAAACAACAGCATCAACATGGTTTCCGTAAGCTACATTCCACCACTACGGCCCTGCTGGAAATTGTGAGCTATGTTTTGGACGGCTCCAATGCCATGAAACCTCAGCGAACCGTAGGTGTAGCCCTCGACCTAACGAAGGCTTTTGACACTGTAAACTTGGGCATTTTGTCGGAGAGCCTGTTAAGGGCTACCATTCCGCCCTGGCAGAAGCGGTGGATAACCGCATTCACCAAAGGACGTCGGGCAAATGTGCTATTTCAAGGGCACGTCTCCAATAGCATCCCAATTGCCGCCGAAGTACCTCAAGGAAGAGTTCTATCGCCTGCTCTTTTCAGTCTGTATATTGAAGATCTACCCGTTCCATCCCAAGACATCAAGGTCGTAGCATATGCGGATGATTTCACTATACTATGCCGGGATCGCGACATAAATGTAGCTGCCAGTAAGATCAATGACTACTTGGTCGAGTTGAAATGTTTTCTCGATAGCAAGATGCTTACGGTCTCTGCTGCTAAATCATCCGTCACCGTCTTTTCCACTGATCCTGCGGAGCAAAGGGCTCATCCCATGGTGAAATGGGACGAAACTCGCCTGCCGGCCGCCCGATTCCCTAGGCTGCTCGGACTCGTGTTGGATCCTTCGTTGAGGTTTCATAAGAACACTGAGCAGAAGCAAGGTGCAGTGAAAACAAGACCTAAAGTCCTACGTGCTCTCGGCGGAACGTCCGGGGGGTGCAGTAAAGAAACGATCCTGACCACGTACAAAGCCATCGTACAGCCCGCCCTGGAGTATGCTGCACCAGTCTGGCAGCATATCGTGTCGGACACATCCTGGTCCAAGCTGCAGCGCATTCAAAATGGAGCATTGCGAATCGCAACAGGCTGTTCTAAAAGCTCTCCAGTAGAGCACCTACACGCCGAAGCTCGCATCCTGCCAGTTAAGGACCATTGCCAACTCCACGCACAACAGCTGTACATAAACATCCTGAAGCAGCTAAATCATCCATCGCGAAGAGTATTAGACCCCGTCAGAGAGAGAAGTATAAGAAAGCCGTTTGCTGATGCTCCCACGAAAATCAATATACAGAGATGGACCAACGCACAACAAGAACGCCTCCGTCTCTTACGTGCTGAGCATACCCAATTCGTCAAGGATCACTTATGCAAGACCGCCGTAAACTCCATTCTCGGAGTCGTGCCCCCTGAGGTCAGCGAAACCGAGATGGAACTCGGTAGGCGTGCCAGGTGCACCCTTGCCTCGTTGCGCTGCGGGCACTCCCCCATGCTTATGTCTTACTTACATACAATCGATAGCAGCAGACCTGACGAGTGCCCGGATTGTGGTAATAAAGGGCATACTACTGCGCACCTTTTCAACTGCCCGATGAGACCGACATCGTTAACACCAGTAGATCTGTGGAAGAATCCGACGCTTGTGGCTGATTTCCTCAACCTATGACAGGACCCTCTCTGTGACTGCAGAAAAAGAAGAAGAGGGCCAGGTGTCAGCCCATGCGCCGTAGTGCCCTTCAGCGTCCATCTTACATGGTGAAAGGTTGTATGTAGGGTAAATCGATAACGCTCAACTCATATCGACTACGCGACTGTTTGATCACTGTAGGTGGGGAAGGGGAAAAAACGGCCAAACATTGACCTACTGATGCTCGTGGGGGACGATCTGACAACGGAACTATACGAAGCATTGTCAGTATCTTTTTGGCATCCATAGTAAAAATGCTCGAAACCCCGTCCCGAGCTTCTGGTTCCAGAATTAAGCGTTTCTGGAGCTTCGCGGTAGGGTAAAGGTACCGGTTAGGCAAATTTTGAGGTGTTTGGAAAAAAAGTTTCGGATTTGGCTGAAACTTGTCCGTAGCGGTTATTTAGGCAGTTGAAATCGAATCTGGGGTCCCTTTGACAAAACTCCGAGGCTTACTGTAGGTTGCGGTAGGTACATTGCCATTTAGGGGCAAAACTTACCATACTATTTCGAAAATCGGTAAAATTCGGATTCAGCACCCTGAATGATTCCCACATAGAAATTTTGAGTCGGATCTGAGACTTCGCCGAACTACCGTACACCCACTATTATCTTACGTAATCTGCCAAAGCTCAATAAACTTCTTCTTCTTATCGGCCACATAGAGCTTCTCCTCATAGGTGTGAAAAGGCAGCCACATCGCACGGGTTCGTCCACATATCCATAACTGTTGGAGAAGTCGGCCTTGCAGGACATGAAAATAAATGAGATAAATCGTGCCCTGGGTTGTGGCAGTCAGAACATTCTTCGGGGATCGACTAGTCGAATCTTCGGGGATCGACTAGTCAATCTTATGGACGAAGGCCTTGAGGTGTGAGGAGTGTCCACATCGTAGACCTGCCAGGATGACGCGTGTACGTCTGGGTAGGTCCGTTTCGCTGTCATCGATCGGGGGAGGCACGTCATCAAGAATTGGATTTAGGGGAGCACTGGAAAGGTATTCTCTGAAGAAACGGGTGTGCTCCATTTGCAGTAGTCTGACGCGATTGAGCTCCGACGTCGCCCAACGTTGACGATCCAAGACAAAGACTGCAGCATCAAGTGGCGAGCGAATATGTCGGAAATGGGGACCAGATGACAGTAATGGGAAATTAGGGTGTGTGAAATTCCTTGCAATGCCAACATGGAACTGTTGCGACTGGAGCTGGCAATGCTGCTTTACAAGAAGCAGCGAACACTCTTGATGTAGATGAGATACCGGTGTGGATCTAGGGCATCCAGTGATCACGCGTAGAGCAGTGTTCTGTGCACGCTGACGTTTGCTCCAAGAGGCTTCCGACAGGTGTCTTGACCATATTGGGGCTCCATATTCCAGCACCGGCTGCACCATAGCCCTGTAGGTGGTTCGCCAAATTTCCTTAGAGCTGCCCCATGTAGCGCCTGCCAGCGAACGTAGAATGTTGTTACGTGTGTTGGCAGCAGCAGCTCGAATACGTGTGTTTTCGTGAAAACGCAGTGACGGGTCCAGGAATACAAGTAGATGAGGGTGTTTTGATAAGGGCAGCATATTTCTTTCCCAACGAACCTTGGGATGCAGCTTGTGTTCGGCAGTCGCTGTAGTGCACAAAGTAACGCTGGACTTGGTTGGAGAGACCTTCAGCTGCTTCGATTCAAGGAACTTGGCCAGACTGACGAGGTATTTATTCATCTTAGCAGTGGCTCGATCGATGACAGGGTCAGTACAAATAATAGTGATGTCATCCGCATATAGACATAAGTGGATGTTTGACGACGGCTTCGGCACGTCAGACAGATTCCAAGAAAACAGGCTGGGAGATAAAACTCCTCTTTGTGGAACGCCTGTCTTCAGGGGCACAGACATCGACAAGTGTCTATCAAATTTCACACGAATGGAACGATTTTTGGCAAAGTTATCGGTCCATCTTTTGCACCAGTAGGGAATACTAGAGTCCAGGATCGATTTGGACAGCAGCGGGATACTGACATTATCGAAGGCAACAGTTGAGTCAACTGCCACGACTATACTTCTACCAGCTGGAGGTTTCATGTTGAAGCCAGCAATTATGTGTTCTGTGATGGACGTGAGTGCCGTGATGGTAGAGTGGGCCTTCTTGAAGCCATGTTGATGCACGTTATGACGTAATGCTTCTTGGAGGTGCGGTTGATGAATTTCTCCGCTAACTTAGCAATAGGGGACAAAAGGGAGATGGGTGGATGCGAAGTTGCTTGATCCTCTGGTTTGCCAGGCTTGAGGATCGGAAGAACAATTGCTTGCTTCCATCTAGCGGGAATGACACCTGTGGTGAATGACGAGTAGACTAGGTCACAAAGTAATTCAAGGAACTCTTCCGGAAAGTGTTTGAGATGGACGGCTGACACACCGTCGGGTCCCTCGGCTCGCCAGTTCTTCATGGACTTGATGAGGGAAGACATCTCGGAGGCATTTATGGCAGGTACATCTTGTCGGCTGAGCTTCCTTATAGACCGTAGAGTGAGCCTATTGGAACGATCACGGCGGGACGTCGCTGAAGCAGTGTTTTCCAAGTCAACATGCAGCCTTAAATCCGGACTCGAATTTCCCCGAAGGGAACTCAAGCATGTTGCGCTCCGCTGCCAATTTCTTCACAGACAACAGCTTAAGAATGCTCCAGGTCTTCTTCGCATCATTGGAGAAATTCAAGGATTCACTGAACTAGATCCATCGCATCCGCTTGTAATCATTCAGAATTTTGGTGATCTCATCAGTCAGTCGTTGAATGCTGGGATCTGCAGGATCAGCTCGGCGCTTCTCGTCCCGTAATTCGACCAGCTCCAGGACGTCTTTGGGAACGTTAGGGTGAAACGTTCTAACGCGCCCTGTAGGAATTGCAGTTCTGAAGGCGTTGCATATGGCATCAAAAATGAACTTGTCCTTCTCACGAACGTATCCGGTGAGCGGATAGTAGGCTATCCGACTGAGTAACACCTCCTTAAACGTGACCCAGTTAGCCTTACGGTAGTTGGGGTACGATTTGCTACGAGAGCCTATGAAAGGTGCCAGGTGACTGTTGAGAGACAAATCCAATGAAGCACACATGGTACATGTACATGGGTACATGATCGCTGGCCATAGCTGTAGCAGTGGACCAGTTACAGGAAACAGCAAGAGAAGATGATACAAAAGTGACATCCGGAGAGGACAGCCTGCCCGTGGAAGGAAGGTGAGTGGGGGCGTCCTCGTTAATGGCAACAAGATCACAATCCTCAGCAAAAAGCTCAAGTAGTTGCCCTCTGTCATCGGGATCTAAAGAGGAGAACCAGGATGTGGAGTGAGCATTAAAATCGCCAGCCATGACAACAGAAGACGACGGGAGGGCAGTGTGCACAGATTGCAAAAATGGAGTGGGGTCAAACCAATTGGGACATGAGGAGATTGGGGGAATAAAGATATTCACATTATCTATAGGGCAACTTTGCAATACAACATGAACACCAATTCATTCTACAACATTATCATTAGGCAGAGTTATAAGATGAGAAGGTATAGAAGTTTTTACAAACGTAGAAACGCCTCCACCATGAGATGTGCGAGGGAGGTGTTAAGACGTATAACCGGGGAGGCGGGGTAGGGAGGATGTTGGGCTAAGTTTTGCCTCCTGAAGGAGAATGACATCTGGATGGAAGCGTTCAATGTACAATGTGGGTTCAGCATGTTTGGCACGCAGGCCATTGATATTGAGTTGAAAAATGTCTAGACTATGAAGAGGAACATTAGGGGGGAGAGTTAGAGCAAGAAGTACAACAATAAGCATCAGTGTAGTCATTATAGCTGGTTAACCCCGAACGTTTGAGTTGCTGAGGCAGCCACCGCACTGGACGCTTGCATGTTGAGCCGACAATCCACAGTGACAACAGGGATATCGTGGAGTCTTGCTGCGTGGCCCTGGGTTCCTCTCAATGCCGGCTCGCAACAGTAGAACGAGAAGGAGTGCGGCAGCCAGCCATTCGCACTCCGATACAGAAAAAACTCCTCGTGGAGTTGTTAATGACCGTTTGATGAGTCTCCTTGATCTTGGTAGTCCACTACACAGATCCACCACGCGCAGGTTGAGCATCTCGGATCCACTCAATAAACGGACCTCAGATTCCACTCAATAAACGGACCTCAGATTCGTGTTGAGCACTTCAAATAACCCCAAGAGAACGATTTATAGCCTCGTGGGCAGCTTGATGAGGATGGGACATTGAGCGCAACATTCGACCGACTGTACAAAGAAAGGTCAAGGTTCACTAAGTTGATTTGTTCGGTTTCCCTTCGCGAGGTCGACTCTTCTCATTTGGATCTTACTTAGTCAGATTTGAGCAAATCTCGTTAATGATGTCATCTCCAGTTCATTACAACTCACCTTAGGATTTCACAAAAAAAAAATTGATGAGGATGGAGCGTTCTCAACCGTTTGCAGGGTATGCAACCGGCAGCCATGATTCCTGCTGTCAAAATCGATACTGGACTCTGACATATTTGACTGGTGCAAGCGATGGACAGACAACTTCATGAAACATCGCTTCATACGCGTGAAACCTGATGAGCACGTGTCATCGTTGGTTTCCCTGGGGCCGGATGCATCAACGCGCCGGGTTGGGGTAGGGGCAGGGCAGTCGGCATCATTGAAGATCGCAGTGTGAGGGCAGTAGATCATCTAATCAATCGTGCCCCAGCCGTGTTTTTCGCTGCTCTATCTGCTCCAGCTCGGAGGCTGAGGCAGCTGGGGCAAGATTGATTTGGTGATTTACAGGCTGCCAAGATGTCGTACGTTCGTGCCGTGGCGGTGTGGAGGAAAGAAGATCGCCTCCGTGCAAACCGACGCCAATCCCTCCGAGAAGAGGGTTTTTGTCATGGGAGAGGGGCTGGTCGGCCGCAGCTCTCCTGAGGAATTTATTACAAAGGGCCGGCGTCGAGAGGAAGCCAAGTCCAGCACAGAAGTACCCATGCGCCACGTGCGGCAAGGATGTTAACTGGAGACATATCAGCGTCCAATGCTTCGGATGCCAAAGGTGGGTGTACTTCTCCTGTTCGGGCCTCAGTACTGTGAGGCATCATGACTCATCCTTTCGTTGTGTTCCATGCTCTGCCCCCCGCAACTCTGATTCCTCAATTACCAACCCCCTCTCCATTGTTCACATTAATCTCAACGGCCTTCGCAACAAATATCTGAACTCTCTCTATTCGCGCGTTCTCATCACTTGGATGTTATCATGGTTCAAGAATCCTAGCTCTCTCCCTCTACCACTTACCCCCAGCCTAACATTCCGGGATACACCGCCTATCACATGCCAAGGTCTGCTCTTGGGGGCGGAGTGTCTACTTTCCTGCAGTCTGCCTTACCTTCTCATATTATCCCTATTACTCCTAAGGACGGTACTCTCGAGTACATTCCTGTCCACCTCCCCCTCAAAACCCCTTTATCTCTATTTAACATCTACATTCCTCCTATATCATCTTGTCCCCCATCTTATAATCCTATTCCCCTCCTTAAGCAGTTGTCCGACTGCTCACTCTCCCCTTCAGCTGTCTTTGCGGGTGACTTCAATGCTCACACGTTCTGTTCCGCTCTTGATTCTGACGCCAGAGGGGGAGATGTCGAAGAATGGGCTGAGGAGTGTGACCTGGCTATCCTCAATGATGACCGGCCCACTCGTCTCCCTGCAAACGTCCGACCGTCTAGCCCAGATATCTCTCTTGTGTCTTCCAATCTTTCTAATGCTTGCACGTGGTCCACATCCACAACTCTCTCCAGTGATCACATTCCCGTCTTTGTCTATATTGATCTCTCTGACTCTCTTGCCCCTTACTCTGGCTTTCGTCATCGTACTTATCTTAATTTAGGCCTAGCAGACTGGACCCTGTTCAGAGATGTTGCACTCCGCCATGCGGTCGACTACCCATGGAGTGGTGATCTTCATCAGAAAGAGCGCCATCTAACAAGTGCCATCCGCAAGGCCATGAAAGCAGCAATTCCTGAGGGTCGCGTCAAGACCTTTTTTCCAAATGTCAGCAGGGAAATACTGCAGAAGATAAGAACCAGAGATGAGAAGAGAGCCGCAGACCATCTAGTCCCGGAGATTGCGGTGCTGGATAATGAGATCAAGCAGGATCTGGATTAGAACAAGAGGGAATGCTGGGAGAAGTTCACTGAAAAGCTGAATTTCAAGGCGGACGGAACTACGACGTGTAAAGTGTTGAGGAAAATTTCCGGAAAGTCCGCTCCCCCGATGAGCTCCACTATTGAGTTCGAGAACGTCTTCAAATCAGGGAAAACGGCTGCTTACGCACTCGGCAAGAATTTTTTCATCACACAGACCAAGCGAGGCGTGCAAAACAGAGTCACGGTTAGAGAGCTGAGCCGGTTGCCGCTCATGAACGCTTCTGAGGCTTTACTCTCACACAAGTAGAGAAGGCTATCAAAGAAATGCGGAATTCGAAGGCTATCGGACCTGACGGTATCTCCCCAGCCATCCTGAAGAAGCTTCCCACGGAACTTCTACCGATGCTTGCAGATATCATTAACACTTCTTTCCGGACCTGCACTCTACCCCAAGCTTGGAAGACAGCCAATGTGATACCGTTGCCGAAGCCAGGCAAGTCCCAAAGCACGGCAAAAGGCTTTCGACCAATAAGCCTGTTATCGCCCGTCGCTAAATTAGCTGAAAAGTTGATCGTGACGGACCTGGCTGATCAAAATGAGCGACAGCAGCATCAGCATGGGTTCAGGAAACTTCACTCTACTACTACTGCTCTATTGGAGATCGTGAGCTTTGCGGTCGATGGGTTCAACATGAGAAAGCCCCTGAGAACGGTGGCCGTCGCCCTCGACCTGAGCAAAGCGTTTGACTCTGTTAACTTGGGACTGCTGTCCGAGAAACTGCTCAAGTCGTCGCTACCATCATGGCAGAAGCGATGGATTGCAGCGTTCACGAAAGGCCGCCGGGCTAAGGTTCTATTCCAGAATCACGTATCCGATAGCATTTCAATAGCAGCAGGTGTTCCGCAAGGCGGAGTGTTGTCCCCTGCCCTATTTAGCCTGTATCTTGAGGACATTCCCGAGCCTCCCAATGGTGTAAAGATTGTTATGTATGCCGACGACATCACCATCATGTGCCAGGACCGCGACCTGCAGATAGCCGCTAACAAGATCAGCGCCTATCTCGTCGAGTTGAAGCTCTTCCTCGATAATTTGATGCTCACAGTCTCTGCCGCAAAATCCTCTGTTTCAGTGTTCACAACAAACACCAAGGAACACAGTGCCCATCCAGATGTCAAATGGGATGGTGACCTCTTGCCAGCAGCAAAATTCCCCAAGCTGCTTGGCCTTATTCTTGATCCGTCACTGAAGTTCCACAAAAACGAGGAACAGAAACAAACAGTCGTCAAGGCTAGGCTTAATATCTTGAGAGCTCTCGGAGGAACATCATGGGGAAGCAGCCGAGAGACTATATTGAGAACCTACAGAGCAATACTTCAGCCGGCTCTGGAATATGCGGCACCAGTGTGGCAGCACCTGGTGTCTGACAGCTCCTGGAATAAACTGCAGCGTGTACAGAATGCTGCGCTTAGAATTCTCTTGCCTCGGTGCGCTGTGGTCACTCTATACTGCTCATGTCTTACGTCAACAAGATCGACAGCAGCCGACCAGACGCATGCCCAGACTGTGGTGCTCCCGGACACGACACGGCGCACTTGTTCATGTGTGCGAAGAGACCTACCTCCTTAACCACAATGGACCTTTGGACGAATCCTGTCAAGGCCGCACAGTTCCTCAACCTATGACAAAAACCACTTCGAGGCTGCAGAAGAAGAAAAAGAAGAAGTGATTTACAGAGTTCTTCAGGTGCGCAGACTGCCCTGCCCCAACCTGGCTCAATGATGCATTCGGCCCCTGAAGACTGGGGTCCAATAGGGTGGCGTACTATCACCGAGCCTATTCTCGTTTTATCTATCTGATACTTTGAAACAGCCAAACATCCATTCATGGCTATATGCCGATGACCTCTTAATTATATGTGTTCACCCAGTTATCGATCGAGCAAATGCGGAGATGAACAAATACCTCTGCAACATGGCCAAATACCTCGAATCGAAGCAGCCAAAGGTCACTCCTTCCAAGTCCAACATTACTGTGCGCACTACTGCTACGGCTGAGCATCGACTACATCCCAAAGTACCCAGAGGAGGTAATCTGCTGCTACCATCCAAGTAACCTCGTATTCTCGATGTCTTTCTAGATCGATAATTGCGCTTCCATGAAAACACACGTATCCGAGCTGCAGCTGCTGAAACGCGCAAAAGCATCTTCCGTGCTCTAGCTGACATCACATGCGGCAGCACTAAGGAAGTTTTGCGCACTATGCATAAGGCCATGATACAACCTGCTTTGGAGTATATAGCTCCTATATGGACTAGACACTTGTCGGATACGTCCTAAAGAACACGAATCCAGAACGCATCACTTCCTCTTACATCGTTGAATTTGGGCCACTTCTGAGCTCACGCAGAAAATGCAGCAAATCGGGAACACCAGATTCGAATCCGTGTATCTGTCCTATGCTCCTCTCCATCCCCTCTTTGGTGATGTACCGCTCAAGGTAGATGGCAGCGAAGTAGACCCACCCAGAAGCTTCCGTGTTACTCTGGCGGGTCTACGATAAGACAATTCTTCGTATTTCAAAGCCTGAGTGTTTAGGATCGATCAAACGGTCCCCAATAAATGTCCTGCCTGCCAAAATACAGGGAATTATTCACCTCACTTATTTTCATGCCCAGCAAGACCAGCTTCTCTAGATAGGACCGGACTACGGCCGGCTCATGTCAGAGAATCGTCCACCTATGAGGAGACCTAACGTACACTTTCTCACGTGGGAGTTCTCATCTATAGATGTCTGCTTATATCACAACAGTTTCACGACTAGAAGAAGGAACCCTTAACACTACACAGTCCCAGAGTTATGAATTTCCTGTTTACTTCCACCGAAATTTTCGACTGACCCTTGTCGTGCACTCTGAGCACGAAGGAACACAACTACTGCATGAAACAACGAACTTCTTCAACAGCCTTCGAAACCTCATTATCGAGTGGACCAGAGTTTCCAATGCATGTCATACATCCATAGCCGGCAATGTGAAATCCGAGCTTCTGAAGGTACGGCAGAAGACCAGAAGCTATTAGGTACTTCGTCACCACACCAGATCCAGGTGATAGTGAAGTTTTCGTGAATGGCTGGGAATCCAAACCAAGCTCAACAGCCTGGAATTCTGTAGTTATTTACGGAACTAGGTAGAAGACTGAACGATTTCAACAAACCTTTTTGGCCACAAGACCGGCAGCTAGCATAACACTTGGATTACTAGTATTTGTACACGAGGTTATGGCAGCAATAACTACAGATCCATGAGTTAAAAGAGCACTCCTGCCTTTATTTGTGATTATGATTTCCTTAGTCACATCCTCAGGTTTCAGCCCAAACCCCTGTAGAAAACATTAGAAGTTGGCTTACATAGAAGCTAAAAACTATCTATAGTTCTGGAACAACTAAAAAGCTACAGAATATACCGTGAAGGAAACTCTGGCAGTCAGGCCATTTTTGAAAGAGTCGTGCAATTTCGTCAAGTCAACACGATCATGAGGGCGCTTGGGGCCAGAAACAGAGGGTACAATAGTACTCAAATCCAAAGTTAACACCTGCAAAACGATTTTATTGTACGTTGAAAAAGACTTTATAGAAGAGCGAAATACACACCGTGGTATAAGCAGGTCTGTTGTCCTTATCATCATAATCAACAAACATTTTATTCGCTTTAAGGTAGCCTTCCACTCGTTGACAGTAGGCTTCGTCGCGTCCAATCTGGTGCATGTAGCTAAATAATTAGTAACTGCAGGAAAAGAAACCAAACTCAAACACCTCTACATTCGATGAAAATTAATTTCAAAAATGAGCGGAGGGGGGTGAACAGGTAATGGAAATGGTTACGGAAATCGGAAGTAGCTTAACAAGCGATACTGAAAAGGCATTTTTCCTTTCGGAGAGCTATATTCGCACGAACGCGATAAATCTCATTGCACAAAAATAGAAAAGTAGCCGAGAACTTCGACATAATGAACCTCACGGCTGTGCCTTTAGAATTCCGAAAACTTCTTGTTAGAGAATGTTACAAGAATCAGACGTTTTATTGGGCCTTTTGGCTATCATTCGCCACAGTAGCATATACCACATGCCATGAATGGGATCACTAGGCTGCCAGGATCCGAGATGCTCAACCTATCGTTGGTGGATCTGTGGAGTCGACTACCAAGCCGGCTCATCCATCAACCGAGCATCAACTACTCCACAAGGAGTTTTTTCGAAATATCCTACTAGGCTGCCGAAACAAGGTACGTACATGCCGTGGAAGTATGGAGGAAACAAGATCATATTCGTGCACACCGGCATCCCTCCCTCCACGAAGAGGATTTTTACCATGGGAGAGTTGCTGGCAGTATACTTATGTCGAGTCGAGTCATCGAGTCTTGGTATCGACTGAAACAGTCGACATCGAGTCATTTGACTACTAGATTATTCGAAATTTGGAAAAATCGAATTAGTCGAAAACTCGATTATTCGAATTTTTGAAAAATCTAGTTAGTCGAAAACTAAATTATTCAAAATTTTGGAAAATCGAGTCAGTCGAAAAATCGACTTAATCGAAAACTCGATTATTCGAAATTTTGAAAAACCGAATTAATCGAAAACTCGATTATTCGATAGACCGTAATAGTCGAATGAACTCGATAGTCGACTGTATCGAGTCAAAAAAGTCACCGTCAGGTAAAAATTAATTCATGTAGTCAATCTCAGGAACTCGGTGCTCGCGACCCGCGCGCATTTCGGGCCTTGCTTGCCACCCGCTCACCCCTCATTTTGAAGTGCTCGCCACCCGCCGCCCCCTCGTCTCCGCGCGCCACCCGCTATCGGTACATCGGGTCGGGAGCGCGAGTGGTGATGGTACAGCGGGTCGCGAGCACTTTGCGAGCCAGTCACTCGCTGTTCTCAAATAATCAATGATGGCGTCTCTCACCTCTGCATTGATTTCTTTTTTTGCTCTTGCTTTCATTTTTTCTGTGATTCAAAACTACGATAAAGTTTACGTACGTGATTGCTGTGACCCGTTAGCTAGACTGTTCGTGCGACCTCGTTGTCATTCGGCGAGGCAGCACATAATTATGTATTATGTGTGCCTTAGGTGTACCCACGAGTATCCCTGCGAGGTGTTAATGATTATGACTCGCACTGCTATTCCCGCGCAATCACACCTCCATTATCACCATCCTCACGTCGACTTATCATTCGATACGCCTCCGTCATCCGCATCGTGCATGATGACTTCTTCCTCATCCTTTTTTTTGCAGCCGTGACAATATTCCAAATAATTGAATAAATTTATGAAAATATTTTGCAACACCTTAAATTAGTCTAAAATTAAATGAAAAAAATTCGTTCATCTCTTATTCTCAAATTTCGAATGTCTCTGTGAATTAAAAAAAGTGAAATATATTCTATGAAAGTCAATAACTCTAAATTGATCCCAATACTGAATCTGCCAAATAATGAAAGAATATTCGACCGGGTATTTGAATTTCTGAACGGTTTCAAATCGAGTATGTAACATTATAGTATTGTTTCGCTGGCAAAATAATTTTGGTCTGCCAGGTGCGCTTTATTGTTTTTTTTCCCTACACGTACTTCTTCATTTCTTATTTTAGCCCGTTCCTGAATAGTATGTTTTCCAGATGGAGAAATTTTCCGTTGGCACGCATGCTTTCATTCCGGAACCGGTCCACACAGTGCACGATGTGGGAATACGCGCCTACGGAGGTAAGATACTATTTTTAATTGTTTGCTGATCTTTTCCCCGGGCGTATCCCAGACGGAAATAGTGCTAGTTCCAAGTTGTGGAATGGGTGTCTTATTTTTTAGGGTACAGTTGGGAAATCTTCAACAAAATTGTCAACTTGAATTATAAGTTTTCCTTGAGATACTGACAATCCGAGTCTTTTTAGAGATGTTGAAGGATCGAATCAGAGGAAGAGTAGCCGATTTGGAGTGTCTGGGGAATGGGCGAAGGAACATGGAAGATGATTCGCGACTGATTCGTTGGTCATTTTGAAAAGTGTCTACGGAGTCGAGGTACTTGAATAGTAATTCGGGCTTTTTTCTTTGGGAGTCATTTGATTTACACAGCACATTTCAGCTTCTACATGGGTCTCGGTAGGACGGAATACGAGCAACGGACGTCGTTCGATGCGCTGGTGAGGGATCGAATCAAATGGCTACAGGAGCTATTCAGGTCTCTGCAGAAGGCGCTGTAAGTTAATCAAAGGTTTACGGTAACTTCCTAAGCATATACGAATATATTTTTCGATTGCTCACTTTTTCTACTAAAGCAGTAATACAGCATTATTTCAGGAGAGACATTTGCAAGTTCCGCGACGACGACGGCACCTTCCAATGGATACCTAATAATGTAGGTGAGCTGGTACTTTTTGTATATACTACTTAATTCTGAAAAAAATCTGTTCTTTTGCAGAGGCACGGTACACCCAGAATCAGTCAAAGTGGAGAAATTGAAGACTCGCAGAGCAATGGCGTGACGCAGATTTTTCTCGATTCAGAAAGAAGAAAAAAATTTCACTTAGTTGATGTCATTTACAGATGAAATGCTTTATCATAATGTGATGCATTGTGGTAAGAAGAATTAGAGTTTTTATGTATTGATATTTAATACCAGGTCGGAATGTACTTGGGTTTATCCTAGATGGGGAGCACTCAGGATTGGACGAAAATGTACCAATGGCTGTTGAAGTATTTTTATAGTTTATAAGTACACTGATCGATACCGCTATCGAGTAGCTTCACCTCCTTTTTATGATTTGATCCTGAGTGCCCCCTTCTAGGACAGAACCAAATGATTATTGATGGACATAATATTGTCCATCGTTTGCTACATGTAATATTATCTGAAAATAATGTATTTGTGCCCAAAGAGATTATGAATCCGCATGAGAAACCTCGATTCAGAAAGAAGAAAAATATTTCACTTAGTTGATGTCATTTACAGATGAAATGCTTTATCATAATGTGATGCATTGTGGTAAGAAGAATTAGTTTTTATGTATTGATATTTAATACCAGGTCGGAATGTACTTGGGTTTATCCTAGATGGGGAGCACTCAGGATTGGACGAAAATGTACCAATGGCTGTTGAAGTATTTTTATAGTTTATAAGTACACTGATCGATACCGCTATCGAGTAGCTTCACCTCCTTTTTATGATTTGATCCTGAGTGCCCCCTTCTAGGACAGAACCAAATGATTATTGATGGACATAATATTGTCCATCGTTTGCTACATGTAATATTATCTGAAAATAATGTATTTGTGCAATAAGAGATTATGAATCCGCATGAGAAACCTCGATTCAGAAAGAAGAAAAATATTTCACTTAGTTGATGTCATTTACAGATGAAATGCTTTATCATAATGTGATGCATTGTGGTAAGAAGAATTAGAGTTTTTATGTATTGATATTTAATACCAGGTCGGAATGTACTTGGGTTTATCCTAGATGGGGAGCACTCAGGATTGGACGAAAATGTACCAATGGCTGTTGAAGTATTTTTATAGTTTATAAGTACACTGATCGATACCGCTATCGAGTAGCTTCACCTCCTTTTTATGATTTGATCCTGAGTGCCCCCTTCTAGGACAGAACCAAATGATTATTGATGGACATAATATTGTCCATCGTTTGCTACATGTAATATTATCTGAAAATAATGTATTTGTGCCCAAAGAGATTATGAATCCGCATGAGAAACCATGTTTTTAAACATTTCATTGATTGAACGCCCGTGATGTGGAATATTGATGTGAATGCTTGAGTGCCGCAATAATGTAATGATAAATGCATTTTGACCAACTGTAAATCAGAATTCTATTACTGGAAGGTTAGGGTTAGAGGTGGGGGGGGGATAGATTCGATGGTCGTTGGAGAGTTTAATCATCTAGGCGTGAGCTAGTGGTAAGCAATCACGCAAGAGTGCTCGTCACCTGCTACCATTTCGTCGACGACAAGGGGGAGGCGAGGTGGCGAGTGTGGTGTGGCGAGCGCGCCGCCGAATTAGTGTAGGCGGGCGGCGAGCCGCGGCTGGCCAGCGCGCGTCACCCGCTGCCATCTCGCTGGCTACCCGCGAAAAGGGTTGCTCGCCACCGGACTTTCGCTTAGCGGGTGGCGAGCCCCAACCTTCTGAGTGGTCATTCCCGTGCTCGTGCCATGATGCTATCGTGATCGTTCCCCCTCCCCCTTTCCAGCGCTCTCATGATGTGCAGATTTGTAAAGCGCCGAGAAATAGGACACCTTATAGCTTTGTGTTGATCTGATAGGCAACACTCGTTCGGGAATGAGACCGAGATGGCATTTATGATAGAACGCAGTACGATAAGAGGTGGAGGCCGAGAGAATCTAACGATCGTCCCGCGATAGCTAGAGGCTCGGTTCCGCGATGGAACATCGCCGAAACGTCGATGTTCGAACGCGATACGCTCCTAGTTCGAGAAAAGAAAAAATGTGATTTGAGTAAAACAGTCGAAAAAAGGTGTCTTAGAACCCCAATTGTTAAAATTTTACAAAAATTGAGTTGGTCGAAAACTTGGCCATTCGATTATTCGAAAAATCGAGTCAATTCGACTACTCGATTATTCGAAATTTTGAAAAATCGAATTAGTCGAAAACTCGATTATTCGATGTTTTAAAAAATCGAGTTAGTCGAAAACTCGATTATTCGGAATTCTGAAAAATCGAGTTAGCCGAAAACTCGATTATTCGAAATTCTGAAAAATCGAGTTAGTCGAAAACTCGATTATTCGAAAATTTTGTCGAGTCGCAGAAGTATAGCTGGCAGCAGGATTGAGCAGGCCGATGTGGCGATTTTTGTCGCGGCTACGACCCCGCCCAATTTTTCATTTGTTTCCCAAAAAATTCCCAAAATTTTACGACCCTCCCAGGGTGGCCCCTAAGACCAAAATTTTTTTTAGCTTTATTTAGTGTCAAATTTTAAGGAGAGGCGAAAGTTTAGTTACCAAGAGTTTTGGGAATAATCCCATTTTCATTTTTCTTTGAAAGTTTCATGACCCCCCTCAATTTTCTTTTTTTTCAAAAACTTTACGACCCCATCGTTGTGGCGGGTCACAAGCCTGCTCAACCCTGACAGGGTTGAGCAGGCCGATGTGGCGATTTTTGTCGCGGCTACAACCCCCGCCCAATTTTTCATTTGTTTCTAAAAAAATCCCAGCATTTTACGACCCTCCCAGGGGGCCCGAAGACTAAAATTTTTCAAGCTTTATTTAGTGTCAAATTTTAAGAAGCGAAAGTTTGTTTAGTTTTAAAAAAGTTTCAGAGAAAATCCCATTTTTCTTTGAAAATTTCATGACCCCCCTAAATTTTCTTTTTTTTTCCAAAAATTTTACGACCCCATCGTGTGGCGGGTCACAACCCTGCTCAAAACTGGCTGGCAGGCCTAATCACTCCTACGCATTCTCCTACAAAGGGTCGGCGTAGAGAGGAATCCCGAAGTAATATACATCTGCCGCACACCTGCAGCAAGAATGTCACCTGTAGAGAAAATAAGCGTCCAGTGCTTTGGATGTCACACGTGGGTGCATCTCTCCTATTTCACTTTTCTTGTAGTTATGTTCTTTGTTTCTCACCTACCAACTCTGGTTCCTCAAATTCCAACCGCCCCTCTCCTTTGTGCAGTTAAGCCCTAAAGAAAAAAAACCATTTACGTCTCACCCGTGGCTGGCGAGGGCGGTCGTGTGCGCCGGCACGCTAATCGATCCAGACCGAGAGAAGAGCAAAGCTGATCAGCTTACCATACCGCCAGCCCCCAGTGGGATTTGAACCACCCGCGCCAGCCGCGGGTGAGATTTATAGGTTTTTTACTAATGAGGATTTTCATAAGGTTGCCTCGGAACTGAACCTTGTATTGGTTTCACGAAGGTATTGGAAGAGTTGGAAAAATACAACGCAGGAAGTCTGACTGCACTAGTCTGATAGAATTTTTTTCGCGACTGGGTAGATGAAACACGACAGAACACTTGAGGAGACATAGAATCTTGCTAGGATTAGCCTACGAAGATAAAACGCACCCAATGGTTAAATAGTCATAAACCAGAAACAATGCCTGGATTCTTTTTTTTTCTACCCACTAAATAACCAATAACAGAGTATCAATTTCGTTCACGATTGGTCAATTAGGTGGCAACTACCCTTAGGTTCAGAGTAGACTAAAACTATGAGGATTGAAAGATCGAGTATCTTTTCTGATTATACGTTGAAAGAGATTCAAATTGAGGAGTTGAGCAAAGTCACAGATTTAAGCTTTAGCTATGATAGGAAATTGGACTTTACGGATCACTATAAAAACTATGTAGAGAGGCGATCACGGAAATGTACCTTCTTCTTCTTCTTTGCAGCCACATTGAGGGTTTTGTCATAGGTTGAGGAACTGGGCGACCAGTAACGGATTCGTCCATAAGTCCATTACGGTCAGCGTGGTGGGTCTCTCCGGACATTTGAAGTGATGTGCAGTGTCATGGCCGAGGCAGCCGCAGTCCGGGCAGACATCTGATTTGCTGCTGTCTATTTTGCTGGCGTAGGACATAAGCATGGTAGAATGACCACAGCGCAGCGATTCCAGGGTGCACCTGGCCCTTCTTCCGAGTTGAACCTCAGATGTGCAGACTTGGGGCGGCACTACCCCCAACATGGAATTAATGACCGCCTTTTCCAGATGGCACCGTACGAACTGAGTATGCTCCTCGCGCAATAGATAGTCGTGCCATCTTTGCAGATTGACTTTGCTGGGAGCATCGGCGAATGGCTTTCTGATCTTTCTTTTCTCTGACGGGGTTTAGCACTCTCCAAGAGGGGTGATTTGGTTGTTTGACAATGTTAATGAAAAATTGTTGGGCCTGGAGCTCACAGTGCTCCCTTACTGGTAATAAGCGGGTCTCAGCATGCAAGTGATCGACCGGGGAACTTCTTGCACACCCGCTGGCGATTCGAAGAGCCGCATTCTGTATGCGTTGCATCTTAGTCCAAGAGGATTCCGAAACTAGATGCTGCCAGACTGGTGCGCCGTATTCTAGTGCAGGCTGGAGAATCGCCTTATACGTTGTAACAATGGTTTCTTTGCTACTACCCCATGTTGCACCGCCCAGGGCTCTAAGCACGTTAAGCTTCGCTTTAACGATAGCCTGCTTCTGTTCCGTGTTCTTATGGAACTTGAGCGATGGATCGAGCACGAGTCCGAGAAGTTTTGGGAAGTGGGCGGCAGGCAAACGATCTCCATTCCATATGACATACAGATGTGCACTGTGTTCAGATGGGTCTGTTGTGAATACGGATACCGATGACTTTGACGCAGAAATCTTCAGCATTTTGCGGTCGAAGAAACTTTTCAGTGTGGTCAAGTACCCGTTAATCTTAGCGGCAGCCACATTTATGTCCCGATCACGACACAAGACAGTCATATCATCAGCGTAAGCGCCCACCTTGATATCTTGGGGATGGGCGGGCATATCTTCGAGGTACAGACTGAAGAGAGCAGGCGACAATTCGCCGCCCTGTGGGACTCTAGCAGCGATCGGAATGCTGTTTGAGACATGATTCTGGAACATCACTCTAGCCCGTCTTCCCTTAGTGAATGCAGCCATCCAGCGCTTTTCAATTCAATTCAATGCAATTCAATTCAATAGCTTTATTTTTCAATAAAGAAACATACGGAATGTATGTGAGGGAGGTTAATTACGAGATCCTGAGTACGCAGTCAACAGAACAACGAAAAAATAAGAAAAAAAAAACTGAAATACTCGTACGATCGGAGCACCCTGTGCTTAAAGCTCTAACAGAAAGAGCGGCCATCTGTCCCTAGCAATGACCTGAGCAATGACAAATAACAATGACTTTTGCCATGGCGGGATTGATGACTCCAGTAAGTTGTTTGATAAGATGCCAAGATTCACTGTGTCGAAGGCCTTGGTGAGATCCAAGGCAACTGCAACAGTTCTCTGCGGCTTATAGGCGTTGAAACCATCAATTGCATAGCTAGTAATTTCTAACAAAGCTGTCGTGGTGGAATGCAGTCTTCTGAATCCATGCTGAAACACCTGTCCCTCGTTGTGTTCGGCCAGGTCTTTGACGATCAGCTTTTCAGCTACTTTAGCAAAAGAAGACAACAAGCTGATAGGCCGATATCCCTTGACTGAAGATTGGGGCTTGCCAGGCTTGGGCAGCGGAACGACGTTTGCCGTCTTCCAATTCTGCGGGGTAGTACACGACCTGAACGAGATGTTTATCACATCAGTGAGAAGCGGTAGTAGGTCAGTGGGTATCTTCCTCAAGACAGCAGGACATATACCATCAGGATCAATAGCTCTAGAGTTCCGCATTTCCTTTATAATCTTCTCAACTTGCGTCGTAGTAAACGCTTCGGCCGTGCTCATAAGCAAGAGGCGGCACAGCTCTCTTACAGTCACTCTATCCTGCGGACCTCGTTTAGCGCTGGTGATGAAAAAAAATTTCCGAGCGCATAAGCGGCTTCCTTTCCTGATTTGAATACGCCGTTGTCGAATTCGACTGTGGAGACGGTGGCGGGTGAGCTTTTACCCGAAAGCTTCCGTAAAACCTTCCAAGTAGCTGCACTGTCCGTCTTAAAGTCCATCTGTCCGGTGAACTTCTCCCACTCTTCTTTCTTGTGTCTGTCCAAATCCTTTTTGATCTCACTGTCAAGCTCAGCAACCACGTGGTCCAGATGATTAACCGCTCTCCTCGCATCTCTCGTTCTAATTTTGTCGAGGATGTCTCTGTTGACATTTGGATAGAACGTCTTGACGCGACCGATAGGAATAGCTGCATTCATGGCCTTGCGGATTGCGTCAGATAGATGGCACTCTTTCTGGTGCACGCTTCCATTCCACGGGTAATCTGCCGATAGGCGAAGCGCAACTTCACTGAACAGGCGCCAGTCTGCTCGGCCTAAATTAAGATAAGAACGTTGACGAACACCAGAATAGGGAGCGAGTTGGAGAGATCGATATGGATAAGGACGGGGACATGGTCACTTGGCAGAGTAGTCGAGGTAGACCATGTGCAGCAGCTAGAAAGGTTGGACGAGACAAGAGATATGTCTGGGCTAGAAGATCGGCCGTTGGCAGGGAGATGAGTGGGCTGATCATCGTTTAAAATGACCAGGTCGCACTCATCTGCCCATTCTTCGACGTCATTTCCTCTAACATCAGGACCGAGAGACGAGCAAAGGTGTGAGCGTTGAAATCACCCGCGAAAACGACCGAGGATAAGAGGGAGCAGTCAGCTCAGCTGCTTGAGCAGTGGGATAGGATTGTAAGATGAAGGGCATGAAGTTGTAGGTGGAATGTATATGTTGAAAAGAGAAAGGGGTGTTTTTAGGGGGAGATGGATTGGGAGGTACTCGAGAGTACCGTCCGTGGGGGTGCTGGGAATGAGGTGTGAGGGAAGTGAGGATAGAACGAATGTAGAAACTCCTCCGCCGAGAGATGACCTTGGAGCATGGTAAGAAGTATAGCCTGGGATATTGGGATGAGGATAGGTAGGGGATGGAGAGAGCTTGGTTTCTTGAACCATGATCACGTCTGGATGGTAAGTACGTGCGAAGAGAGAGAGTTCAGAAAGCTTGGCACGAAGGCCGTTTAGATTGATATGCACAATGGAAAGGGGGCGATTTGAGGAATAGGAATCAGAGTTGGAAGGTGAAGAGCATAAAACACAGCGAAGAGCAGAGTTATGATGCCTCACAGAGCTGACACCCGAACAGGAGAGATGCACCCACCTTTGGCATCCGAAGCACTGGACGCTGGTATGTCTCCTGGTAAAATCCTTGCCGCACGTGGCGCATAGGTACTTCTGAGCGGGTCCAAGATTCCTCTCCACGCCGGCCCTTTGCAGGAGAATCCGAAGAAGAGCTGCGGCCGGCCAGCACCTCTCCCATGAAAAACCCTCTTTGTGGAGGGGATGACGTCGGTTTGCACGGAGGCGATCTTCTTTCCTCCACACTGCCACGGCACGAACGTACGACATCTCGGCAGCGAAATGTACCAAACGTTTAAAGAACTTTCCACCAAGAATAAGGAAGTGCTACTCAGGGCTTACAAAACCTATGTTAGGCCAATTGTAGAAAGTGGCACAGCAGTGTTTTCCCCTCACAAGAAAAAGGATATCCTTATGATTGAAAGAGTGCAGGATAGCTACACGAGGAAGCTCATTTTGAGGTACAATGGTTTCTTTTACCTTCGACTACCAGGGTCTAGAATCAGGAGCAAATTTCTTGGTTTGAGTTCTTTTTCCTCACGAAGTGCGGTAACAGATGTCTGCTTTGTTTTCGGAATGCTGTTCGGGAAGGTCAAAACCAGGATTTCAAGGTTCTTTAAACTCATTGATTTCAAGGTTCTTTAAACTCGTTTCCTCAAGAACAAGAGGGATGAAGTTCGAGATATGGTATCCGAGACCGAAATCCAACACGAGAGCTCATTCTTTCACTATCAGGGGTGGTTCGAAATATGAAGCACTGAAAAGTGCTATAACTCTTTCTCTCATCAATTTTGGATAGTTCAAGATTTCGCAAAGAAAGTGTTGTTGGATTAAGCCTTGCTCCTTGATTAATTGTGTACTCGTGTTTTTTAGTTTTCTATTTTCCTCGCGACTGCTTTCTACAGTCGTAATGAATTATTATTATTATTATTATTATTATTATTATTAGAACAACTCACTCAACAGTTCTCTTGTCGACTGGGAAGAAGCCAACAGTAGCACCGTATTCGGGACACATATTGCCTATCGTAGCTCGATCTGCGATGGACAGCGACGCGACGCCTTCACCAAAAAATTCCACAAATTTCCCGACAACACCAAGGTCACGAAGGTTCTGCAAAATAGATAAAGCTTGATGACCAAACGATTATGGTCGAACGAGGGTCTCCAACGCCAAGATGGGACAAAAACTTTTTTCTGCAACAACAGAAGAAACCACAAGATGAAAAGGGAGGGTCTAACCAGAAATTTCCCTACATGTGCTCTGAATTGAACGAGTATTTTTTTTGTTCTTCTGTTGCCTACAGGCGCAAGTTGTCGTAAATAAGCCCCTCACATATAGTTCGTTTGCGCAATCGCGTTCAGTCCTCATTATCACAATCGTAGAAGCAAAGCGGTTATTTTTGAAAAATTCAACTATTAAAATGAAGAAATCATTCTCAAAACAACCGCTTCGCTTCTACGATAGCCATAATGAGACTTTGCGGACTGAACGCGATTGCGCAACTAGATCACACATTCCGTGTTTTTCTATTGAAAAATAATGTTATTGAATTGAATGAATCGAATAGTAGTATTACGCTTCCCTAAGCTTCAATGTTTTCAACTATGAAACGGCTCCTCATTGTCTACTTCCTCTAATTCCTAACCTGCTTAGAGAACCTCTAAGCGCTGTTTAAAACTCTACAGAATCCTAGTCTGCAAAGGTCGCTAGTTGATGTCGACAAAGGCGTGTTTTGAACTTTGCTGTACTATTACAACCAACCTGAGGACAATGACAAGCTCACCTGTAGACAACTTTAAAATCAGCTAGGATCCATGAAATCAAATGAGGACAGTTGAAGTCGTCTGTGAATCATGGCTTTCCTGCCCTCAAGTTAGACGAAAGAGTAAAACATATGTCTCTGACAAACCGATCTTTTTCATCAAAATCATGCAATTGCACTCGCTTAAGCTGCCTGAACGTTCAGGAACTGCAATAAAGAAAAAGCTACAAGAATTCGCGCCCTGCATACGGAAAATGATAGATCAAGGATAGAACGCATCTTACAAATGAAGTTCGCAAGAAACAATAAAAAGGAGAAAAAATCGAAAATATTGTATTTAGATATAAAAAATTGGATGGCTTGAACCAGTCAACAACGAATGGTCTCCAAACCTTTGTAATCGTCAATACCAAATCCGTACTTGTCACACAGTCGCCAAGTTTACCAACAAGTTCGTACCCAACAACCTCAGGAATAACCTGAAATGTAACACGAGGTCATAACAAAAAGATCTCGAACAAAACGGTATGTGAGGCATTAAATAACCATAGAGATGGCTTGTCCAAGCATCACTGCTTCAGCTTCGATTCCTCCAACACCCCATCCAAGTACACCACTGCCATCAATCATTGTAGTATGAGAATCAGTTCCCACAACAGAGTCAGGATACAGCACACTCTTCTGTCAATTAGCAACAATTAGCATGAATAAAACATGCAACCAGGTCAAAAACATTGACAGCCAGGGGGTCGCCGAAACAGAGCGCTGAACCCTCTGAGCGATTTGCATTTTGAGAGAAAAATATTGGAATATTCTTCAAAAATGAGATCCTGCTAACTTGATCAAATCTAACTGTTCCGTATGAAATTGGGTTCGCGATCGGTCATGCCGAATCAGGCATTTATGATTGATGGGTAGCTATATCTTAAGTGAAAGAAGTAAAAGATCTTGGATTGCTATACGACGATGGACTTGACTTTACTGCTCACATAAAGGCTAAATGTAAGCAAACTCTTGTGCGAACATCTCATATCTTTAGAGGGCTTTCAATCAAAAGCAAACCATTGTTTCTACGAGCTCAAAAAGCTTACATTAAGTCTATTGTGAAACCAAGTCCTACATTTTCTGCTCATATAAGAAAAAGCATATTTATGAAATAGAGAACGTTCAAAGCAACTTCACTCGAAAGTTGCTTCTGAGGATTGGAGGATTTTTGTACGACCGAATCCCAAAAGTTGCAATCCGGAACAAGTATCTGGGTTTACAAACACTTGAATCCGGCGCCGAGTGTTCGATGTAGATCGATCACTGGTTGATAGATAGCCGCGACGAACACAAGTGGCACGCACGCAAGCGAGGAGGTAATGACAATCATGAACATCGATCAAGTGTTCTTCTTCTTCTTTGCAGCCACATAGAGGGTTTTGTCATAGGCGTAGGAACTGGGCGACCGGTAGTGGATTCGTCCATAGGTCCATTGGTGTCAGCTTGGTAGGTCTCTCCGGACAGTTGAACAAATGTGCTGTATCGTGGCCGATGCTACCGCAGTCCGGGCACACATCAGATTTGCTGCTGTCAATCTTGCTGACATAAGACATTAGCATTGTAGAGTGACCACAGCGTAATGATGCGAGCGTGCATCTTGTCCTTCTTCCGAGTTGAGTCTCGGATTCGCAGACTGGGGGCGGTACTTCTCCCAGTATAGGATTCACCGCCGCCTTCTCAAGATGACACCGTACGAACTTGGTGTGCTCCTCGCGCAAAAGACGGAGTCATTCTTGCTGTGAGTCGTGCCATCTTTGAAATTGACTTTGTTTGGAGCATCGGCGAATTGCTTTCTTATACTTCTCTCTCTAACGGGGTATAGCACTCTCCACGACGGGTGATTTGGTTGCTTTATAATGTTGATGCGGAATTGCTGGGCCTGGAGCTGACAGTGCTCTTTCACTGGTAATATACGGGTCTCAGGATGCAGGTGCTCGATTGGGGAACTCCTTGGACATCCGGTGGTGACACGGAGAGCAGCATTTTGTATTCTTTGCATCTTTGTCCAGGAGGATTCTGAGACCAGATGCTGCCACACTGGTGCGGCGTCCTCCAGAACGGGCTGAAGAATTGCCTTATACGTTGTGAGTATAGTCTCCTTGCTGCTACCCCACGAAGTGCCGCCCAGGGCCCTGAGAACGTTGAGCTTAGCTTTAACGACTGCCTGCTTCTGTTCGGTATTCTTATGAAACTTGAGTGACGGATCGAGCACGAGACCGAGCAGCTTTGGAAAACGAGCAGCAGGCAAACGGTCTCCATCCCACACGACATTCGGATGAGCGCTGTGCTCGGATGGGTCCGTCGTGAGAACGGACACTGACGACTTGGCTGCAGAGATCCTTAGCATCTTGTGGTCGAAAAAGCTCTTCTGTGTGATCAGGTACTCGCTGATCTTATTGGCGGCCACCTGTATGTCCCTAACTCGACACATGATTGTTATGTCATCAGCATACGCGACGACCTTGATGTCCTGTGGAGGCTCAGGCATATCTTCGAGGTACAGACTGAAGAGGGCTGGCAATAGAACCCCGCCCTGAGGGACTCCAGCTGCCATTGGAATACTGTTGGAGACATGGTTCTGAAACATGACTCTTGGTGGTCGACCTTCAATAAAGGCGGATATCCAGCGCTTCTGCCAAGATGGTATTGACGACTCCAGTATGTTGCCTGACAGGACTCCAAGGTTAACCGTATCAAATACCTTGGTGAGATCCGAAGCAGCAGCTACAGTTCTCAATGGCTTGATAAAGTTGAACCCGTCGATAGCATAGCTGGTAATTTCTAGCAAAGCCGCAGTTGTGGAATGTAGCCTTCTGAACCCATGTTGAAACAACTGCTTCTCGTTGTGCTCCACTGGATCCTTGACAATGAGCTTTTCGGCAACCTTAGCGAAAGGTGACATCAAGCTAATGGGACGATGTCCCTTTACTGATGATTGAGGTTTGCCAGGCTTGGGCAACGGGATGACGTTGGCTGTCTTCCATTTTTGCGGAATAGTGCAAGAGCTAAACGAAGTGTTAATCATATCAACGTACAGCAGGACAAATGCCGTCGGGACCGACAGCTTTGGAGTTCCGCATGTCCTTTATGATCTTCTCTACTTGCGCCACAGTGTACGCTTCGGCCGTGCTCATGAGCGGGAGGCGGTACAGCTCCCTTACTGTCACTCTATTCTGCGGACCTCGCCTTGTACTCGTGACAAAGAAACTTTTGCTGAGAGAGTAGGCGGCTTCCTTTCCTGACTTGAAAACGTTATTACCAAACTCAATAGTGGAGACGGTGGCTGGCGAGCTCTTTCCCGATAGCTTCCGAAGCACTTTCCAAGTAGCTCTACTGTCCGTCTTGAAATTCAACTGTTCTGTGAACTTTTCCCACTGTTCTTTATTGTGCTGGTCGAGATCTTTTTTGATCTCACCATCCAGCTGAGCGACGATAGGGTCCAGATGATCAACTGCTCTTTTGGCATCTCTAGTCCTGATTTTCTGAAAAATTTCTCTGGTGACGTTTGGATAGAACGTCTTAACTCGGCCAACAGGGATGGCCGCCTTCATGGCTCTGCGAATTGCATCAGATAAGTGATGCTCCTTCTGGTGCACATTGCCATTCCACGGGTAATCAGCCGCTAGGCGTAGCGCAACCTCACTGAACAGGCACCAGTCTGCTTGGCCTGAATTGAGATAAGAAAGTTGACGAACACCAGACTAAGAAGCAAGAGAATTTGAGAGATCGATGTGCACAAAGACGGGAACATGATCACTAGACAATGTTGTTGAGGTAGACCATGAGCAAGCGTTGGAAAGGTTGGAAGAGACTAGAGTTATGTCTGGGCTAGAAGATCGGCCGCTGGCAGGGAGACGGGTGGGCTGATCATCGTTTAAGATGACCAGGTCGCACTCCTCAGCCCATTCTTCGACTTCTTCTCCTCTAGCATCAGAACCAAGGGACGAGCAGAAGGTATGGACGTTAAAGTCGCCCGCGAAAACAACTGATGATGAGAGGGAACAATCGTCAAGTTGTTTGAGAAGAGGAATGGGATTGTAGGAGGAGGGGCATGAGGTGGTAGGGGGTATATAGATGTTGAACAGAGAAAGGGGAGTTTTAAGGGGGAGATGGATTGGAAGGTACTCGAGGGTACCATCCGTGGGGGTGTTTGGTATGAGGTGGGACGGGAGAGAGGATAAAACAAAGGTTGAAACTCCTCCGCCAAGAGCTGACCTTGGAGCATGGAAAGCAGAGTAGCCCGGGATGTTAGGATGAGGACGGGTAGGTGATGGAGAGAGCTTGGTTTCTTGAACCGTGATCACGTCTGGATGGTAAGTACGTGCGAAGAGAGAGAGAGAGCTCAGAAAGTTTGGCACGAAGGCCGTTGAGATTGATATGTACAATGGAAAGGGGGCGATTCCAGGAAGAGGAATCCGTGTAGGTGAAGAGCATAAAACACAGCGAAAAGCAGAGTTATGATTCCTCACAGAGCTGAGACCCGAACAGGAGAGATGCACCCACCTTTGGTATCCGAACCACTGGACGCTTGCTTTCCTCCATGTGACATCCTTGCCGCACGTGGCGCATGGGTACTTCTGAGCAGGTCCAGGATTCCTTTCCACGCCGGCCCTTAGCAGGAGAATCCGAAAGAGAGACGCGGCCGGCCAGCACCTCTCCCATGACAAAAACCCTCATCGTGGAGGAGGTGACGTCGGTCTGCATAGAGGTGATCTTCTTTCCTCCACACTGCCACGGCGTGAACGTACGACATCTCGGCAGCGATCAAGTGTTATCACGTTAGATCGCTGCGCCGCAGCTATTTCTCAACCAGTGATCGACGATATGCATGGTTCATAAGTTTCTGTACTCAGCAGGTGCTTTTCGGCCAAGAAACTTTTTTTTTTCAAATTGATTCCACTAGAACCAGAGGAAGTTAGTCTACGGTCACGTTGCCTAGACCGGAAACAACCATTCGCGCGAAACTGCTCACTTTCAGAGCTGGAAGTCTTTCCTTCAAGGTTACGAGAAATAATTCAGGTTGCAGTATGACCTTACCTCAGTTCAGGAGGAGTATGTCCCAACTTTTGCGGTGCTACGAGTTGCCTTGAGTTTTCTGTCATCGATCGTTTTCATTATTTTATCACGTTCTGCATTCCCAAACATTGTGTAGTTTTATGCATTTGACATATTTGTTGCTGTTTAAGCATTCTCGGATTGTTTATTGTGCCTCTTTAACGCTTGCATTATATGAAAGTAATAAAACTAAAACTATAACTAAAAAGCTTTTGACAATGTTAAATAACAAGAAAAAGGATAAAGGGTACAATATCAGCTCAATAAAAGTACAAGTGAAGAACTTCTCTATTATAGTTGTGCCATTCGAACACCGAATAATCGGATAATTCCACATTTCTCTCCAATGCCAGAATGTATTCGAACTGTTCTTGGTTCTTAGCTGCAATCTACTATAAGTGTTCCAATAATTTATGAGAGAGCAGGATTCTGGCCCTTCACAGTATTGATCCGAAATTCATTCGTATTCATATTCGAATAAAATCGCAAATAACGAATAGTTGCAGGTTTATGAAAGAGTGGAAGCCCACTTTCCCATCAATTTTGGGAACATTCCTCCCTAAGCAATGCTAGGCAACTAAGACTATTCAGCTACATTTTGATAATGGCACACAAATTCAAATTATTCGAAACTATTCGAATATTTGGAGGGCACAACTAAAGTCTCTATATATAAATATGTAGCAGCAACATTTTAGCCGGCAGCCAATGTTTTAGCTCATAAGACATACTTTTAGACGAGTTACATGCATTAATAGAACCACTCAATCCTTCACTTTGAAGACTGGAAAACGTACGCCCCCCCCCCCACAAAATTTATATTGCTATAAATCTGGAATAAGATTCAGAATCTACTTGAAATTCTCTACAAACTGATACCTGACACCCTCCCATGATCTCAAAGTTACGAAAAACCACCTGGACCCCGTTTTCTCGTACTCCACAACCGCGCCTTCGGCCGAACTTGGACAAAGCAGGTTTTTCTATTAAAAAGGCAATCTTCAGATTCCTAAGGTACTGTTTTGATCCTAGGCCTATCCTCTACAAACTGCTCTAAGATCGTCCAAAACTCCACAACTTAGGGTATTTAAGAGCAATATTCGGAACTGCACTGTGGCGAGCCGTCAAAAATTACCGCGCTCCAAAGCCAAACCGAGCTATGTAGGTTTGGTTTTAGAGCGCGGAAACCACAAGCTGAGGAACACTAATTTGAAATCAATTTTTAAACCTGTGAAGGCTTGCACACCGCACCCGGGCAAGGGTTCCACCCACCCGGAGGCTTTGATGCGACCATATTCAGGCAGAAAATGGTCACTCAACCGGTCACTTTTTGGATGCAATTCAGTGCAAATCATGGTAACCGGTTATGCCCCCCACAAGTTTTGGGGGCAGAGCTCGGTTTTCACCACCCGACCAGCCTAATCGAGATTCGAAATTTTCCTCATGACCCACGCAACCTCTATCCATGGCACATTGAATACTCAATCAAACCCGCGCCGTATACGGCGCACAATCTTGGATAGAGTAACTGCGCCGCCGGCTGGAGTCATCAGGTGGACTTGCACTCGCTCAAGTCCTTGGATCATCAAAGTGAGGGGTTCCCATATCAGTCAATAGGGCTTGGAAGGAACAGACGCTAGATCTCTACCAATAGCTCAATTTTTGTGAGAGGGCCCACACTCTTGCCGGGTGATGGCTGGCCGCAGCTCTCCTGAAGATCCTACTACAACGAGCCGGCGTCGAGAGGAACCCAGGACCCGCTCAGAAGAAGAAGAAGAAGTACCCATGTGCGACATGCGAAAGAAATGTCAATTGGAATGGAACCAGTGTCCAGTGTTTCGGATGCCAGAGGTGGGTGCACTTCTCTTGTTCGTGTCTCAGTTCTGTGAAGCACCACGATTCTTCCTTTCGTTATATTGTGTGCTCCGCCTCCAGTAACCCTAATTCCTCATCTACCAACCGCCCTCTCTCTATTGTACACATAAATCTCAACGGCCTTCGCGCCAAGCTCTCTGAATTATCTCTCTTCGCCCGTACTCATCACCCGGATGTTATCATGGTTCAGGTAACCAAACTCTCTCCCTCTGCTACCTCTCGGCATCCAAACATCCAGGGCTACACTGCTTATCATACTCCTAGGTCATCTCAAGGGGACGGAGTCTCTACTTTTGTTCTGTCCTCTCTTCCCTCTCACATCATTCCAAACACTCCAGTGGATGGCAGTCTCGAGTACAGGCCATAAAACGGCCAATGTCTCACCGTCGACTGCGTACCACGCGCTGCGCGACCGCACGCGCGTCGGAAGCGAACGAGTTTTGGCCGTCGCGCGGCGGTCAAAACTCGTTCGCTTCCGACGCGCGTGCGGTCGCGCAGCGCGTGGTACGCAGTCGACGGTGAGACATTGCCCGTTTTCTCGCCTGTACATCCCCATCCATCTACCTCTAAAAACACCACTTTCTCTTTTTAATATATACATTCCTCCCTCTACATCCTATCCACCAACATACAACCCTATCCCTCTACTCAAGCAGCTGTATGACTGCTCTCTATCTCCCTCAATTGCCTTTGCGGGTGACTTCAATGCTCACACGTTCTGCTCGTCGCTTGACTCTGATGCTAGAGGAAATGACGTCGAAGAATGGGCGGACTGCGACCTGGTCATTCTAAACGATGATCAGCCCACTGCCAACGGCCGATCATCTAGCCCAGACAGCTCCGTCGTCTCTTCTAATCTCTCTAGCGCTTGCTCTTGGTCAACACCCACAACTCTTCCCAGTGATCAAATTCCTGTCTTTGTCGATATTGATCTCTCTAAGTCTCTTGCTCCCTATACAGGTGTTCGTCATCATTCTTATCTTAATTTAGGCCTTGCAGACTGGAGCCTGTTCAGGGAGGTTGCGCTTCGCCATGCGGCTGGTTATCCGTGGAATTGCGACGTACACCAGAAGGAGCGCCACCTATCTGATGCTATCTTGAAGGCTATGAAAGCTGCGATCCCTGAAGCTCGCGTCAAGGCCTTCTTTCCCAATGTCACCAGGGAGACACTGCCGAGGATAAGAACAAGGGGCGCAAAGAGAGCTGCAGATCACCTTCACCCAGACATCGCAGAGCTGGATAACGAGATCAGGAGGGGTCTTTACAGACACAAGAAGGAAACTTGGGAAAAGTTCCCTGAGAGGATGAACATCAGAAGTGATGCAGCAGCAACGTGGAAAGCTTTGAAAAGGATCTCCGGAAAGTTTACCTCCGCCAACAATTCCACGATTGAATTTGAAGGTGGAGTCTTCAAGTCAGAGAAAGAGGCCGCAAATGCTCTCGGGAAGCATTTTTTCATCACTAGAACCGAGAGAGAGAAGCAGAACAGAATAACTGTGCGGGAACTCAGTATTTTCAGGCTTGCAGCCTATTTCAAATTGGTCACATCGAGAACTAGAGGTGAAATAATGAAAATATTTCTCGGTCGGCCAATTACCACTGCTAGGGTTAGGTCTTTTCCACATAGGGCGGGTAGCGCACACCTGAAAATCGCTAGAAGAGTCACCGGCGCTGCTTCCTTGAGCCAGTTTAGGCGACGGGTATCCCAAATAGTTCTTAGCTACGAAACATAGCATTTTGGATTGTTTCTTCTTTTCTAGAGATAGATCTTCGTTTGTTTGATTGGTAGGTTGTATGAAGAATAGGAGTATTTTTGCTCAAGTTTGCTATCTGTTTTTTTCTTTCTCCCGGTCTTGTTAGTTTTTTTTTCTGTGCATCTCTTCGTATTATTATCACGCATTTGCCTTATGTGAGTGTAATAAACATATACATATAACTCTGTGAATTGCCACTCTTGGCTGAAGATGAAGCAGTCACGCCCGCTCAGGTCGAGAAGGTGATAAAGGAGATGAGTAACTCGAAGGCAGTAGGGCCACATGGTTTGAGCCCAGCAGTCCTCAAGAGGCTGCCCAATGAACTTCTGCCCCTTCTCGCTGACGTCATTAATACTTCGTTTCGCACATGTACATTACCCCAAAATTGGAAAGTCGCTCGTGTGATTCCACTGCCGAAGCCGGGAATGTCACCATCTACGGCTAATGAAAACCGGCCGATCAGTCTGCTCTCACCCATTGCCAAAGTTGCAGAAAAACTGGTTGTGGAGGAGCTGGCCGAACACAACAACAAGCAACAGCATCAACATGGTTTCCGTAAATTACATTGCACCACTACGGCCTTGTTGGAAATTGTGAGCCATGTTCTGGACGGCTTCAATGCCATGAAACCCCAACGTACTGTTGCTGTGGCCCTCGACTTAACAAATGCATTTGACACTGTCAATCTTGGCCTACTATCAAAGAGTCTGTTGAAGTCTACCATTAAGCCATGGCAGAAGCGGCGGAAAACTGCCTTCACTAAAAGACGTCGGGCAAATGTGCTATTCCAGGGACATGTCTCCAATAGCATCCCCATCGCCGCTGGTGTCCCTCAAGAACGAGTTTTATCGCCTACACTTTTCAGTTTATATCTAGAAGATCTGCCCGTTCCCCCTCAAGACATCAAGGTCGTTGTATACGCGGATGATATTACTATTCTGTGCCGAGATCGCGACATTAAGGTAGCCGCCAGTAAGATCAATGACTACTTGATTGAGTTGAAATGTTTCTTCGATCGCAAAATGCTCACAGTCTATGCCTCCAAATCATCCGTCACCGTCTTTTCCACTGATAATGCAGAGCACAATGCCCATCCTATGGTGAAGTGGGACGGAACTCAATTGCAGGCCACCCGATTCCCCAAACTACCTGGACTCGTGTTCGATCCTTCCTTGAAGTTCCGTAAGAACACTGAGCAGAAGCAAGCCACAGTGAAAAGAAGACTCAACGTCCTGCGTGTTCTCGGTGGAACGTAATGGGGATGCAATAAAGAAACGATCCTGACCACGTATAAGGCTATTGTGCAACCCGCCTTGGAGTATGCTGCGCCAGTCTGGCAGCACATCGTGTCGGACACCTCTTGGTCCAAGCTGCAGCGCGTCCAAAATTGTGCTCTGCGAATTGCAACAGGCTGTTCCAAAAGCTCTCCAATTGAGCACTTACACGCCGAAGCTCGCATATTGCCTGTTAGAGACCACTGCCAATTCCGGGCGCAACAAATGTACATTAACATCGTGAAGCAGCCGAATCATCCATCGCGAAGAGCACTAAACCCGGTGAGAGAGAGATGTATAAGAAAGCCTTTCGCCGATGCTGCGTCGAAAGCAGATGTGCAGACATGGACCGAAGCACAACAAGAACGCCTCCGACTCTTGAGCGCGGAGCATACCCGATTCGTGAAGGAACACTTGAGCAGAGTTGCCATAAACTCCATCCTGGGAGTCGCACCTCCGAAGGTCAGCGAGACAGAGATGGAACTTGGCAGCCGTGCCAGGTGCACCCTTGCATCGTTACGCTGTGGACACTCTCCCATGCTTATGTCATATTTGCAGAGGACTGATAACAGCAAACCTGACGAGTGCCCTGATTGCGGTATTCAAGGGCATACTACTGCGCACCTGTTCAATTGCCCGAAGGGACCGACTACATTAACGACAATGGATCTGTTGACGAACCCTACGCTAGTGGCCGAGTTTCTGAACCTATGACAGAACCCTCTCTGTGGCTGCAAAGAAGAAGAAGAAGACTCTTGGTAATCGATAGAGCGCATCCAAGTCGAGGAGGGGGCAGAACCGGGCGCGTCGACAAGTCATCACTGGTGTGAGCAACCTCGCACCTCGGCGTCACTGGCCCCCGCTTCTATGCCATTGGTGAGCAACTATGACATTGCCCAGTTGGGTTCCCATTTCTGCCTGAGCAGTAGAGGTGGCCGCTCAATTCTTATCCATCAAAATGAATATTTCTGCCGATATCTGCGTGCGTCAGGCGCAATACGTCGAAGGTTGAAAAAACTTCCGGTACTGCGCTTGACACACCGAATTTGACGCAGGGGTGGGTAGTGAATGATGCGAGACGCTTTAAAACGAGTTTTCCCCCGGAAGTTGAGCGCCTTGGAGGATTTTTCCAGTATTATGCCGTATCTCATGGGATAGGCGGCCTCGTGGTCGCGCGTTATTCCCTGAAAAATGCACACATTGAGGCTTACACTTTGCTTCAGCTCGCAGTGTCGAACATCCTCTTTAGGTTGCCTTCAAACGCTTATCGAGAACCCTCATTGAATAACGGTGTCCAAGGCTGGTCGAGATTATTTCGAGTCAAGACCGAGTGACTTTTACAATCGGAGCTTCATAAATTTGTTGAACACTGGGAAGAAGTTTCGAACAGAACAGCAATAGAAACTGTGTTTGATTACATTGTTGTTACTTATATTGCCTGGGCGATGTCGAAATCAGCAGAAAACTTAAGACAAAGTCTGTTGTGGATACACAACCTCGTGAATGTATATCTAATGTAAAATATATGTTATAGGGCAAAAGGTATTATATTGCATTCTGCTCAGAATCAGACCGGTCATATAAAGTTGTATAGTTCATTCATAGCCCAGACATCATTTATAACCCTGCCGGTAGGCATCGTATCCAGAGGTGGTGTCTGGTGACTTTCAGATTTACGGGTGTACCTCTAACGCGCCGCAATAGGTAATAGACGCGACGGTGCTCGAGGCGCGGTGCACCCTTTGTACATATCTATAATTACAGATACGAAGGCTATTTGATTGTGGGACCGCCTCCCAAATCTGTATAAAGGCGGATTTGTAGTATATTGAGTTCGTTCGTCTGGTTGAATAAAACTGTACACCACGATCGTCTACACACCACAGAGCCACCAAAGAGTCCAATCCTTGCGAGAGCGCCCGATTGCGCAAAATCGGTGGCCATCTAAAGCACACGATTTGCTAGCTGCTCACGCGCGCTCATGCCCGCATCTGAAAAGAAAAAGCAGGTTTCAAGTCTACTTCTCCATTCCTAGAGCATTAGGCGTCGAAAGTGCTTCGAAACTGTTGTCCTCGTATCCCAAAGTCCCTGCAAGGCCACCACAAACCGTGGTAAATGGACAGCCAACGAGGCGGCTCGAGTGATTGATCACAAGGTCAAATATCATCAATCGAATCGAAATGAAGCAGGGGGCGTTTGTCAAGTCAAGCGCGTTCTCGCCACCAATGATTGCTGTTTTATGGAAAAATCTACGTTTGATCAACGCGGAATCCTCCTTGGCGTTCACGCTTTCTGCCGAAGACAGAGACTACATGTCATACATGCAGACACGCAGGACGCAGACTGCTACCCGGCGTCGGCTATACCGTCACCATGGGCCCTAGTGATACTTTGTGTTCCCTATTGAAGATTGGCGCAAACTCGGTGCCTTATGCTATATCATAGGTGCACCAAGTTTGCCCAAACCTTCAATAGGGAACGAAAAAATTACTAGGATCAATGGCGACCATTTTTATTCGAAATAGGGCTAAGGGACAAGACAAAGGGAAAAGGAACACATCAATCGCTCACCTTATCGACAAAAACAGTTCTCGCCAGGTATTCGAGGTTCACTTGGTGAACGATTCCAGATCCGGGAGGAACAATGAAGAGGTTGTCGAACGCTTTTGAACCCCACTGAAGCAATAGATTTAATCACTATTTATGTTAGAGCGCTGGTCAGAAGTAACTGCCTAAATTACCGACAACACCAATTCACATGTAAAAACCACCTTCAAAAAGTTGAATCTCTCCTTGTTCCTCTCAAATTCAATGCACTGATTCTTTGCAAGGGCGGCTAAGCTGAAAGTTATGTATTTTAATGTATGCATGAAGATAGATGTTCTTAATGCTAGCTACTTTCCAGATTTCTGAAAGGCAGTATCTCGTAAGCTTGCTGGAGATAACAACGTGAAACCAACCGTATGATATACAACACAATGCCTACGCATTTTGAAGAGTCAACAACGATACGCAATGCCGCTATGACTTCCGTTTTCATTTTAGTCTGACGCATGGACCAAGCGGCTGGCCGTGCGGGGTTGGCGGCCTCACAAAAGAATGGTGTTATGCTTCGCGCGGGAAGATCTACCATCGCAGCCCCGTCCATTAATCAGACTGAAATGACTGCGCGAACTCTACATGAGTAGCAAATTTGACTTCGCCGTAATTGCCACCCCCCCTGTGTTTTCTCTCTCTGAACCACGTTCACGAGCCACTATGCTGCCTTCAACAAAATACGGACCCTTCTTTGCTTTCAACTTATGAAATCGAATAGTTCTCAAAAGAAATTTGACAAACATGAGTAAAGCATGGTTTTTTCTGAACGGTTACTCTTTTTTAGAGCATTAGGAAGAAAAAACTCCAGTCAACAGGAAATCAAAGACATCAAGAAGCCTTTTTTCGAAAAATAGTTTGAGTTTTATTTTATAAAGTCCCTTTTCCACAGTTCTTTTTAACAACCTTCCAGAGATACAGGGAAGCAAAGCACGCGAACCTATAATAGAACTTCAATTCGAGAATTTGGCTCGGATAGGTTACGGGAACCTCAATATCGCAAACAATTTTTGCGATCAAAAGGGTGGGGTTGTTGTACCACGGATGATTCATGGAACGGAATATCACTTTTTGTAGTCATCTGGAGCGCGGTTTGCAGTCTAATGAAACGACCACAAATCCCGTGCTTCAATGAATTAAAAAAAGGTTGGTTTGGCTGCTTGCCGCTACCGAAAGGGGTTATCTGCGTGTGCTAACAGTAAGAGGGACTGCATACCAATAATGGAAGAGCACCACAAAATTCTCGAGCCGGCTAATAATTCGCGATTTATGGCCGAAACTATTTTTCACTACAAATGAAGCGCAGACCCTTTCTTTAATTTGATTGTTGTTATCGCTTTTTTATTTTTGTAGGTGCTTGTTTGCTGTATGGATTGACGCGGGCTCACTGCAATAGACTGGATTCAATTCAGCTTGTCAGTTTCCTCCCACTGTTGCTTCCTCCCCTATATTTACTTCTCTATTTCAGCAACAAGAAATGAAGAAACGGCGTATCGGAAAATAGTCGCACCTTCCATAACTGTCCACTTGAACAGAATGATCAATGACCAGGTCAACGGGACAAATGGGATTCACCTTCGAGGGATCGCCACCCAAATCCTGCACAGCGTCCCTCATTGTAGCCAAATCAACAACAGCAGGTACACCACTGAAAACCCGACTTGATATTTGGATAATATTAGAGAACAATCTAACTACACGGCGCAACAAACGTGAAGTCTTGCAGGATAACACGTGCAGGTCGGAATGGGATCTCCGCCTGCTTGCGCTGACTTTCATTCCAGTTGAGAATGGTCTCTACGTCTGATTCCAGCACATGAAAGCCGTCGCAGTGACGCACAGCTGCTTCCAGCAGGTATCGGATAGAGATTGGGAGTTTTTCTGGAAAGGATCTCATAGGGGCCTGGTAAAGCTAAACGTAATTTAGTGGCAAATGAGACATAGGTTCCAGCGCTGTGTTGCGCTCCGTGAAGCCTCTTTCACTAGGCGAGTTTGGTATAGGTGAGAGAGCGGTTTCGACTTGCACTGCACGGCATCTATAGTGATAGTCCCCCCCCCACTCCACAGGCTGTCTCTTAGGCATCTTTCATAGTCCTCACGGCAAGCGCGGTAGACTATGAAAGTTCTCATGGTGCGGCACGCGCGTGCCGCTCATCCAGCATCGCCGAAACCGCCATGGCGGTTTCACCATTTGAATTACTACGCGCTCCTCAGTTTAAAACCACTCCACCATAATTGATTCTGGAATTAACCTACGCTGCCGTATAAGCAAATGCGCGCCAGGAATATCCGTGCATAACACAATTGAGGAACAACTTTAACCAGCACTATTGCCGCCGGAGATTTCACAGTTGCTTACCGCTCGTCCCGCGCTGTGAAAAATTTCATAGCCCACGGCTCGTCCCATGCGTGCCACTCTTGCAGTGAGGACTACGAAAGATACCATAGGTGGGTAGGGTTTCATGAGCGGCGAACCACGTGCAACAGCAGGGTTTGCTGCAATAACAGCACGCAGCCTCTGGAGGCAAACACTGTTGTAGCCCACGGCTTGCATTCATGAATCCAAGCCAAAATTCACAATTAGTGAGGAGACTGTGGGCAGCAGAAATAATACATGTTACCAGTAGGAATTTTCGAAGCTCGCCACATCACACAAAACTACGAGAGTGGTCGACATCTGCTGGTTATCGAACATTAGAAGCCACGACGGTAGTATCTATTGCTTCGACGATAGCAGAAGTAGAGGCCTCATCTACGCATCTGGCCTATTTCGGACCAAACGTCCGCAACCCACTAGAAACAGCATCCTAACCTCAAAATTCCCTTCATCAATATCCCGAACAACACCTCTAGACAGGAATTATACGATTTTTTGGTGCTCTCGCAGCGAGGAGGGCCGCCGTGGTATAATACTAGGCCGCGCCCATTTTTTCGTGCCGCAACGACTCTCCTGATTTCGGAAGGAGAGGGAAACCTTGGGGAGGTGCTCAAACAGCGCGGCGGCGCGGCAGAGTAAAATGAGCGTGACCAAATGCAGCGCACCATAGTGACCCTCTCCATCGCAGTGAAGCACCGATTTTTGTCTCTGCTTCGCGTCTGGACAAGTACCATACTGGTCGAGTCAATACTTTATGACGAATAGGAAAATAGAACTTCTTAAAAAAACAAATCAGGCTCAAACCGTATCTGGAGTCGTTCAATGAAGTCAGATCAAAGTACTTATAGGTCGCGCTACCAATAGGAAGATCCTTTAACAGATGTGAGAATGCCATTCTGAAAGCACAGATTTACAGAGCATAGCTGTGCGTGTATTGCACGCGACACGAGAAATTCGACGGCGGAAAGGCAGCGGTCTCCTACGGGAGTCGGCTGGGAGTCCTAACCTCATCAGCTATAGGACTCCTGTTTGCCTCCTGCAGGAGGTCAGTTGTTCTCCTGTAGAAGGCCAAAACCTGCAGAGCAGCTGAACAAAATCTCATTTTGGGGGGAATTTCAAATAACGTGAACAAGAATCAAGAAAAACCCACCTAGTTTTTGTTTTGCTCAAGCTTGAAGCATGAATTTCAAGCTTGCCGCTGACAAATTTGTCAGTAGCAAAGATTACCTACTATTAGGGATAAAGCCCAAATAGCGCTCCTCCTTCACCTATCAGGAAGGAGGGAATCCGATTATACAAAGCACCCAGCTGCCGAGATGTCGTACGTTCGTGCCGTGGCAGTGTGGAGGAAAGAAGACCACCTCCGTGCAAACCGGCGTCAACCCCTCCGCGAAAAGGGTTTTTGTCATGGGAGAGGTGCTGGCTGGTCGCAGCTCTCCTAAAGATTCTACTACAAATGGCCGACGTCGAGAGGAATCCAGGACCCGCTCAGAAGTACCCATGCGCCACGTGCGGCAAGGATGTCACACGGAGGAAAACAAGCGTCCAGTGCTTCGGATGCCAAAGGTGGGTGCATCTCTCCTGTTCGGGTCTCAGTTCTGCGAGGCATCACAACTCTTCCTTCCGTTGTATTGTGTGCTCCGCCTCCAGTAACCCTAATTCCTCATCTACCAACCGCCCCCTCTCTATTGTACATATCAACCTAAACGGCCTTCGAGCCAAGCTGTCTGAACTCTCTCTTTTCGCACGTATTCATCATCCTGATGTTATCATGGTTCAGCAAACCAAACTCTCTCCCTCTGATACCTCTCGACATCCAAACATCCCGGGGTATACTGCGTATCATAATTAGAGAATATAAGGAGAAGGGATGCAAAGAGAGTCGCAGATCACTTAGATCCAACAATTGCTGAGCTGGATAGCGAGATTAAGCGAGATCTGGACAAGCACAGGAAGGAGAGTTGGGAGAAATTCACGGAGAAGATGAATTTCAAGAGTGACGGAGCATCAACTTGGAACCAGGCTTGGGCAGGCTTGCGACCGGTCGCAACGGGGGGTCGTAAAAATTTCGGAAAATTTCGAAAAAAAAAGGAACATAGAGGGGGGCTCGTAAAATTTTTGGAAAAAAAGTGTCGATGTGGATATGAATAACATATTCATATCCACATCGGCACTATTCTACTGCATTTTGAAGTAATTATTCTCATTTCGCGTGCTTCACTGTAGATTCGGGGGACATATTATTTATATATTGTTCATATTTACATATTATTTTCGCTATTACATGTATTTAAAATCCCAAGTTTTTTAGCCGACGATAAGCCACGATTTCGGTCGTGAAAATTTCTTCGTCCCAGAGAGGGGGTTCGTGAAAATTTTGGTCAACAGGGATGGGGTCGTAAAATTTTGATCACCGGTCGCAACGGTCTGCTCAACCCTGCTTGGAACGTTCTAAAAAAGATCTCAGGCAAGAGCACCTCCACCAACTATTCTACGATCGAGTTCAAGAATGGAGTCTTCAAATGGGGAAAGGAGGCTGCGACGACTCTCGGGAAGAATTTTTTCATAACTCAGGCTAAAACAGGGAAACAGAATCGAGTGACTGTAAGAGAGCTCTGTAAGTTGCCACTCATGAACGAAGCAGAAGCAGTGACGCCTGCGCAGATTGAAAAGGTGGTAAAAGAGATGCGCAACTCGAAAGCTATAGGGCCGGATGGCATTAGTCCAGCGGTATTGAAGAAACTGCCGAGTGAGATTATGCCAATCTTGGCTGACGTCATTAACACTTCATTTCGCACGTGCATCCTACCAACAAGACTGTAAGATGGCAAGCGTCATTCCGTTGCCCAAGCCTGGTAAATTCAGTCTTTACCTTGAAGATTTGCCCGTCCCCCCAAGTGACATTAAAGTCGTTGCGTACGCGGATGACATCACCATCTTGTGCCGGGACAAAGACATTAATGTAGCTGCACGCAAGATCAATAGCTATCTCGTCGTCCTGAAGAGCTTTCTCGATGATATCTTCTTATCGGCCACAACGAGCATCTTCTCATAGGCGCAGGAAGGCGGCCACATCGCACGGTTTCTTCCACATATCCAGAGCTGTCAGTGAAGTTGGTCGAGCTGGGCATGAAAATAAATGTAATGAATCATGCCCTGTGCCATGGCAGTCAGGACATACGTCGGGGACCGATGGATCGATCCTATGGACATAGGCCTTCAGGAATGAGGAATGTCCACAGCGAAGACCTGCCAAAATTACTCGGGAGCGTCTTGGTAGATCCATCTCACTATCATCGACCTTGGGCGGTACACCATCGAGTATAGAATTGGGAGGGGCACAGGAGAGGTATTCATTGACGAATCTGGTGTGCTCCATCTGCAGGAGCCTCTTCCGGTTGAGCTCTGAGGTCGCCCAACGTTGACGGTCATTTACAGAGACAGCAGCATACAACGGTGCACGGATGTTGCGGGAATGAGGGGGTTGGATGATAGCAAGTGATAGTTGGGGTGAGCGACATTCCTGACTATGCCAATATGGAACTGTTGGGTCTGCAGTTGGCAATGCTGCTTTACAGGAAGTAGTGCACATTCTTGATGTAGATGGGATATAGGAGTGGACTTGGGGCATCCAGTGATGACACGTAGAGCAGCGTTTTGTGTTCGCTGAAGTTTGTTCCAGGACGTTTCCGTCAAGTGCCTTGACCAGACCGGGGCTCCATATTCCAGTACGGGCTGTATCATCGCCTTGTACGTAACGCGCAAGACTTCCTTTGAGCTACCCCATGTAGTGCCAGCTAGAGCGCGGAGTATGTTGTTACGCGCATTGGCCGCAGCAGCTCGAATACGTGAGTTTTCATGGAATCGCAATGAAGGGTCCAGGAATACACCGAGTAGACGAGGGTGTTTGGATAGGGGCAGCAGATTTCCTTCCCAGAAAACCTGGGGATGCAGTTTGTGTTCAGCCGTGGCAGTAGTGCACAGAGTAACGCTGGACTTCGTAGGCGAGACCTTTAACTGTTTTGATTCCAAGAATACGGCCAGACTGCTGAGGTATTTGTTCATCTCCGCAGAGGCGCGGTCAATAACAGGGTCAGTGCACACAATAGTGATGTCATCCGCATACAGACATAAGTGGATGTTAGGCGATGGCTTCGGAATATCGGACAGATACAGAGAGAATAGGCTTGGTGACAATACTCCACCTTGGGGAACGCCTGCCTTCAAGGGAACAGACTTCGACAAGTGTCCGTCGAACTTCACACGTATAGAGCGGTTTTTGACAAAGTTGTCGGTCCATCGTTTACACCAGTCGGGCATATCACAGTCCAGAATCGACTTCGACAGCAAGGAAGTGCTGACGTTGTCAAAAGCGGATGTCAGATCAACTGCGACGACCAGGCTTCTACCAGCAGGAGCTTTGCTATTGAAACCGGCCATTATGTGTTCCGTAATCGATGTGAGTGCGGTAATTGTGGAGTGAGCCTTCTTGAAGCCATGTTGATGCACATTATGTAGTAGTGCAGTTTGGAGATGCGGACAGATGATCTTCTCCGCTAACTTAGCAATGGGGGACAGTAGGGAAATAGGTCGATGTGAGGTTGCCTTGTCCTCAGGCTTTCCTGGCTTCGGGATCGGTAGGACGATGGCTTGCTTCCACCTTGCGGGAATCACACCAGTACTGAACGAAGAGTAGATAAGATCGCTTAGTAACTCGAGGAATTGGTTTGGCAGATGCTTCAGATGGATAGCTGAGATGCCGTCGGGTCCCTCAGCCCTGGAGTTCTTCAAGGAATTGATGAGGGCTGACATAGTAGAGGGAGTTATTGCAGGTGTATCGTGACGACTGAGTTTCCTTATGGACCGGAGAGTTCTTCTATGAGAACGATCACGGCGCGACGTCGCCGAGGCAAAGAGTTTCCCAAGCCGACAGGCAGCACCATATCCAGACTCGAATCTACCAGAAGGGAACTCCAGCATGTTTCGCTCCGTTGACATTCTCTTTCCTGAAAGCTTCTTGAGAACGCTCCATGTTTTCTTGGCGTCAGTCTTGAAGTTAATGGATTCAGTAAACTCCTGCCATCTCTTTTGCTTGTGATTGTTGAGCAAGTTGGTGATCTCGTCAGACAGTTGCTGAATGCTCGAGTCAGCGGGGTTGGCTCGACGCTTCTCATCTCGTGGTTCGATCAGCTCCAGAACTTCCTTCGGAACGTTAGGGTGAAACGTTCTCACCCGTCCTGTAGGAATGGCTGTTCTAGAGGCATTGCATATGGCATCAACGACGAACTTCTCTTTCTCGTGTACAGAGCCGGTGAGCGGATAGTTGGCTACCCGACCGAGTAACACCTCCTCAAACAGGACCCAATTAGCCTTACGATAATTAGTATACAATTTGCTACGTGAGCCTGAGAAGGGTGCAAGATGACTATTAAGAGACAAATCCAGTGAAGCACATATTGGTACATGATCGCTGGCCATGACAACAGCAGTGGACCAGTTACAACATACAGCCAGAGAGGAAGAGACGAAAGTAACATCTGGCGAAGAGGGCCTGCCCGTGTTGGGGAGACGAGTAGGGGCATCCTCATTGATAGCAACAAGATCACAATCATCCGCAAACTGCTCAAGTAGTTCGCCTCTATCATCGAGACCTAGAGAGGAGAACCAGGACGATGAGTGTGCATTATAATCACCAGCCATAATAACTGAGGACGAAGGGAGGGAAGAGTGTACAGTAAGCAAAAATGGTGTAGGATCAAAAGAATTGGGACAAGAGGTGGTTGGGGGAATATAAACATTAACAACATCTAATGGGCAACTTTGCAATACAATATGGACACCGATACACTCAACAACATTATCAGCGGGGAGCGCAATGAGGTGTGAGGGAATAGAAGATTTTACAAAGTAGAGACGCCACCACCATGGGAAGTACGGGGAGGTGGTAGGACGTGTAACCGGTGAGGCGGGGAAGGGAAGAGGAAGCGCTAAGTTTTGTCTCCTGCAGGAGGATGATATCAGGATGATAGCGTTCAATGTACAATGTCAGTTCAACAAGTTTGGCACGCAGGCCATTAATGTTAAGTTGAAAAATGTCCAAACTATGATGAGGAGCACTAGGGGGAGAATTAGAGCAAGATATACAACAAAAAGCATCAGTGTAGTCACAATAGCTAGCTAACCCCGAACATTTGAGGTGTACCCAGCCAAGGCAACCACCGCACTGAACGCTAGCGTGTTGAGCCGATAATCCACAGTGACAACAGGGATATCGCGGAGTCTTGCGCGGCCCTGGGTTCCTCTCAATGCCAGCTCGTAGTAGTAGAATACGAAGGAGTGCGGCAGCCAGCCATTCGCACTCCCACACAGAAAAAACTCCTCGTGGAGTTGTAGATGCCCGTTTGATGAGTCTCCTTGATCTTGGTAGTCGACTCCACAGATCCACCACGCGTAGGTTGAGCATTTCGGATCCTTCTCGATGATATGATGCTCACTGTCTCTGCCGCTAAATCATCGGTGTCTGTTTTCTCCACTGACCCTAAGGAACACTGTGCTCACCCCGTTGTGTACTGGGAAGACACTCGTCTGCCTGCCGCACGTTTCCCGAAGCTGCTTGGTCTAGTATTGGATCCTTCGCTGCGGTTCCATAAAAACACCGAGCAGAAAGAGGCTACAGTGAGAGCTAAGCTCAACGTCTTACGTGCTCTGGGAGGTACGTCGTGGCGAAGCAGTAAGGAGACGATCCTGACCACGTACCAGGCAATCTTGCAGCCGGAGTTGGAGTATGCAGCACCGGTAGGGCAACACATACTCAGGAAAACTGAGGATCGGTGCCCCCTCCGACAGCCGTCGAAGCGGTCGAGGACGTGGGTTCTGACAGCCAAAGTGGGCGAAGTCGTTCCCCCCCCCGCTGCTGCCTTAGGTGCCCCTGCAGCTGCGTTCAGTGCCTCTGCTCCGGCACTTTTTAGGTGCCCCTGCTGTCGCTTTTGCTGCCTCTGCTCCAGGCATTGCTCTAGAATTTGTTGATCAATGACGTGATTGCATGCGCGCTGACATGTTGATAACGCTGCAGGCCGATGGCTTGCGCTCGCACAGTATGCAAGTCGAAAGCCGGCGCTGGCTTTTTCTGCCGGTGCACTGGCTGTCCGCCAACCCGATCCATGTCTGACGCATTCGGCGGCGCTCCGATCCCTAGTTTGCCTGAGTAGTATCGGATTCGTCGTGGACAACAATGCAGCGAGTTCAAAATGCTGCTCTTCGGATTGCCATTGGGTGTGCAAAGAGCACTCCAGTGGAGCATCTTCACGCTGAAGCCCGTATTCTGCCTGTTAAAGAGCGCTGTCAACTCCAAGCGCAGCAACTGGTTATTAATATCGTCAAGCAGTCTGATCACCCGTCAAGAATGATTATGAATCCTGTGAGAGAAAGATATCAGAAGGCCTCTTGCGGATGCTCCCGAGAAAGTCAATATGCAAAGATGGGCGGACTCCCAATTAGATCGTCTTCGTCTTTTACGTGCGGAGCATACCCGTTTCGTCAGGGATCACTTGAGTAGGGTGGCTGTCAACCTCATATTGGGGATAGCACCACCTGAAGTCAGCAACACCGAGATGGTACTCGGTAGGCGGGCTAGATGTTCCCTCGCCTCGTTGCGCTGCGGGCATTCCCCTATGCTGATGTCATACTTGCATAGGATCGACAGCAGTAAGCCTGACGAGTGTCCGGATTGTGGTAACCCTGGCCACAATCTGGATAGGAACAAAAGGGAATGCTGCGAGAAGTTCACTGAAAAGCTGAATTTCAAGGCGGACGGAACTACGACGTGGAAAGTGTTGAGGAAAATTTCCGGAAAGTCCGCTCCCCCGATGAGCTCCGCTATTGAGTTCGAGGAGAACGTCTTCAAATCAGGGAAAGCGGCTGCTTACGCACTCGGCAAGAATTTTTTCATCACACGTACCAAGCGAGGCGTGCAAAACAGAGTCACGGTTAGAGAGCTGAGCCGGTTGCCGCTCATGAACGCATCTGAGGCCTTTACTCTCACACAGGTAGAGAAGGCTATCAAAGAAATGCGGAATTCGAAGGCTATCGGACCTGACGGTATCTCCCCAGCCATTCTGAAGAAGCTTCCCACGGAACTTCTACCGATGCTTGCAGATATCATTAACACCTCTTTCCGGACCTGCACTCTACCCCAAGCTTGGAAGACAGCCAATGTGATACCGTTGCCAAAGCCAGGCAAGTCCCAAAGCACGGCAAAAGGCTTTCGACCAATAAACCTGTTATTGCCCGTCGCTAAATTAGCTGAAAAGTTGATCGTGACGGACCTGGCTGTTCAAAATGAGCGACAGCAGCCAAGATAGGGTTCACAGCCGCCTTCGCTAGATATCCTCGAACAAACTGGGTGTGCTCCTCACGCAGAAGACGAAGCCTTTCCATGTTGGAGTCGGCCCATCTCTGTACGTGAACTTTACGAGGAGCATCGGCAAACGGCGTCCTATTCGACCTCTCTCTTATGGGCTTCATGATTCTCTTTGACGGATGATTCGGCTGTCTCAGAACATTAATATACATCTGCTGTGCCTGGAGTTCACAATGCTCCTTGACCGGCAATATACAGGCCTCCGCGTGAAGATGCTCCACCGGGGAGCTCCTTGCACAACCGGTAGCAATTCTAAGCGCAGCATTCTGAACACGCTGCAGCTTATTCCAAGAGCTGTCTGACACCAGGTGCTGCCACACTGGTGCCGCATATTCCAGAGCCGGCTGAAGTATTGCTCTGTAGGTTCTCAATATAGTCTCTCGACTGCTTCCCCATGATGTTCCTTCGAGAGCTCTCAAGATATTAAGCCTAGCCTTGACGACTGTTTGTTTCTGTTCCGCGTTTTTGTGAAGCTTCAGTGACGGATCAAGAATGAGGCCAAGCAGTTTGGGGAATTTTGCTGCTGGCAACAGGTCACCATCCCATTTGGCATCTGGATGGGCACTGTGTTCCTTGGTGTTTGTTGTGAAGACTGAAACAGGATTTTGCGGCAGAAACTGTGAGCATCATATTATCGAGGAAGAGCTTCAACTCGACGAGATAGGCGCTGATCTTGTTAGCGGCTATCTGCAGGTCGCGGTCCTGGCACATGATGGTGATGTCGTCGGCATACATAACAATCTTTACATCATTGGGAGGCTCGGGAATGTCCTCAAGATACAGGCTGAATAGGGCAGGGGACAACACTCCGCCTTGCGGAACACCGGCTGCTATTGGAATGCTATCGGATACGTGATTCTGGAACAGAACCTTAGCCCGGCGGCCTTTCCTGAACGCTGCAATCCATCGCTTCTGCCATGATGGTAGCGACGACTTGAGCAGTTTCTCAGACAGCAGTCCCAAGTTAACAGAGTCAAACGCTTTGCTCAGGTCGAGGGCGACGGCCACCGTTCTCAGGGGCTTTCTCATGTTGAACCCATCGACCGCAAAGCTCACGATCTCCAATAGAGCAGTAGTAGTAGAGTGAAGTTTACTGAACCCATGCTGATGCTGCTGTCGCTCATTTTGATCAGCCAGGTCCGTCACGATCAACTTTTCAGCTAATTTAGCGACGGGCGATAACAGGTTTATTGGTCGAAAGCCTTTTGCCGTGCTTTGGGACTTGCCTGGCTTTGGCAACGGCATCACATTGGCTGTCTTCCAAGCTTGGGGTAGAGTGCAGGTCCGGAAAGAGGTGTTAATGATATCTGCAAGCATCGGTAGAAGTTCCGTGGGAAGCTTCTTCAGGATGGCTGGGGAGATACCGTCAGGTCCGATAGCCTTCGAATTCCGCATTTCTTTGATAGCCTTCTCTACCTGTGTGAGAGTAAAGGCCTCAGATGCGTTCATGAGCGGCAACCGGCTCAGCTCTCTAACCGTGACTCTGTTTTGCACGCCTCGCTTGGTACGTGTGATGAAAAAATTCTTGCCGAGTGCGTAAGCAGCCGCATTCCCTGATTTGAAGACGTTCTCCTCCAACTCAATAGCGGAGCTCATCGGGGGAGAGGACTTTCCGGAAATTTTCCTCAACACTTTCCACGTCGTAGTTCCATCCGCCTTGAAATTCAGCTTTTCAGTGAACTTCTCCCGGCATTCCCTCTTGTTCCTATCCAGATCCTGCTTGATCTCATTATCCAGCACCGCAATCTCCGGGTTTAGATGGTCTGCGGCTCTCTTCCCATCTCTGGTTCTTATCTTCTGCAGTATTTCCCTGCTGACATTTGGAAAAAAGGTCTTGACACGACCCTCAGGAATTGCTGCTTTCATGGCCTTGCGGATGGCACTTGTTAGATGGCGCTCTTTCTGATGAACATCACCATTCCATGGGTAGTCGACCGCATGGCGGAGTGCAACATCTCTGACCAGGGTCCAGTCTGCGAAGCCTAAATTAAGATAAGTACGATGACGAGAACCAGAGTAAGGGGCAAGAGAGTCAGAGAGATCAATATAGACAAAGACGGGAATGTGATCACTGGAGAGAGCTGTGGATGTGGACCACGTGCAAGCATTAGAAAGATTGGATGACACGAGAGAGATATCTGGGCTAGAAGGTCGGCCGTTGGCAGGGAGACGAGTAGGCTGGTCATCATTGAGGATAACCAGGTCACACTCCTCAGCCCATTCTTCGACATCTTCCCCTCTGGCGTCAGAATCAAGAGCGGAACAGAACGTGTAAGCATTGAAGTCACCCGCAAAGACAGCTGAAGGGGAGAGTGAGCAGTCGTACAACTGCTTTAGGAGGGGAATAGGATTATAAGGGTGAGGACAAGATGATATAGGAGGAATATAGATGTTAAATAGAGATAAAGGGGTTTTGAGGGGGAGGTGGACAGGAATGTACTCGAGAGTACCGTCCTTAGGAGTATTAGGGATAATATGATAAGGTGAGGCAGATTGCACGAAAGTAGACACTTCGCCCCCAAAAGCTGTCCTTGGCATGTGATAGGCGGTGTTGCCCGGAATATTAGGTTGGGGATAAGTGGTAGAGGGAGAGAGCTAGGATTCTTGAACCATGATAACATCCAAGTGATGAGAACGCGCGAATAGAGAGAGTTCAGATATTTGTTGCGAACGAACTGCCACGGCACGAACGTACGACATCTCGGCAGCGCCGTAATGGTAGAGTGGGCCTTCTTGAAGCCATGTTGATGCACGTTATGTCGTAATGCTTCTTGGAGGTGCGGGTTGACGAATTTCTCCGCTAACTTAGCAATAGGAGACAAAAGGGAGATGGGTCGATGCGAAGTTGCTTGATCTTCTGGTTCGCCTGGCTTGAGGATCGGAAGAGAAATTGCTTGCTTCCATCTAGCGGGGATGACACCTGTGCTGAATGACGAGTAGACTAGGTCACAAAGTAATTCAAGGAACTCTTCCGGCAAGTGCTTGAGATGGACGGCTGACACACCGTCGGGTCCCTCGGCTCGCGAGTTCTTCATGGACTTGATGAGGGAAGACATCTCAGAGACAGTTATGGCAGGTACATCTTTTCGGCTGAGCTTCCTTATAGACCGGAGAGTGAGCCTGTTGGAACGATCACGGCGGGACGTCGCTGAAGCAAAGTGTTTTCCAAGTCGACATGCAGCCTTAAATCCGGACTCGAATTTCCTGAAGGGAACTCAAGCATGTTGCGATCCGCTGCCGTTTTCTTCCTAGATAACCGCTTAAGAATGCTCCAGGTCTTCTTTGCATCAGTGGAGAAATTCAAGGATTCTGTGAACTCCATCCAACGCATCCGCTTGTGATCATTCAGCATTTTTGTGATCTCATCAGACAGTCGTTGAATGCTGGGATCTGCAGGATCAGCTCGGCGCTTCTCGTCCCGTAATTCGACCAGCTCCAGGACGTCTTTGGGAACGTTAGGGTGAAACGTTCTAACGCGCCCTGTTGGAATTGCAGTTCTGGAGGCGTTGCATATGGCATCAACAATGAACTTGTCCTTCTCATGAACGGAGCCTGTTAGCGGATAGCAGGCTACCCGACTGAGTAACACCTCTTTTAACATGACCCAGTTGGCCTTACGGTAGTTGGTGTACAGTTTGCTACGAGAGCCTATAAAAGGTGCCAGGTGACTGTTGAGAGACAAATCCAATGAAGCACATAGCTATGTGTACAATAATCGCTGGCCATAGCTATAGCAGTGGACCAGTTACAGGAAAAAGCCAGAGAAAATGATACAAAAGTGACATCAGGAGAGGACGGCCTGCCCGTGGACGGAAGGCGAGTGGGGGCGTCCTCATTAATGGCAACAACTCAGGCGAAAATTTCGGACCTCGCGAGAGGGGAAACGGGGATATTCCGGCGGCACACCACCCCGCGAGCTCCGAGCAAACCAGCGGGGGAGTCCCGATTCAAAGGGAATGCAGCCGCGTTACTTACGCGGGATTCCCCCTTTACACATTCTGCGCATGGGATCGGTTCACCCCCGACACTATCGGGGGTGATCTCCTTTCTCCGTCGTCGACATCTTCTTCTTCTTTGCAGCCACTGAGAGGGGTTTCGTCACAAGTTGAGAAACTGGGCGACCAGCACTGGATTCGTCCACAAGTCTATTGTAGTGAGCGTTGTTGGCTTCTTCGGACAGTCAAATAGGTGTTTAGTGTCGTGGCCTTGGTTTCCACAGTCCGGGCACACGTCAGGCTGACTAATGTCGATCCTGTGCAGGTAAGACATAAGCAATGGAGAATGTCCGCAGCGCAACGAAGCGAGGATACACCTGGCGCGCCTACCGAGCTCGGACTCGGTATCACATACCCTGGGCGGCACATCACCGAGAATAGGGCTGACGGCCGCTTTGGCGAGATGATCCTTCACAAACCGGGTGTGCTCCGCGCGTAAGAGACGAAGCCGTTCTTGATTCGAGTCGGTCCATCTCTGTACATTCACTTTGTTCGGAGCATCGGCAAACGGCACTCTGATCGATCTCTCTCTCACGGGATTTAATAGTCTTCTCGACGGATGATTAGGTTGCTTAAGGACATTAATAAACATCTGCTGAGCCTGGAGCTGACAATGCTCTTTCACTGGCAAGATACGGGCCTCGGCGTGAAGGTGCTCAATCGGTGAGCTTTTTGCACATCCAGTGGCTATTCGTAGTGCAGCATTCTGAATTCGCTGCATCTTAGTCCAGGAACTGTCCGACACGATGTGCTGCCAGACAGGTGCAGCATACTCCAATGCAGGCTGCAGAATAGCTCGATATGTCGTCAAGATTGTCTCTCTGCTGCCACCCCAGGACGTTCCTCCTAGAGCTCTCAACACATTAAGCTTTGCCTTGATAATTGCCTGCTTCTGTTCAGCATTTTTGTGAAACTTCAGCGATGGGTCCAAAACGAGGCCCAGCAGTTTAGGAAATTGCGCTGTAGGCAAGAGGTCACCATCCCACCTGACAAACAGGTTGGGCGCTGTGTTCCTTTGGGTCAGATGTGAATACCGAAACAGAAGACTTCGCCGCGGAAACTGTGAGCATCATACTATCGAGAAAGTTTTTAAGCTCGACGAGATAGTCGCTGATCTTGTTTGCGGCTACCTGTATTTCACGATTACGGCACATGATGGTGATATCGTCGGCATACGCAACAATTTTTATGTCTTCAGGAGGCTCGGGTAGGTCTTCAATATACAGGCTGAAGAGGGCAGGTGACAAAACTCCACCCTGCGGCACACCGGCTGCTACAGGTATACTATCGGAGACGTGATTCTGGAATAGCACTTTGGCCCGACGACCTTTCGTAAACGCTGCTATCCAACGCTTCTGCCACGGTTGCAGCGAGGACTTCAATAGTTTCTCGGACAAAAGTCCTAGGTTAACAGAATCAAATGCTTTGGTTAGATCGAGGGCAACGGCCACTGTTCTAAGAGGCTTTCTGAAATTGAACCCATCGACCGCATAGCTGACAATCTCCAGAAGGGCAGTGGTGGTGGAGTGAAGCTTTCTAAACCCATGTTGATGTTGCTGTGCCTCATTCTGCTCTGCCAGGTCCCTTACGATTAGCTTTTCGGCTACTTTCGCGATCGGTGATAACAGGCTAATAGGGCGATAGCCCTTCACCGTGCTTTGCGATTTGCCTGGCTTAGGCAGGGGTATCACATTGGCGGTCTTCCATGCTTGTGGTAGAGTGCAGGTTCGGAAAGAAGTGTTTATGATATCTGCGATCATCGGTAGAAGTTCCGTGGGAAGCTTCTTCAAGATGGCTGCTGAGATACCATCAGGTCCGAGAGCCTTCGAGTTCCGCATTTCCTTGATAGCCTTCTCTCCACCTGAGCAGGAGTAAAGGCTTCAGTGGCGTTCACCAGCGGCAGAGGGCTTAGTTCTCTTACCGTGACTCTGTTTTGTAAGCCAGGCTTGGTACGTGTGATGAAGAAATTTTTGCCAAGAGCATATGCGGCAGCCTTTCCTGATTTGAAGACGCTGTTATCGAACTCTATGGTAGAGTTCGAGGAGGGGCACTTGCCAGATATCTTCCTCAATACTTTCCACGCAGTTGTTCCGTCGGTTTTAAAGTTCAACCTTTCAGTGAACTTCTCCCAACTGTCTTTCTTGTGCTTGTCCAGATCCTTTCTTATCTCTTCATCCAGCTTGGCCACCTCAGGGTCCAAATGATTCTCAGCTCTCTTTTTCATCTCTTGTCCTGATCTTCTGTAGAATCTCCTGGTGACATTAGGGTAGAAACTTTTCACACGTCCTTCAGGTATGGCCGCTTTTGTAGCCTTCCGGATGGCGCCAGATATGTGATGCTCTTTCTGGTGCACATCGCCATTCCATGGATACTCAGCTGCCTGGCGGAGCGCAACCTCTCTGAACAGGACCCAGTCAGCAAGGCCTAAATTGAGATAAGAACGTTGACGAATACCAGTATAAGGGGCAAGAGAGTTTGAGAGATCAATATGGAGAAAGACGGGAATGTGGTCGCTGGGAAGAGTTGTGGAAGTGGACCATGTGCAAGAATTAGAAAGATTGGATGAAACGAGGGAGATGTCCGGGCTAGAAGGTCGGCCGTAGGAAGGGAGACGAGTAGGCTGATCATCGTTGAGGATAACCAGATCACACTCCTCAGCCCATTCCTCGACGTCTTCCCCTCTGGCGTCGGACTCAAGCGCAGAACAGAACGTGTGAGCATTGAAGTCACCTGCAAAGACAGCTGATGGGGAGAGAGAGCAGTCATGCAACTGCTTAAGAAGAGGTATGGGGTTGTAGGTTGGGGGACAAGAAGTGGTAGGAGGGATGTAAATATTAAATAGAGATAGTGGAGTTTTAAGAGGGAGGTGAACGGGAACGCACTCGAGAGTACCGTCCTTAGGAACATTTGGAATTAGATGAGAAGGTAAGTTAGAAAACACAAACGTAGAAAACTCCGCCTCTAAGAGCTGTCCTTGGGATGTGATAGGCAGTGTAGCCTGGAATGTTTGGTTGGGGATAAGTGGTAGAGGGAGAGAGTTTGGTTTCTTGAACCATAATAACATCCGGATGATGAGTACGTGCGAAGAGTGAGAGTTCAGACAATTTGGTGCGAAGGCCGTTAAGATTTATATGTACAATAGAGAGGGGGCGGTTGGTGAATGAGAAATCAGAGTTGCTGGGGGCGGAGCACAGAACACAACGGAAGGATGAGTTGTGATGCCTCACAGAACTAAGACCTGAACAGGAGAAGTGCACCCACCTTTGGCATCCAAAGCATTGGACGCTTGTTCCATTCCAGTTGACTTTCTTGCTGCAGGTGGCACATTGATACTTCTGCACAGGTCCAGGATTCCTCTCGACGCCAGCCCTTTGTAGTAGAATCTTCAGGAGAGCTGGGGCCAGCCAGCGACTCTCCCATGACGAAAACCCTCTCGGTGGAGGGAGTGATGTCGGTTTGCACGAAGGTGATGTTGTTTCCTCCACACTGCCACGGCACGAACGTACGACATCTCGGCAGCTCGTCGACATAAAAGCGGTCCTACCGCGTTACATTCTCGGGAGATCCCCTTTTTCTCATTATCGGGGTAGTAGCAGTCGCGCGCTCCAGATTCCTTGGAAGGAAAAAGGGATTCATATCCCTTTTCCTGCCTCGGAACTGATCTGGAACGTTCTTCAAACCTACTTACGACCCTGTTTTCTCAACTGATCCGCCGATGCGACCCCCTTCAGCCCCGATGAGAGATAGAACCTGAAAAAGACTTTCAGTAAAACACACACATAAATAATACGGTGAGAATCAAAATACCTTGAAATCCTATACAGACACATACAGAACAGATGAAAAGTGAAAAAAGAATCCTAGGAATAATCTAGAACACTTGAAATGAGAAACCCCCGCCAGGTTTTCGAATTGGAAAGTTCAATTTTCCATAAGAACTTAATGGCCACCCGTCGTAACAGCCAGCTCCGGACGCGGCTGCGTCGCGGTCGCGTGAATTTGCAGTGGAGCGCGATATCCCCATCAAGGAATTTCTGACGAATTAAGGGCACAGAAGGACTGACGTGGCTATTGTTGAAACTATCATTAGTCTGTACGTATCGGTGCCTGTTATAACTATTTTCGTTGAGAGAAGGACGCGAGTTGCCATTTTGAACACATTTCATTGGGGCTGAGCGAGTTGAACCCTTGACTATTAGTGGCGGGTACTCCAAATATTATTTAATCCCTTCCAAAGCATTTCAATTGTGTTGTTTTAGTTGTTTTTTTTTGCATAGGATTGGTGTCCAAATTATGACGATGATGGTGTGAGTGTGAAAATATACAAGAAGTTGGCTGAGGAAAACTACTAGCTGGGTGGGACACCTAGTACTGAATCTGCTGTCGGGCCATTAGCTTTCTTCTGTGCCACTGAATTGGCCAAATCATGGAGAATAAAAGCAGTGTAGATCGACAATTCGCTGAGAAGTTATCCGAAAGTACCCAAGGTTTGTCTTCAGATATCAACATACTGCTTTTTCGTTGCTGTTGCTTTTTCGTTCAGTGGAATGGGCTTTTCGGAATCACCTGCAACGTTTCCGCAGCCCTAAGATCACATCTGCAAATAATATGCATCTCCCGAATATCTTGGGACAAAAAACCAAGCTGGCGGGTACGTCTTACCCCAAGAAACGATCTCGCTATTGAGATTAAACATGTGCAACTGCAGAACGTCACCCGAGTTATGTACACAGATTTGTGTTGTAATAAAGTGTCCGAATAAAAGACATTCCTCCGAAACCTGTCTATAAAAATTGCATTGCAATTATTTCGCAGAAGTATGTATGTGGAAACGCTTACTTTCTTCCTTTTACACGTAGTGTGAATGGGTTTTGATAGCAACAGTGCGTTATGATATTGAACAATTTGAATTAATACCGCAAATTTCAAGTTTTTCCTGCGTCTAAGGACCTGCAAAACGAAATACGGCCTCTCCACTTCGCGAAATAGCCCCTATCACATGTTATGCATTTATTTTGTGCAATTATGGCCCCTTCATTACGAAATATTCGTGTTTGTGTAATATGCTTGTAGTGAAGTGTCAAAATCCATTTTTTACACGCTTAATCAGCGATTCCGCAACCGCCGATAGCGCGCTCTACTGCGATTTCGCGCGACCGCGTTCGGAGCTGGCTGTTACGGCGGGTGGCCATTAAGTTCTTATCAATTTTCCCGCATGACGTCGTGTCACACGTTTAATACGTGAACGTTGCACGCAAAACAACGGAAAAGACGCCACTACCCCTCGGGAGCTCCGATTCTACTCCCCCGGTTGTTCCGATGTGAATCCCGCCCCAAAAATCTCGCTGGGGACCTCGCGCGCAAGGAATTTCGGACTTCCCCCGCCCAAAAACAGCGGGGGAGATTCGAAATTTTCGTCTGAGAAGGTCACAATCCTCAGCAAAAAGCTCAAGTAGTTCATCGCATTTATATCCTATCGGCGGCTGTCATTTGAATTCCCGCGCCCGCAGTCGCCGCACTGTCGTCGCGACGCGGCGGCTGCCGGCTTGGCGCGATGCCAAAGTACTGGATGAGCGAAGAAAACGCGCTTTGGATTGGTTTTTGACGGCTAATCGACATAATTGGGCCGTTTTCCACCTGGATGACGTTAGTAAACAAGCTACTGCTTATTATTGGACCTAATTGAGGTTTGATTATACACTGGGTCGCCAATATTAGGTCTGATATACTTTCTGAGTGCACGCCGTCTACACTCCATCACTTTTACCCGTTGGCGGACCTCAAAGACACTTGTGAGCGTTATTTTGGAGTAAATTATCGCTTCGATTCCCATGCGAACTTCTTTCGCTGTATACAGCTAAATGGGGTGGTAGAAAATGGGTTTTCAAAGCGAGACGACCGCCAAGTTTTAGCACGAAATTAACACCCCGAGATGTCGACCGCTACCATCGACTGCTCTGTTCGTCACATATGTAACCTCACCGATAATTGAGAACTGCAAAATTACCTTCAGGGCCCTTCTTCAAAATCTTGTTACGCTGGAATACAGTGCTGCCAAAGGCACTTCCTTACCAATCTTAGCCAACGCAAGGATGATATAGTGAGGAAGAGTGTGCTGGTAAGGCTATTCTCCCCGATTTTTTTTTCAGGAAAAATTTCCGTCTCGCGTGCGTGCGTGTGCGGAGTAAGAGAAGAGACAACGATCAAGGGAAAAACAGCGTTCGCGTGGCACGGACGCGATGAAGCAAAAAGGCTTTTGCGCAGCAATGCGGAGCGTATAATGCGTACGAACCTTGCCTGCGGCACGCCACTGAACTTGCGTGAGGAATGAGATCGGGGATCAAGCCAAACCTTGAAGGTTAAGCTGTTAGAAAGGTTCGACTTTACTTCTTGGGTAGAAGGAGGCATGCTTGATCTCGTCTGATAAGCTGAGTAACAAACTGGATGAAGAAGCACTGTCGTGCTCATACCTATTCATATTCCTATATAGGGGTAGATAGGAGTACGGTCGGGGTCAATCCTTCCGTCGGCCAATCGGCAGAGATCTTTACACCCCTTAGACATTGCCGATTAGCTGATGAGAGACACGAGCCCCTACCCTTACTCTAATCAGCCATGCAGCTGTATCTGCAACAGGATGATTATGTTAGTTAGCATTAAAAAAGTGTTGTCGATAAAAGTATTCGAACTTAGAGGCGATTTTTGGTTACTTGGAGATTTTCCGCAGTGCGATATGAGTGTGCCGAATCCTTTGATAAGAACTAGACGCATTTCTCTACCATGCACATCATATTCCTGCAAACGTATACAACGGAATACTGAAGTTTGCCCGCTACAACGGTACGTAGTTCGCTAGAAACAATGCTAAGAAGGAATTTAGTGCTCTTGAGGTTTGCAGCAATTAAATGTTCAAATTCCTTCTACAGCTATGATTCAGGTTCCAAACAGCTCACAACAACGAGTTAAAGTTTCGATTAGTGGACCTTGTGCACTCAGAAAATTTAACAGACCTAATACTGCCGACCCAGTCGATGATCAAAACCCTAATTAGGTCGAACAATAGGGAGACCCTTTGGTAAGCATTATCCAGGAAGGAAACATTCGGACTGTCTCGTTTAGTCGTCAAGGATCACCTAGATTGCGTTTTTCTTCGTTCATCCAGCTTTTTGGCATCGCGCCAGGCCGGCAGTCGCCGCATCGCGACAGAGGTGCGGCGACCCCGCGCGGCGGGCGCGGGAATTCAAATGACAGCCGCCGATAGGATATAAATGCGTTGGTCGGCCCCGGTAAATGTCCTGACTGTCACAATATTGGGCATGATTCATTGCATTTATTTTCATGCTCTGCCAGACCTACTTCTCTGTCTGCTCGTGATATTTGGAACAAGCCGTGCGATGTGGCCACCTTTCTACGCATAAAAGAAAAAACTCCACTGTAGCTGATAAGAAGAAGAAGAAGATATTGATGGCACCCAATTGATAAAGGGTAGGGTATGAAAAAATTGAGAGCGGTGTGTTTTCATTCACACACCGTCATCCTCCGGAGGTGAGCGGCTGAAGGCGAACACACTAGGGATTAGGGAAACGCCTCACCGGTGATAAAGATAACAAAATATTGGGGCCTACTCATGGAAAACTCTAGCAAGGAAAACTACTTCACTTCCGTGAGAACTTTGTCAAATTATAATCCTGTGCTACATCATATCCATTCCATCCTGTTTGGTTTTTCATGCGCCAGAATCAGTTCAAACTCTCTTGCAGGAGCTGAAACTTCTGCCTCTCAATGCTACTTCAGTAGCTAAGAAGACCTAGCAGGGCTCTTTTGCAGGACTTTGTAGCGTTTCTTCTCTATTCTATGACGGGATGAGCCCGTCGTGCCTACCAAACATGCATTACATATTCATCACAATGGCAAATGCAAATACGATTGCAATCGAAAGTTCAATTGCAAAAGTAAACGCAAATGCAATTGCAATGGTCAACGTAATGCTTTAATGCAAGAGCAGGGTACAAGGGCTAAAAATTGCAAATCGAATTTCCCGCGCGAAAAATAAATCCGACTCCGAATGCAATTGCATTGCGAAACGAATTGGATTCTCGCAACTCCGCCTGTGCGTGTATTGCGCGCGACACGAGCAATTCGACGGCGGAGTTGCGAAAATCCAATGAAAACGCGAAATGCCGGACGGCACCGATTGCCAACACAGGCGTCAAATGCAGTGTTTGGTGGTGTGACTGCACAACACACTGCAGATGTTACGCCTAAGTTATTGATTCCACCACAAATCATGGTAGAACCATGAATTCATAGCGGAAACGCTATGTCAGGTAGATGTCCATTTGATACGCTACTAAATTCGCAGCTACACTTACAAAGGAAAAACTACCGGACGAGTTCGGGGGTGTCGGACGAGTTGTTTCGCGCGCGTCTCTAACCGGCGCGAAATTCAAACGCGGGTTTAGCGCGCTCTGCCGTCTGCATCTGCCCTCACCGGCCGATTTCGAGCCATCTCGGCTAGGAAGCGTCATTCTTCGCCTTATTCTGCTATTTTCTTCTACTATTCAGCTACTGTTATGCACTTCAGCGCCCCATTCAGGCTCTACCTTCTCCTTATCCGTGCTTTCTCCCAGATTATACCAGAATTAGATTTTCCGTTCACCTGATTCATATTTTAGAAACGTTTCACAATTTTGAACTTAAGATTTGTTTGGTAACTATCTAATCATTTCCAACTTGATCGCGTCAAGCCCAAATTATGCATAAAAATGGTGATGCCCCTCTCATTTTTTTATGCTGCGTCGTGCCCTCACCGGAAACCGCAACGAAATTCTGAGTCAGAGTCTTCAAATTAATTTTCTGAAATGTTTTTTAGACTGCTACTAAGAATCTCTCTCACTTTTTGGCTTTGGGTCAAAGTTGAAACACGTGGTTCTTTTCTAGGAAACCCATTCAAAACTCGCAGAATCTTTATACATTCATTTTGCTCGTATATCATACTCCCGTCCAGCCCACAAGTTTTTCAAATGAATGTCTGGTCTGTACCAGCGACTGTTGGCCTTCTTCACTATGAATTTGATTTAGTGAGAAACCCACGATTTGTTAAACACGGACCACGTCCCGCTATATCTTGTGAAGCCTTGCCATCCAACCTCTTCCAATGCCTTTCCTTTCTCCTTGAATTTTTTTCTCGACCACCTCCTTGGTATTTCGCCACATTTACTGTTTTCTCCATCACCATCAGAAGCAGGCTGAGGTGCGTTTTTTTTTTGTTTCATGCACGTTCTAACGTTGATGATGTTTTAACATACACCAAGCGAGCTCGGATTCGTCAACGATAAACCTGTGGGTTAAGGGCGAATTTCACCTGAATTGCCTGGTTTTTCGAATACATCTGCCTCGCCGTTCACAATCACTGTTAAAGCGCGAGTTGACCGTTGATGAATCCGATCATAGGTAAGAGTTTCTCCTTTCTAGCACTATTGCAATTTATCTAATGTCTAGCACATACTTGGGAAAAACTAGAGGAAAGCAGATTAAAATTTTTTACCTAGAGCTAAATGCGTCTTTTTTTTCAGAGTGATCTTCTTCTTCTTCTTTGCAGCCACTGAGAGGGGTTTCGTCACAAGTTGAGAAACTGGGCGACCAGCTCTGGATTCGTCCACAAGTCTATTGTAGTGAGCGTTGTTGGCTTCTTCGGACAGTCAAATAGGTGTTTAGTGTCGTGGCCTTGGTTTCCACAGTCCGGGCACACGTCAGGCTGACTAATGTCGATCCTGTGCAGGTAAGACATAAGCAATGGAGAATGTCCGCAGCGTAACGAAGCGATGATACACCTGGCGCGCCTACCGGTATCACATATCGGTATCACATACCCTGGGCGGCACATCACCGAGAATAGGGTTGACGGCCGCTTAGGATAGATGATCCTTCACGAACCGAGTGTGCTCCGCGCGTAAGAGACGGAGCCGTTCTTGATTCGAGTCGGTCCATCTCTGTACATTCACTTTGTTCCGAGCATCGCAAACGGCACTCTGATCGATCTCTCTCTTACGAGATTTAAAAGTCTTCTCGACGGATGATTCGGCTGCTTAAGGGCATTAATGAACATCTGCTGAGCCTGAAGCAGACAATGCTATTTCACTGGCAAGATACGGGCCTCGGCGTGAAGGTGCTCAATCGGTGAGTTTTTTGCACATCCAGTGGCTATTCGGAGTGCAGCATTCTGAATTCGCTGCATCTTTGTCCGGGAACTGTACGATACGATGTGCTGCCACACAGGTGCAGCATACTCCAATGCAGGCTGCAGAATAGCTCGATATGTCGTCAGGATTGTCTCTCTGCTGCAAACCCAGTACGTTCCTCCTAGAGCTCTCAACAAATTTAGCTTTGCCTTGATAATTGCCTGCTTCTGTTCAGCATTTTTGTGAAACTTCAGCGATGGGTCCAAAACGAGGCCCAGCAGTTTAGGAAATTGCGCTGTAGGCAAGAGGTCACCATCCCACCTGACAACAGGTTGGGCGCTGTGTTCCTTTGGGTCAGATGTGAATACCGAAACAGAAGACTTAGCCGCGGAAACTGTGAGCATCATACTATCGAGAAAGTTTTAAGCTCGACGAGATAGTCGCTGATCTTGTTTGCGGCTACCTGTATGTCACGATTACGGCACATGATGGTGATATCGTCGGCATACGCAACAATTTTTTATGTCTTCAGGAGGCTCCCGGTGTAGGTCTTCAATATACAGGCTGAAGAGGGCAGGTGACAAAACTCCACCCTGCGGCACACCGGCTGCTACAGGTATACTATCGGAGACGTGATTCTGGAATAGCACTTTGGCCCGACGACCTTTCGTAAACGCTGCTATCCAACGCTTCTGCCACGGTTGCAGCGAGGACTTCAATAGTTTCTCGGACAAAAGTCCTAGGTTAACAGAATCAAATGCTTTGGTTAGATCGAGGGCAACGGCCACTGTTCTAAGAGGCTTTCTGAAATTGAACCCATCGACCGCATAGCTGACAATCTCCAGAAGGGCAGTGGTGGTGGAGTGAAGCTTTCTAAACCCATGTTGATGTTGCTGTGCCTCATTCTGCTCTGCCAGGTCCCTTACGATTAGCTTTTCGGCTACTTTCGCGATCGGTGATAACAGGCTAATAGGGCGATAGCCCTTCACCGTGCTTTGCGATTTGCCTGGCTTAGGCAGGGGTATCACATTGGCGGTCTTCCATGCTTGTGGTAGAGTGCAGGTTCGGAAAGAAGTGTTTATGATATCTGCGATCATCGGTAGAAGTTCCGTGGGAAGCTTCTTCAAGATGGCTGCTGAGATACCATCAGGTCCGAGAGCCTTCGAGGTCCGCATTTCGATAGCCTTCTCCACCTGAGCAGGAGTAAAGGCCTCAGTGGCGTTCATCAGCGGCAGACGGCTTAGTTCTCTTACCGTGACTCTGTTTTGTAAGCCACGCTTGGTACGTGTGATGAAGAAATTTTTGCCAAGAGCATATGCGGCAGCCTTTCCTGATTTGAAGACGCTGTTATCGAACTCTATGGTAGAGTTCGAGGAGGGGGCGCACTTGCCAGATATCTTCCTCAATACTTTCCACGCAGTTGTTCCGTCGGTTTTAAAGTTCAACCTTTCAGTGAACTTCTCCCAACTGTCTTTCTTGTGCTTGTCCAGATCCTTTCTTATCTCTTCATCCAGCTTGGCCACCTCAGGGTCCAAATGATTCTCAGCTCTCTTTTCATCTCTTGTCCTGATCTTCTGTAGAATCTCCTGGTGACATTAGGGTAGAAACTTTTCACACGTCCTTCAGGTATGGCCGCTTTTGTAGCCTTCCGGATGGCGTCAGATATGTGATGCTCTTTCTGGTGCACATCGCCATTCCATGGATACTCAGCTGCCTGGCGGAGCGCAACCTCTCTGAACAGGACCCAGTCAGCAAGGCCTAAATTGAGATAAGAACGTTGACGAATACCAGTATAAGGGGCAAGAGAGTTTGAGAGATCAATATGGAGAAAGACGGGAATGTGGTCGCTGGGAAGAGTTGTGAAGTGGACCATGTGCAAGAATTAGAAAGATTGGATGAAACGAGGGAGATGTCCGGGCTAGAAGGTCGGCCGTAGGAAGGGAGACGAGTAGGCTGATCATCGTTGAGGATAACCAGATCACACTCTTCAGCCCATTCCTCGACGTCTTCCCCTCTGGCGTCGGACTCAAGCGCAGAACAGAACGTGTGAGCATTGAAGTCACCTGCAAAGACAGCTGATGGGGAGAGAGAGCAGTCATGCAACTGCTTAAGAAGAGGTATGGGGTTGTAGGTTGGGGGACAAGAAGTGGTAGGAGGGATGTAAATATTAAATAGAGATAGTGGAGTTTTAAGAGGGAGGTGAACGGGAACGCACTCGAGAGTACCGTCCTTAGGAACATTTGGAATTAGATGAGAAGGTAAGTTAGAAAGCACAAACGTAGAAACTCCGCCTCCAAGAGCTGTCCTTGGGATGTGATAGGCAGTGTAGCCTGGAATGTTTGGATGGGGATAAGTGGTAGAGGGAGAGAGTTTGGTTTCTTGAACCATAATAACATCCGGATGATGAGTACGTGCGAAGAGTGAGAGTTCAGACAATTTGGTGCAGAAGGCCGTTAAGATTTATATGTACAATAGAGAGGGGGCGGTTGGTGAATGAGAAATCAGAGTTGCTGGGGCGGAGCACAGAACACAACGGAAGGATGAGTTGTGATGCCTCACAGAACTAAGACCTGAACAGGAGAAGTGCACCCACCTTTGGCATCCAAAGCATTGGACGCTTGTTCCATTCCAGTTGACTTTCTTGCTGCAGGTGGCACATTGATACTTCTGCACAGGTCCAGGATTCCTCTCGACGCCAGCCCTTTGTAGTAGAATCTTCAGGAGAGCTGGGGCCAGCCAGCGACTCTCCCATGACGAAAACCCTCTCGGTGGAGGGAGTGATGTCGGTTTGCACGAAGGTGATGTTGTTTCCTCCACACTGCCACGGCACGAACGTACGACATCTCGGCAGCGTTTCAGAGTGATCAAAGGAAGGAGAGATTCGAGCTCAAAGCCATTCTTCCGCATCGTGCTGCTCAAACCTGAGCAATCACTGAAACCAGGCTTCCAACCGAAAGTCATCTTCAAACGTCGCTCGTCCCATATTTTTGTAGCCCAAGCCAATACTTCTTTGTTATGTTTCCACACTTCATCGATTTATTGAAATGCAATCTTCCCGATAAAAAATGAATATGTGATCCTGTATGTGCTGCGATTGGTCGATTCTGCGATGAAGGCGTCTGAAAAAAAGATAGTATGCACTGAGGAAAAAAATGTTTCATTTCATAATCAACTATGGCTGGTCAATGAGTGTGAGGAGGGTCGTAAAGAGGAACCATCCAGAGAACAGTAGAACAGCCAGCTCTGAGTGAACGAGGTCCAGGTCGGAGTTTGGTGCACGATATTTTCCCCCCTCGGTTTGTTAGATTCCCCCCTCTAAATCTCAACGCGGTGATATCTCCAGCGATTTTTTCAGACTCCTTAATAGGTTGCCACCGCATCAAACCCAGCAATGTTTATCTCAGGCGTAGCTACAGCAACTGATGGGACGACCCAAACGCCGGTGAAAAGGAGGCTGCAAGCTTGGTGCTGGTGAGGAGCGGATGGATGCGAAAATGATACTTCTGAGTGAGAGATAACTGCGGGGTCACCAGTTTCTAGAAATGGAGCCTGCGAGGAATTTTTTTTTCATTTCTCCTTCTTAAGTTTCACTGATTATCCGGGGTGTACACGGTGAACCTGGGGACGCACTAGCAACCAAGCGCAGGCGGAGAGGGGCCGCAGCTCCGACGGATCGGTCACAGTCAGGGTCAAGCAGTTTATGTCCGCAAGGGGAGGGTGCGAAATTTTTGAGAAATTAGAAATTTGGAGGAAGATTTGAAAATGTTGGTAATTTAGGAGGGTGTTTCTGATAGAAGCTAAACTGGCATTCCTGGAACCCGTCAGTTAGGTATAGTGGAGTCCACCAAGAGTAACTCATTTAGTTATCAATGAGGAGCGGTCGGTTGGAGATCAATGAACATGAAACTCGTTGCAGCACAACCGCTCTCGCTCAATCGGTACCGAGCGTGCTGAAATGGGATGTAGGGTTGACGACAAAAATGTGGAAAACAAAGTTACATTTTTTGGGAAATTTTCGGTCCAGTAAATTCTGGAAAATTCCTCACTCAGGGAGGACTTTGGAATCTTCGACAATTTTCTGAAAATTTTGGTCACCGGGAAGGGTCGTAGTTCTACCGGGGTACGGGACAGCGGTCTGCTTGACACGGTTTACAGCGTCATACCTGACTGGTCCGCCCTCCCCACCACACTTCTACTGGATATTTCCGAATGCTCTGCATCACCATGCATGGCTGGCTTCTGAAAACATGATGAATTTGCTGAGGGCTTGATGTATCACAGCGTGGTGTCAGCAAACCACTGATAATATCACCAAGTCTTGGATAGAAGCAGGGAGCGGGCGAAATCGTTTCAACCGCATCCTGCGCGGAACCCCGAACACTAACCGTATCCAGATATATACTTATTTAGTAAGACGAAGACAGCTATAAGAAATTCTATGAAATTAGAAAAAGCCGTACCTCAGTCTGGTTGTGATGGTGGTGTACAAATTAGAAAATACAGTGAAATAGTGTATTAGAGAGGTCGTAGAGTAGTAGATGTGAAAGGAAGGGAAAGGCATCGGAGAAGGTTGGGTGACGAATCACCACAACTCATGGCGAGACGTGATCTGTGTTCAACAAAATTTTGGGTTTCTCACTAAATCAAATTTGTAGTGAGGAAAGCCAATAGTTGTTGGTACAAACTGGGAAGTTCATTCAAAACTTCGTGGGGTGAACAGGAGTGTGGTTCACGAGAAGTAAAGATGTATCTAGATCGTAAAAATCTATATTGAGTATTCTAGAGAAGAGCCAAGTGTGCCTGGTTTTTGATCTAAAAATCAAGAATTGTTTCCTATTGTTTGTTCAAAATCACATGTCAGAAAATACAATTTTACAGGCTGTTTTCGAGATTTCGTGGCGGTAGTCGGTGAGGACAGGATTTGGAAATGAGAAAAATTGGTAAAGCTACCATTTTTTCGTGCCATATTTGGGTAAGTAACGATCGAATGTGGCAAAGCTGGCAATTATTCGATAGATACAGGCCATAAAACGGCCAATGTCTCACCGTCGACTGCGTACCACGCGCTGCGCGTCCGCACGTGCGTCGGAAGCAGACGAGTTTTAACGCCGCGCGCGCGCCGAACGTCGCGCGGCGGTTAAAACCCGTCTGCTTCCGACGCGCGTGCGGTCGCGCAGCGCGTGGTACGCAGTCGACGGTGAGACATTGGCCGTTTTATGCCCTGTAGCTGACAAAGACAAAGTTTAGAAACATGAAACGTTTCGAAATGTGAAAGAGAGATGTCCGGGAAAAATCTAGGTCGAAAACTGGTGATTCTGATCTAATCTAGAAGGAAATACAGAAAATAATACAGTAGAGCCCGATTCTGGTGCTGAAGTGAATAACAGTGGCTGAATAGTAGAAGAAAACAGCAGAATAAGGCGAAGAATGACGTTTCCGAGCCGAGATGGCTCGAAATCAGCCGGTGAGGGCAGCCGCAGACGATAGAGGGCGCGAAATGCTCATTTGAAATTCGCGCCGGGTTAGAGACGCGCGCAAGGAAACTCGTCCGACACCCCCGAACTCGTCCGGTAGTTTTTCCTTTGTAAGTGTAGCTGCGAATCGCTACTAAAGGAAGATGTGAGAGAATGATCAACATAAGAACTAAGAGAGAATTCTAAAATATATGAAACGTGAAAAAAAGGAAGTAGAATAAACTAGCAATGAATGGCTTAGTCCTTGTAACAGTTTTCGTAGTTTTCGCTTGAAGAATAGGCCGTCACCAGGGATGTGCGTAATAAAAAATTTTAAATTCGTTAGTCGTTAGTCGTTCAACCGGCCAAAACCCTCGTTAGTCGTTAAAAATCTAGGCTTTGATAATAGGCAGAGTTCAGGCAGAAAAAATTCCTTATGAATACAAAAAGGAGGATGGCATGAAGAGATGTATGTTTTTTAAAACATTCATGGCCAATAAACACAAAAAATCTTTGTTAGAGAACTTAGATTATGCTGTAAACCAACATATAAACCAAAGCTGTAAACCAATTAACAATATTAGTGAAAACCCAATACTCGAGCGCGTGTATTTATCAATTTTTGCCTTTTTTTGGTGAAAAAAAGCAATGTGTGAAACCGAGGAAACAGTGAGCTTTTCGTTTTCTTAAAAAAAATCGCCGTTCTGCGCTAAATGATGTTGTATGAGATTTAGACTATGGTGACAACACGGAGAACTGCACCAACGTTGCACTGGTTGTTCTTTGCACATCGACGTGAGCCGATCGAGCGCGTGGTTTGGAGCTTTTTTCCATAATGGGGGAAAGGTTTTGAGAAATTTGCACCTAAATGAAATTTTCACAGCTGAGGGGTCCGAACACCACATTATAGAAATCCCATATCTCAAAGTATTGTGCTCAGTGCTAATAGTAAATTATCGTGGTATCTTCTTCTTCTTCTTTGCAGCCACCTAGAGGGTTTTGTCATAGGCGGAGGAACTGGGCGACCAGTAGTGGATTCGTCCATAGGTCCATTGGTGTCAGCGTGGTAGGTCTCTCCGGACAGTTGAATAAATGTGCGGTATCATGGCCGACGATACCGCAGTCCGGGCACACATCAGATTTGCTGCTGTCAATCTTGCTGACATAAGACATTAGCATTGTAGAGTGACCACAGCGTAATGATGCGAGCGTGCATCTCGCCCTTCTTCCGAGTTGAGACTCTGAGGTGCAGACGGGGGGCGGTATATCTCCTAGTATAGGATTTATGGCCACCTTCACAAGATGACACCGTACGAACTTGGTGTGCTCCTCGCGCAAAAGACGGAGTCGTTCTTGCTGTGAGTCGTGCCATCTTTACCAAATTGACTTTGTTTGGAGCATCGGCGAATGGCTTTCTTATACTTCTCTCTCTCACGGGGTTTAGCACTCTCCACGACGGATGATTTGGTTGCTTTATAATGTTAATGCGGAATTGCTGGGCCTGGAGCTGACAGTGCTTCTTCACTGGTAATAGACGGGTCTCAGCATGCAGGTGCTCGATTGGGGAACTCCTTGCACATCCGGTGGCGATACGGAGAGCAGCATTTTGTACTCGTTGCATCTTTGTCCAGGAGGATTCTGAGACGAGATGCTGCCAAACCGGTGCGGCGTACTCCAGGGCGGGCTGCAGGAATTGCCTTATACGTTGTGAGTATAGTCTCCTGCTGCTACCCCACGAAGTGCCGCCCAGGGCCCTGAGAACGTTGAGCTTAGCTTTAACGACTGCCTGCTTCTGCTCGGTATTCTTATGAAACTTGAGTGACGGATCGAGCACAAGACCGAGCAGCTTTGGAAAGCGAGCAGCAGGCAAACGGTCTCCATCCCACACGACATCCGGATGAGCGCTGTGCTCGGATGGGTCCGTCGTGAGAACGGACACTGACGACTTGGCTGCAGAGATACTTAGCATCTTGCGGTCGAAAAAGCCCTTTAGTGTGATCAGGTACTCGTTGATCTTATTGGCGGCCACCTGTAAGTCCCGATCTCGACACATGATTGTTATGTCATCGGCATACGCGACGACCTTGATGTCCTGTGGAGGCTCAGGCATATCTCCGAGGTACAGATTGAAGAGGGCTGGCGATAGAACTCCGCCCTGAGGGACTCCAGCTGCCATAGGAATACTGTTGGAGACATGGTTCTGAAACATGACTCTTGCCCGCCGACCTTTAATAAAGGCCGATATCCAGCGCTTCTGCCAAGATGGTATTGACGACTCCAGAATGTTGCTTGACAGGACTCCAAGGTTAACCGTATCAAATGCCTTGGTGAGATCCAACGCAACAGCTACAGTTCTCAATGGCTTGTTAAAGTTGAACCCGTCGATAGCATAGCTGGTAATTTCTAGCAACGCCGTAGTTGTGGAATGTAGCCTCCTGAACCCATGTTGAAACAACTGCTTCCTCGTTGTGCTCCGCTAGATCCTTGACAATGAGCTTTTCGGCCACCTTGGCGAAAGGTGACATCAAGCTAATGGGACGATATCCCTTTACTGATGACTGAGGTTTGCCAGGCTTGGGCAACGGGATGACGTTGGCTGTCTTCCAGTTTTGCGGAATAGTGCAAGAGCTAAACGAAGTGTTAATCATATCAACGATGAGCGGAAGGATCTCAGTCGGGAGTTTCTTCAGTACAGCAGGACAAATGCCGTCCGGACCGACAGCTTTGGAGTTCCGCATGTCCTTTATAATCTTCTCTACTTGCGCCACAGTGAACGCATCGGCCGTGCTCATGAGCGGGAGGCGGCACAGCTCTCTTACTGTCACTCTATTTTGCGGACCTCGCCTTGTACTCGTGACAAAGAAACTTTTACCGAGAGAGTAGGCGGCTTCCTTTCCTGACTTGAAAACGTTATTACCGAACTCAATAGTGGAGATGGTGGCTGGCGAGCTCTTTCCCGATAGTTTCCGAAGAACCTTCCAAGTAGCTCCACTGTCCGTCTTGAAATTCAACTGTTCTGTGAATTTTTCCCACTGTTCTTTCTTGTGCTGGTCGAGATCTTTTCTGATCTCACCATCCAGCTGAGCGACGACAGGGTCTAGATGATCAACTGCTCTTCTGGCATCTCTAGTCCTGATTTTCTCAAGAATTTCTCTGGTGACGTTTGGATAGAACGTCTTAACTCGGCCAACAGGGATAGCCGCCTTCATGGCCCTGCGAATTGCATCAGATAAGTGATGCTCCTTCTGGTGCACATTGCCATTCCACGGGTAATCAGCCGCTAGGCGTAGCGCAACCTCACTGAACAGGCACCAATCTGCTTGGCCTAAATTGAGATAAGAACGTTGACGAACACCAGAATAAGGAGCAAGAGAATTTGAGAGATCGATGTGCACAAAGACGGGAACATGATCACTAGACAATGTTGTTGAGGTAGACCATGAGCAAGCGTTGGAAAGGTTGGACGAGATAAGAGTTATGTCTGGGCTAGAAGATCGGCCGTTGGCAGGAGACGAGTGGGCTGATCATCGTTTAAGATGACCAGGTCGCACTCCTCAGCCCATTCTTCGACTTCTTCTCCTCAGCATCAGAACCAAGGGACGAGCAGAAGGTGTGGGCATTAAAGTCGCCCGCGAAAACAACTGATGATGAGAGGAATAATCGTTGAGTTGTTTGAGAAGAGGAATGGGATTGTAGGAGGAGGGGCATGAGGTGGTAGGGGGAATATATATGTTGAAAAGAGAAAGGGGTGTTTTAAGAGGGAGATGGATTGGAAGGTACTCGAGAGTACCATCCGTGGGGGTGTTTGGTATGAGGTGGGAGGGGAGAGAGGATAAAACAAAGGTTGAAACTCCTCCGCCAAGAGCTGACCTTGGAGCATGGAAGGCAGTGTAGCCCGGGATATTAGGATGAGGATAGGTAGGGGATGGAGAGAGCTTGGTTTCTTGAACCATGATCACGTCTGGATGGTAAGTACGTGCGAAGAGAGAGAGCTCAGAAAGTTTAGTACGAAGGCCGTTGAGATTGATATGTACAATGGAAAGGGGGCGATTTGAGGAAGAGGAATCAGAGTTGGTAGGTGAAGAGCATAAAACACAGCGAAAAGCAGAGTTATAATGCCTCACAGAACTGAGACCCGAACAGGAGAGATGCACCCACCTTTGGCATCCGAAGCACTGGACGCTGGTATGTCTCCTGGTAACATCCTTGCCGCACGTGGCGCATAGGTACTTCTGAGCGGGTCCAGGATTCCTCTCCACGCCGGCCCTTTGCAGGAGAATCCGAAGGAGAGCTGCGGCCGGCCAGCACCTCTCCCATGACAAAAACCCTCTTCGCGGAGGGGGTGACGTCGGTTTGCATAGAGGTGATCTTCTTTCCTCCACACTGCCACTATCGTGGTATAAAAGCAATAAGTACTCACGATCGCTAATGCCTAACGTAGTCTTGTATCACCTCTTCTTCTTCTTCTTCAGCCTCGAAGTGGTTTTTGTCATAGGTTGAGGAACTGGGCGGCCTTGACAGGATTCGTCCAAAGGTCCATTGTGGTTAAGGAGGTAGGTCTCTTCGGGCAAATGAACAAGTGCGCCGTGTCGTGTCCGGGAGCACCACAGTCCGGGCATGCGTCTGGTCGGCTGCTGTCGATCTTGTTGACGTAAGACATGAGCAGTATAGAGTGACCACAGCGCAGCGAGGCAAGAGCACATCTGGCTCGTCTGCCGAGTTGAGACTCGGACTCGCAAACCCGAGGCGGCACTGCTCCTAAGATAGGGTTCACAGCCGCCTTCGTTAGATATCCTCGAACAAACTGGGTGTGCTCCTCACGCAGAAGACGAAGCCTTTCCATGTTGGAGTCGGCCCATCTCTGTGCATCAACTTTACGAGGAGCATCGGCGAACGGCGTCCTAATCGACCTCTCTCTTATGGGCTTCATGATTCTCTTTGTTGGATGATTCGGCTGTCTCAGAACATTAATATACATCTGCTGTGCCTGGAGTTCACAATGCTCGTTGACCGGCAATATGCAGGCCTCCGCGTGAAGGTGTTCTATTGGGAGCTCCGTGCACAACCGGTAGCAATTATAAGCACAGCATTCTGTACACGCTGTAGCTTATTCCAGGAGCTGTCTGACACCAGGCGCTGCCACACTGGTGCCGCATATTCCAGAGCCGGCTGAAGTATTACTCTGTAGGTTCTCAATATTGTCTCTCGGCTGCTTCCCCATCATGTTTCTCCGAGAGCTCTCAGGATATGAAGCCTAGCTTTGACGACTGTTTGTTTCTGTTCCGCGTTTTGTGTGGAACTTCAGTGACGGATCAAGAATAAGGCCAAGCAGCTTGGGAATTTGGCTGCTGGCAACAGGTCACCATCCCATTTGACATCTGGATGGGCACTGTGTTCCTTGGTGTTTGTTGTGAACACTGAAACAGAGGATTTTGCAGCAGAGACTGTGAGCATCATTTTATCGAGGAAGACCTTCAACTCGACGAGATAGGCGCTGATCTTGTTAGCGGCTATTTGCAGGTCACGGTCCTGGCACATGATGGTGATGTCGTCGGCATACATAACGATCTTCACATCATTGGGAGGCTCGGGGATGTCCTCTGATGGTGCTCTCTGTAAAAATCTCAGCTGGAGCCGATCAGTGTCGGAACTGGTTCAGTGAGCCTACCATAAAGTCGCGCGACCGACACGAAGTCGCACAAGAGCTGCGCCGGATCTTGCGCAACGTTCGGTTGGAGTCATAATGTGGGGGTTCCACAACTGCGAATCAGTGTCAGTATGAAGAATGAATACTGAAGGGTTTATTTATTTTGTACCACCCACCTCGGACAACCAACAGGGAACTACATATGTATCAGTCAATCCTGATATAATCCATGGGCTGGAACGCGATGTGAATGTTATTAATTCTCTAACGAATTTCGGGATTGCTTACGAAAATATTTTTCATTTCGTTAGACGTTAGTCGTTAGTCGTAACACTCAAAAAGCCCGTTAGTCGTTAAATTCGTCAGTCGTTAGTCGTAATTACGCACATCCTGGCCGTCACCAGGATCTCCCTCCGTTGAAGCAAATAGAGTAGAACGGATTTTCACCCCCGAAATACCCGATACACGACAGATTTAGCCTCCACGCAGGGGATTTTCCTCCCCTGAGCCACCGTCCAAATACGTTTGAAACGGATTCCCGCCCCAGAAATACCCGATACACGACAGATTTAGCCTCCACGCAGGGGATTTCCTCCCCTAAGCGACGGTGCAGCCGCAGGCTGCACCGTCCAAATATGGTTTAAACTGATTTCCACCCCCGAAATACCCGATACACGACAGATTTAGCCTCCACGCAGGGGATTTCCTCCCCTAAGCGACGGTGCAGCCGCAGGCTGCACCGTCCAAATATGGTTTAAACTGATTTCCACCCCCGAAATACCCGATACACGACAGATTTAGCCTCCACGCAGGGCATTTCCTCTCCTAAGCGACGGTGCAGCCGCAGGCTGCACCGTCCAAATATGGTTTAAACTGATTTCCACCCCCGAAATACCCGATACACGACAGATTTAGCCTCCACGCAGGGGATTTCCTCTCGTAAGCGACGGTGCAGCCGCAGGCTGCACCGTCCAAATATGGTTTAAACTGATTTCCACCCCGAAATACCCGATACACGACAGATTTAGCCTCCACGCAGGGATTTCCTCCTAAGCGACGGTGCAGCCGCAGGCTGCACCGTCCAAATATGGTTTAAACTGATTTCCACCCCGAAATACCCGATACACGACAGATTTAGCCTCCACGCAGGGGATTTCCTCCTAAGCGACGGTGCAGCCGCAGGCTGCACCGTCCAAATATGGTTTAAACTGATTTCCACCCCGAAATACCCGATACACGACAGATTTAGCCTCCACGCAGGGGATTTCCTCCCTAAGCGACGGTGCAGCCGCAGGCTGCACCGTCCAAATATGGTTTAAACTGATTTCCACCCCGAAATACCCGATACACGACAGATTTAGCCTCCACGCAGGGGATTTCCTCCTAAGCGACGGTGCAGCCGCAGGCTGCACCGTCCAAATATGGTTTAAACTGATTTCCACCCCGAAATACCCGATACACGACAGATTTAGCCTCCACGCAGGGGATTTCCTCTAAGCGACGGTGCAGCCGCAGGCTGCACCGTCCAAATATGGTTTAAACTGATTTCCACCCCGAAATACCCGATACACGACAGATTTAGCCTCCACGCAGGGGATTTCCTCCTAAGCGACGGTGCAGCCGCAGGCTGCACCGTCCAAATATGGTTTAAACTGATTTCCACCCCGAAATACCCGATACACGACAGATTTAGCCTCCACGCAGGGGATTTCCTCCCTAAGCGACGGTGCAGCCGCAGGCTGCACCGTCCAAATATGGTTTAAACTGATTTCCACCCCGAAATACCCGATACACGACAGATTTAGCCTCCACGCAGGGGATTTCCTCCTAAGCGACGGTGCAGCCGCAGGCTGGCTGCACCGTCCAAATATGGTTTAAACTGATTTCCACCCCGAAATACCCGATACACGACAGATTTAGCCTCCACGCAGGGGATTTCCTCCTAAGCGACGGTGCAGCCGCAGGCTGCACCGTCCAAATATGGTTTAAACTGATTTCCACCCCGAAATACCCGGATACACGACAGATTTAGCCTCCACGCAGGGGATTTCCTCCTAAGCGACGGTGCAGCCGCAGGCTGCACCGTCCAAATATGGTTTAAACTGATTTCCACCCCGAAATACCCGATACACGACAGATTTAGCCTCCACGCAGGGATTTCCTCCCTAAGCGACGGTGCAGCCGCAGGCTGCACCGTCCAAATATGGTTTAAACTGATTTCCACCCCGAAATACCCGATACACGACAGATTTAGCCTCCACGCAGGGGATTTCCTCCTAAGCGACGGTGCAGCCGCAGGCTGCACCGTCCAAATATGGTTTAAACTGATTTCCACCCCGAAATACCCGATCCACGACAGATTTAGGCTCCCCGCAGGGGATCTCCACTCCTAAGCGACGGCGCAGCCGCAGGCTGCACCGTCCAAATATGGTTTAAACTGATTTTCACCCCCGAAATACCCGATACACGACAGATTTAGCCTCCACGCAGGGGATCTCCTCCCCTAAGCGATGGCGCAGCCGCAGGCTGCACCGTCCAAATATGGTTTAAACTGATTTCCACCCCGAAATACCCGATACACGACAGATTTAGCCTCCACGCCGGGGATTTCCGCTCCTAAGCGACGGTGCAGCCGCAGGCTGCACCGTCCAAATATGGTTTAAACTGATTTCCACCCCCCGAAATACCCGATACACGACAGATTTAGCCTCCACGCAGGGGATTTCCTCTCCTAAGCGACGGTGCAGCCGCAGGCTGCACCGTCCAAATATGGTTTAAACTGATTTTCACCCCCGAAATACCCGATACACGACAGATTTAGCCTCCACGCAGGGGATTTCCTCCCCTAAGCGACGGTGCAGCCGCAGGCTGCACCGTCCAAATATGGTTTAAACTGATTTCCACCCCCGAAATACCCGATACACGACAGATTTAGCCTCCACGCAGGGGATTTCCTCCTAAGCGACGGTGCAGCCGCAGGCTGCACCGTCCAAATATGGTTTAAACTGATTTCCACCCCGAAATACCCGATACACGACAGATTTAGCCTCCACGCAGGATTTCCTCCTAAGCGACGGTGCAGCCGCAGGCTGCACCGTCCAAATAGGGTTTAAACTGATTTCCACCCCGAAATACCCGATACACGACAGATTTAGCCTCCACGCAGGGGATTTCCTCCCTAAGCGACGGTGCAGCCGCAGGCTGCACCGTCCAAATATGGTTTAAACTGATTTCCACCCCGAAATACCCGATACACGACAGATTTAGCCTCCACGCAGGGGATTTCCTCCTAAGCGACGGTGCAGCCGCAGGCTGCACCGTCCAAATATGGTTTAAACTGATTTCCACCCCGAAATACCCGATACACGACAGATTTAGCCTCCACGCAGGGGATTTCCTCCTAAGCGACGGTGCAGCCGCAGGCTGCACCGTCCAAATATGGTTTAAACTGATTTCCACCCCGAAATACCCGATACACGACAGATTTAGCCTCCACGCAGGGGATTTCCTCCCTAAGCGACGGTGCAGCCGCAGGCTGCACCGTCCAAATATGGTTTAAACTGATTTCCACCCCGAAATACCCGATACACGACAGATTTAGCCTCCACGCAGGGGATTTCCTCCTAAGCGACGGTGCAGCCGCAGGCTGCACCGTCCAAATATGGTTTAAACTGATTTCCACCCCCGAAATACCCGATACACGACAGATTTAGCCTCCACGCAGGGGATTTCCTCTCCTAAGCGACGGTGCAGCCGCAGGCTGCACCGTCCAAATATGGTTTAAACTGATTTCCACCCCCGAAATACCCGATACACGACAGATTTAGCCTCCACGCAGGGGATTTCCTCTCCTAAGCGACGGTGCAGCCGCAGGCTGCGCCGTCCAAATATGGTTTAAACTGATTTCCACCCCGAAATACCCGATACACGACAGATTTAGCCTCCACGCAGGGGATTTCTCCTAAGCGACGGTGCAGCCGCAGGCTGCACCGTCCAAATATGGTTTAAACTGATTTCCACCCCGAAATACCCGATACACGACAGATTTAGCCTCCACGCAGGGGATTTCCTCCTAAGCGACGGTGCAGCCGCAGGCTGCACCGTCCAAATATGGTTTAAACTGATTTCCACCCCGAAATACCCGATACACGACAGATTTAGCCTCCACGCAGGGGATTTCCTCCTAAGCGACGGTGCAGCCGCAGGCTGCACCGTCCAAATATGGTTTAAACTGATTTCCACCCCGAAATACCCGATACACGACAGATTTAGCCTCCACGCAGGGGATTTCCTCCTAAGCGACGGTGCAGCCGCAGGCTGCACCGTCCAAATATGGTTTAAACTGATTTCCACCCCGAAATACCCGATACACGACAGATTTAGCCTCCACGCAGGGGATTTCCTCCCTAAGCGACGGTGCAGCCGCAGGCTGCACCGTCCAAATATGGTTTAAACTGATTTCCACCCCGAAATACCCGATACACGACAGATTTAGCCTCCACGCAGGGGATTTCCTCCCTAAGCGACGGTGCAGCCGCAGGCTGCACCGTCCAAATATGGTTTAAACTGATTTCCACCCCGAAATACCCGATACACGACAGATTTAGCCTCCACGCAGGGGATTTCCTCCTAAGCGACGGTGCAGCCGCAGGCTGCACCGTCCAAATATGGTTTAAACTGATTTCCACCCCGAAATACCCGATACACGACAGATTTAGCCTCCACGCAGGGGATTTCCTCCTAAGCGACGGTGCAGCCGCAGGCTGCACCGTCCAAATATGGTTTAAACTGATTTCCACCCCCGAAATACCCGATACACGACAGATTTAGCCTCCACGCAGGGATTTCCTCCTAAGCGACGGTGCAGCCGCAGGCTGCACCGTCCAAATATGGTTTAAACTGATTTCCACCCCCGAAATACCCGATACACGACAGATTTAGCCTCCACGCAGGGGATTTCCTCTCCTAAGCGAAGGTGCAGCCGCAGGCTGCACCGTCCAAATATGGTTTAAACTGATTTCCAGCCCCGAAATACCCGATACACGGCAGAATTAGCCTCCACGCAGGGGATTTCCTCCTAAGCGACGGTGCAGCCGCAGGCTGCACCGTCCAAATATGGTTTAAACTGATTTCCACCCCGAAATACCCGATACACGACAGATTTAGCCTCCACGCAGGGGATTTCCTCTCTAAGCGACGGTGCAGCCGCAGGCTGCACCGTCCAAATATGGTTTAAACTGATTTCCACCCCCGAAATACCCGATACACGACAGATTTAGCCTCCACGCAGGGGATTTCCTCTCCTAAGCGACGGTGCAGCCGCAGGCTGCACCGTCCAAATATGGTTTAAACTGATTTCCACCCCCGAAATACCCGATACACGACAGATTTAGCCTCCACGCAGGGGATTTCCTCTCCTAAGCGACGGTGCAGCCGCAGGCTGCACCGTCCAAATATGGTTTAAACTGATTTCCACCCCGAAATACCCGATACACGACAGATTTAGCCTCCACGCAGGGGATTTCCTCCTAAGCGACGGTGCAGCCGCAGGCTGCACCGTCCAAATATGGTTTAAACTGATTTCCACCCCGAAATACCCGATACACGACAGATTTAGCCTCCACGCAGGGGATTTCCTCCTAAGCGACGGTGCAGCCGCAGGCTGCACCGTCCAAATATGGTTTAAACTGATTTCCACCCCGAAATACCCGATACACGACAGATTTAGCCTCCACGCAGGGGATTTCCTCCTAAGCGACGGTGCAGCCGCAGGCTGCACCGTCCAAATATGGTTTAAACTGATTTCCACCCCGAAATACCCGATACACGACAGATTTAGCCTCCACGCAGGATTTCCTCCTAAGCGACGGTGCAGCCGCAGGCTGCACCGTCCAAATATGGTTTAAACTGATTTCCACCCCGAAATACCCGATACACGACAGATTTAGCCTCCACGCAGGGATTTCCTCCCTAAGCGACGGTGCAGCCGCAGGCTGCACCGTCCAAATATGGTTTAAACTGATTTCCACCCCGAAATACCCGATACACGACAGATTTAGCCTCCACGCAGGGGATTTCCTCCTAAGCGACGGTGCAGCCGCAGGCTGCACCGTCCAAATATGGTTTAAACTGATTTCCACCCCCGAAATACCCGATACACGACAGATTTAGCCTCCACGCAGGGGATTTCCTCCCTAAGCGACGGTGCAGCCGCAGGCTGCACCGTCCAAATATGGTTTAAACTGATTTCCACCCCGAAATACCCGATACACGACAGATTTAGCCTCCACGCAGGGGATTTCCTCCCTAAGCGACGGTGCAGCCGCAGGCTGCACCGTCCAAATATGGTTTAAACTGATTTCCACCCCGAAATACCCGATACACGACAGATTTAGCCTCCACGCAGGGGATTTCCTCTCTAAGCGACGGTGCAGCCGCAGGCTGCACCGTCCAAATATGGTTTAAACTGATTTCCACCCCCCGAAATACCCGATACACGACAGATTTAGCCTCCACGCAGGGGATTTCCTCCCCTAAGCGACGGTGCAGCCGCAGGCTGCACCGTCCAAATATGGTTTAAACTGATTTCCACCCCCGAAATACCCGATACACGACAGATTTAGCCTCCACGCAGGGGATTTCCTCTCCTAAGCGACGGTGCAGCCGCAGGCTGCACCGTCCAAATATGGTTTAAACTGATTTCCACCCCCCGAAATACCCGATACACGACAGATTTAGCCTCCACGCAGGGGATTTCCTCTCCTAAGCGACGGTGCAGCCGCAGGCTGCACCGTCCAAATATGGTTTAAACTGATTTTCACCGCCAAAATATTCGATACACGACAGATTTAGCCTCCACGCAGGGGATTTCCTCCTAAGCGACGGTGCAGCCGCAGGCTGCACCGTCCAAATATGGTTTAAACTGATTTCCACCCCGAAATACCCGATACACGACAGATTTAGCCTCCACGCAGGGGATTTCCTCCCTAAGCGACGGTGCAGCCGCAGGCTGCACCGTCCAAATATGGTTTAAACTGATTTCCACCCCGAAATACCCGATACACGACAGATTTAGCCTCCACGCAGGGGATTTCCTCCTAAGCGACGGTGCAGCCGCAGGCTGCACCGTCCAAATATGGTTTAAACTGATTTCCACCCCGAAATACCCGATACACGACAGATTTAGCCTCCACGCAGGGGATTTCCTCCTAAGCGACGGTGCAGCCGCAGGCTGCACCGTCCAAATATGGTTTAAACTGATTTCCACCCCGAAATACCCGATACACGACAGATTTAGCCTCCACGCAGGGGATTTCCTCCTAAGCGACGGTGCAGCCGCAGGCTGCACCGTCCAAATATGGTTTAAACTGATTTCCACCCCGAAATACCCGATACACGACAGATTTAGCCTCCACGCAGGGGATTTCCTTCCTAAGCGACGGTGCAGCCGCAGGCTGCACCGTCCAAATATGGTTTAAACTGATTTCCACCCCGAAATACCCGATACACGACAGATTTAGCCTCCACGCAGGGGATTTCCTCCTAAGCGACGGTGCAGCCGCAGGCTGCACCGTCCAAATATGGTTTAAACTGATTTCCACCCCGAAATACCCGATACACGACAGATTTAGCCTCCACGCAGGGGATTTCCTCCTAAGCGACGGTGCAGCCGCAGGCTGCACCGTCCAAATATGGTTTAAACTGATTTCCACCCCGAAATACCCGATACACGACAGATTTAGCCTCCACGCAGGGGATTTCCTCTCTAAGCGACGGTGCAGCCGCAGGCTGCACCGTCCAAATATGGTTTAAACTGATTTCCACCCCGAAATACCCGATACACGACAGATTTAGCCTCCACGCAGGGGATTTCCTCTAAGCGACGGTGCAGCCGCAGGCTGCACCGTCCAAATATGGTTTAAACTGATTTCCACCCCGAAATACCCGATACACGACAGATTTAGCCTCCACGCAGGGGATTTCCTCCCTAAGCGACGGTGCAGCCGCAGGCTGCACCGTCCAAATATGGTTTAAACTGATTTCCACCCCGAAATACCCGATACACGACAGATTTAGCCTCCACGCAGGGGATTTCCTCCTAAGCGACGGTGCAGCCGCAGGCTGCACCGTCCAAATATGGTTTAAACTGATTTCCACCCCGAAATACCCGATACACGACAGATTTAGCCTCCACGCAGGGGATTTCCTCCTAAGCGACGGTGCAGCCGCAGGCTGCACCGTCCAAATATGGTTTAAACTGATTTCCACCCCGAAATACCCGATACACGACAGATTTAGCCTCCACGCAGGGGATTTCCTCCTAAGCGACGGTGCAGCCGCAGGCTGCACCGTCCAAATATGGTTTAAACTGATTTCCACCCCGAAATACCCGATACACGACAGATTTAGCCTCCACGCAGGGGATTTCCTCCCTAAGCGACGGTGCAGCCGCAGGCTGCACCGTCCAAATAGGGTTTAAACTGATTTCCACCCCGAAATACCCGATACACGACAGATTTAGCCTCCACGCAGGGGATTTCCTTCCTAAGCGACGGTGCAGCCGCAGGCTGCACCGTCCAAATATGGTTTAAACTGATTTCCACCCCGAAATACCCGATACACGACAGATTTAGCCTCCACGCAGGGGATTTCCTCCTAAGCGACGGTGCAGCCGCAGGCTGCACCGTCCAAATATGGTTTAAACTGATTTCCACCCCGAAATACCCGATACACGACAGATTTAGCCTCCACGCAGGGGATTTCCTAAGCGACGGTGCAGCCGCAGGCTGCACCGTCCAAATATGGTTTAAACTGATTTCCACCCCGAAATACCCGATACACGACAGATTTAGCCTCCACGCAGGGGATTTCCTCCTAAGCGACGGTGCAGCCGCAGGCTGCACCGTCCAAATATGGTTTAAACTGATTTCCACCCCGAAATACCCGATACACGACAGATTTAGCCTCCACGCAGGGGATTTCCTCCTAAGCGACGGTGCAGCCGCAGGCTGCACCGTCCAAATATGGTTTAAACTGATTTCCACCCCGAAATACCCGATACACGACAGATTTAGCCTCCACGCAGGGATTTCCTCCCTAAGCGACGGTGCAGCCGCAGGCTGCACCGTCCAAATATGGTTTAAACTGATTTCCACCCCGAAATACCCGATACACGACAGATTTAGCCTCCACGCAGGGGATTTCCTCCTAAGCGACGGTGCAGCCGCAGGCTGCACCGTCCAAATATGGTTTAAACTGATTTCCACCCCGAAATACCCGATACACGACAGATTTAGCCTCCACGCAGGGGATTTCCTCCTAAGCGACGGTGCAGCCGCAGGCTGCACCGTCCAAATATGGTTTAAACTGATTTCCACCCCGAAATACCCGATACACGACAGATTTAGCCTCCACGCAGGGGATTTCCTCCTAAGCGACGGTGCAGCCGCAGGCTGCACCGTCCAAATATGGTTTAAACTGATTTCCACCCCGAAATACCCGATACACGACAGATTTAGCCTCCACGCAGGGGATTTCCTCTCTAAGCGACGGTGCAGCCGCAGGCTGCACCGTCCAAATATGGTTTAAACTGATTTCCACCCCCGAAATACCCGATACACGACAGATTTAGCCTCCACGCAGGGGATTTCCTCCTAAGCGACGGTGCAGCCGCAGGCTGCACCGTCCAAATAGGGTTTAAACTGATTTCCACCCCGAAATACCCGATACACGACAGATTTAGCCTCCACGCAGGGGATTTCCTCCTAAGCGACGGTGCAGCCGCAGGCTGCACCGTCCAAATATGGTTTAAACTGATTTCCACCCCGAAATACCCGATACACGACAGATTTAGCCTCCACGCAGGGGATTTCCTCCTAAGCGACGGTGCAGCCGCAGGCTGCACCGTCCAAATATGGTTTAAACTGATTTCCACCCCGAAATACCCGATACACGACAGATTTAGCCTCCACGCAGGGGATTTCCTCCTAAGCGACGGTGCAGCCGCAGGCTGCACCGTCCAAATATGGTTTAAACTGATTTCCACCCCCGAAATACCCGATACACGACAGATTTAGCCTCCACGCAGGGGATTTCCTCCTAAGCGACGGTGCAGCCGCAGGCTGCACCGTCCAAATAGGGTTTAAACTGATTTCCACCCCGAAATACCCGGATACACGACAGATTTAGCCTCCACGCAGGGGATTTCCTCCTAAGCGACGGTGCAGCCGCAGGCTGCACCGTCCAAATATGGTTTAAACTGATTTCCACCCCGAAATACCCGATACACGACAGATTTAGCCTCCACGCAGGGGATTTCCTCCTAAGCGACGGTGCAGCCGCAGGCTGCACCGTCCAAATATGGTTTAAACTGATTTCCACCCCGAAATACCCGATACACGACAGATTTAGCCTCCACGCAGGGGATTTCCTCCTAAGCGACGGTGCAGCCGCAGGCTGCACCGTCCAAATATGGTTTAAACTGATTTCCACCCCGAAATACCCGATACACGACAGATTTAGCCTCCACGCAGGGGATTTCCTCCTAAGCGACGGTGCAGCCGCAGGCTGCACCGTCCAAATATGGTTTAAACTGATTTCCACCCCGAAATACCCGATACACGACAGATTTAGCCTCCACGCAGGGGATTTCCTCCTAAGCGACGGTGCAGCCGCAGGCTGCACCGTCCAAATATGGTTTAAACTGATTTCCACCCCGAAATACCCGATACACGACAGATTTAGCCTCCACGCAGGGGATTTCCTCTAAGCGACGGTGCAGCCGCAGGCTGCACCGTCCAAATATGGTTTAAACTGATTTCCACCCCGAAATACCCGATACACGACAGATTTAGCCTCCACGCAGGGGATTTCCTCCTAAGCGACGGTGCAGCCGCAGGCTGCACCGTCCAAATATGGTTTAAACTGATTTCCACCCCGAAATACCCGATACACGACAGATTTAGCCTCCACGCAGGGGATTTCCTCCTAAGCGACGGTGCAGCCGCAGGCTGCACCGTCCAAATATGGTTTAAACTGATTTCCACCCCCGAAATACCCGATACACGACAGATTTAGCCTCCACGCAGGGGATTTCCTCCTAAGCGACGGTGCAGCCGCAGGCTGCACCGTCCAAATAGGGTTTAAACTGATTTCCACCCCGAAATACCCGATACACGACAGATTTAGCCTCCACGCAGGGGATTTCCTCCCTAAGCGACGGTGCAGCCGCAGGCTGCACCGTCCAAATATGGTTTAAACTGATTTCCACCCCGAAATACCCGATACACGACAGATTTAGCCTCCACGCAGGGGATTTCCTCCCTAAGCGACGGTGCAGCCGCAGGCTGCACCGTCCAAATAGGGTTTAAACTGATTTCCACCCCGAAATACCCGATACACGACAGATTTAGCCTCCACGCAGGGGATTTCCTCCCTAAGCGACGGTGCAGCCGCAGGCTGCACCGTCCAAATATGGTTTAAACTGATTTCCACCCCGAAATACCCGATACACGACAGATTTAGCCTCCACGCAGGGGATTTCCTCCTAAGCGACGGTGCAGCCGCAGGCTGCACCGTCCAAATAGGGTTTAAACTGATTTCCACCCCGAAATACCCGATACACGACAGATTTAGCCTCCACGCAGGGGATTTCCTCCTAAGCGACGGTGCAGCCGCAGGCTGCACCGTCCAAATAGGATTTAAACTGATTTCCACCCCGAAATACCCGATACACGACAGATTTAGCCTCCACGCAGGGGATTTCCTCCTAAGCGACGATGCAGCCGCAGGATGCACCGTCGAAATAGGGTTTAAACTGATTTCCAACCCCGAAATACCCGATACACGACAGATTTAGCCTCCACGCAGGGGATTTCCTTCCCTAAGCGACGGTGCAGTCGCAGGCTGCACCGTCCAAATAGGATTTAAACTGATTTCCACCCCCGAAATACCCGATACACGACAGATTTAGCCTCCACGCAGGGGATTTCCTTCCCTAAGCGACGGTGCAGTCGCAGGCTGCACCGTCCAAATAGGATTTAAACTGATTTCCACCCCCGAAATACCCGATACACGACAGATTTAGCCTCCACGCAGGGGATTTCCTTTCCTAAGCGACGGTGCAGTCGCAGGCTGCACCGTCCAAATAGGATTTAAACTGATTTCCACCCCCCGAAATACCCGATACACGACAGATTTAGCCTCCACGCAGGGGATTTCCTCCCCAAAGCGACGGTGCAGTCGCAGGCTGCACCCTCCAAATAGGATTCAAACTGATTTCCACCCCCGAAATACCCGATACACGACAGATTTAGCCTCCACGCAGGGGATTTCCTTCCCTAAGCGACGGTGCAGTCGCAGGCTGCACCGTCCAAATAGGATTTAAACTGATTTCCACCCCGAAATACCCGATACACGACAGATTTAGCCTCCACGCAGGGGATTTCCTCCTAAGCGACGGTGCAGCCGCAGGCTGCACCGTCCAAATAGGGTTTAAACTGATTTCCACCCCGAAATACCCGATACACGACAGATTTAGCCTCCACGCAGGGGATTTCCTCCTAAGCGACGGTGCAGCCGCAGGCTGCACCGTCCAAATAGGGTTTAAACTGATTTCCACCCCGAAATACCCGATACACGACAGATTTAGCCTCCACGCAGGGGATTTCCTCTCTAAGCGACGGTGCAGCCGCAGGCTTCACCGTCCATATAGGGTTTAAACTGATTTCCAACCCCGAAATACCCGATACACGACAGATTTAGCCTCCACGCAGGGGATTTCCTTCCCTAAGCGACGGTGCAGTCGCAGGCTGCACCGTCCAAATAGGATTTAAACTGATTTCCACCCCCGAAATACCCGATACACGACAGATTTAGCCTCCACGCAGGGGATTTCCTTCCCTAAGCGACGGTGCAGTCGCAGGCTGCACCGTCCAAATAGGATTTAAACTGATTTCCACCCCGAAATACCCGATACACGACAGATTTAGCCTCCACGCAGGGGATTTCCTCCTAAGCGACGGTGCAGCCGCAGGCTGCACCGTCCAAATAGGATTTAAACTGATTTCCCCCGAAATACCCGATACACGACAAATTTAGCCTCCACGCTGGGGATTTCCTCTTCTAAGCGACGGACCAGCCCCAGGCTCCAACCTCCAAATCGGCTTTAAACTGATTTCCACCCCCGAAATACCCGATACACGACAGATTTAGCCTCCACGCAGGGGATTCCCTTCCCTTAGCGACGGTGCAGCCTCAGGCTGCACCGTCCAAATAGGGTTTAAACTGATTTCCACCCCGAAATACCCGATACATGACAGATTTAGCCTCCACGCAGGGGATTTCCTCCCGTAAGCGACGGTGCAGCCGCAGGCTGCATCGTCCAAATGGGGTTCAAACTGATTTCCACCCTCGAAATACCCGATACACGACAGATTTAGCCTCCACGCAGGGGATTTCCTCCCCTAAGCGACGGTGCAGCCTCAGGCTGGACCCGCCCAATAGGGGTTAAACTGATTTCCACCCCGAAATACCCGATACACGACAGATTTAGCCTCCACGCAGGGGATTTCCTCCTAAGCGAAGGTGCAGCCGCAGGATGCACCGTCCAAATAGGATTCAAACTGATTTCCACCCCCGAAATACCCGATACACGACAGATTTAGCCTCCACGCAGGGGATTCCCTCCCCTAAGCGACGGTGCAGCCGCAGGCTGCACCGTCCAAATAGGATTCAAACTCATTTCCACCCCCGAAATACCCGATACATGACAGATTTAGCCTCCACGCAGGGGATTTCCTCCCGTAAGCGACGGTGCAGCCGCAGGCTGCACCGTCCAAATGGGGTTCAAACTGATTTCCACCCCCGAAATACCCGATACACGACAGATTTAGCCTCCACGCAGGGGATTTCCTCCCCTAAGCGACGGTGCAGCCTCAGGCTGCACCGTCCAAATAGGGTTTAAACTGATTTCCACCCCGAAATACCCGATACACGACAGATTTAGCCTCCACGCAGGGGACTCCCTCCTAAGCGACGGTGCAGCCGCAGGCTGCACCGTCCAAATAGGGTTCAAACTGATTTCCACCCCCGAAATACCCGATACACGACAGATTTAGCCTCCACGCAGGGGATTTCCTCCTAAGCGACGGTGCAGCCGCAGGCTGCACCGTCCAAATAGGGTTCAAACTGATTTCCACCCCGAAATACCCGATACACGACAGATTTAGCCTCCACGCAGGGGATTTCCTCCTAAGCGACGGTGCAGCCGCAGGCTGCACCGTCCAAATAGGATTCAAACTGATTTCCACCCCGAAATACCCGATACACGACAGATTTAGCCTCCACGCAGGGGATTTCCTCCTAAGCGACGGTGCAGCCGCAGGCTGCACCGTCCAAATAGGGTTCAAACTGATTTCCACCCCGAAATACCCGATACACGACAGATTTAGCCTCCACGCAGGGGATTTCCTCCTAAGCGACGGTGCAGCCGCAGGCTGCACCGTCCAAATAGGATTCAAACTGATTTCCACCCCGAAATACCCGATACACGACAGATTTAGCCTCCACGCAGGGGATTTCTCCTAAGCGACGGTGCAGCCGCAGGCTGCACCGTCCAAATAGGATTCAAACTGATTTCCACCCCGAAATACCCGATACACGACAGATTTAGCCTCCACGCAGGGGATTTCCTCCTAAGCGACGGTGCAGCCGCAGGCTGCACCGTCCAAATAGGGTTCAAACTGATTTCCACCCCGAAATACCCGATACACGACAGATTTAGCCTCCACGCAGGGGATTTCTCCTAAGCGACGGTGCAGCCGCAGGCTGCACCGTCCAAATAGGATTCAAACTGATTTCCACCCCGAAATACCCGATACACGACAGATTTAGCCTCCACGCAGGGGATTTCCTCCTAAGCGACGGTGCAGCCGCAGGCTGCACCGTCCAAATAGGGTTCAAACTGATTTCCACCCCGAAATACCCGATACACGACAGATTTAGCCTCCACGCAGGGGATTTCTCCTAAGCGACGGTGCAGCCGCAGGCTGCACCGTCCAAATAGGATTCAAACTGATTTCCACCCCGAAATACCCGATACACGACAGATTTAGCCTCCACGCAGGGGATTTCCTCCTAAGCGACGGTGCAGCCGCAGGCTGCACCGTCCAAATAGGGTTCAAACTGATTTCCACCCCGAAATACCCGATACACGACAGATTTAGCCTCCACGCAGGGGATTTCCTCCCTAAGCGACGGTGCAGCCGCAGGCTGCACCGTCCAAATAGGGTTCAAACTGATTTCCACCCCGAAATACCCGATACACGACAGATTTAGCCTCCACGCAGGGGATTTCCTCCTAAGCGACGGTGCAGCCGCAGGCTGCACCGTCCAAATAGGATTCAAACTGATTTCCACCCCGAAATACCCGATACACGACAGATTTAGCCTCCACGCAGGGGATTTCTCCTAAGCGACGGTGCACCCGCAGGTTGCTCCTCCCAAATAGGATTCAACCTAATTTCCATCCCCGAAATACCCGATACACGACAGATTTAGCCTCCACGCAGGGGATTCCCTCCCCTAAGCGACGGTGCAGCCGCAGGCTGCACCGTCCAAATAGGATTCAAACTGATTTCCACCCCCGAAATACCCGATACACGACAGATTTAGCCTCCACGCAGGGGATTTCCTCTTCTAAGCGACGGTGCAGCCGCAGGCTGCACCGTCCAAATAGGATTCAAACTGATTTCCACCCCGAAATACCCGATACACGACAGATTTAGCCTCCACGCAGGGGATTTCCTCCTAAGCGACGGTGCAGCCGCAGGCTGCACCGTCCAAATAGGATTCAAACTGATTTCCACCCCGAAATACCCGATACACGACAGATTTAGCCTCCACGCAGGGGATTTCCTCCTAAGCGACGGTGCAGCCGCAGGCTGCACCGTCCAAATAGGATTCAAACTGATTTCCACCCCGAAATACCCGATACACGACAGATTTAGCCTCCACGCAGGGGATTTCCTCCTAAGCGACGGTGCAGCCGCAGGCTGCACCGTCCAAATAGGGTTCAAACTGATTTCCACCCCGAAATACCCGATACACGACAGATTTAGCCTCCACGCAGGGGATTTCCTCCTAAGCGACGGTGCAGCCGCAGGCTGCACCGTCCAAATAGGATTCAAACTGATTTCCACCCCGAAATACCCGATACACGACAGATTTAGCCTCCACGCAGGGGATTTCCTCCTAAGCGACGGTGCAGCCGCAGGCTGCACCGTCCAAATAGGATTCAAACTGATTTCCACCCCGAAATACCCGATACACGACAGATTTAGCCTCCACGCAGGGGATTTCCTCCTAAGCGACGGTGCAGCCGCAGGCTGCACCGTCCAAATAGGATTCAAACTGATTTCCACCCCGAAATACCCGATACACGACAGATTTAGCCTCCACGCAGGGGATTTCCTCCTAAGCGACGGTGCAGCCGCAGGCTGCACCGTCCAAATAGGGTTCAAACTGATTTCCACCCCGAAATACCCGATACACGACAGATTTAGCCTCCACGCAGGGGATTTCCTCCTAAGCGACGGTGCAGCCGCAGGCTGCACCGTCCAAATAGGATTCAAACTGATTTCCACCCCGAAATACCCGATACACGACAGATTTAGCCTCCACGCAGGGGATTTCCTCCTAAGCGACGGTGCAGCCGCAGGCTGCACCGTCCAAATAGGATTCAAACTGATTTCCACCCCGAAATACCCGATACACGACAGATTTAGCCTCCACGCAGGGGATTTCCTCCTAAGCGACGGTGCAGCCGCAGGCTGCCCCGTCCAAATAGGATTCAAACTGATTTCCACCCCGAAATACCCGATACACGACAGATTTAGCCTCCCCCCAAGGGATTTCCTCTCCTAAGCGACTGTGCAGCCGCAGGCTGCACCGTCCAAATAGGATTCAAACTAATTTCCACCCCGAAATACCCGATACACGACAGATTTAGCCTCCACGCAGGGGATTTCTCCCTAAGCGACGGTGCAGCCGCAGGCTGCACCGTCCAAATAGGGTTCAAACTGATTTCCACCCCGAAATACCCGATACACGACAGATTTAGCCTCCACGCAGGGGATTTCTCCTAAGCGACGGTGCAGCCGCAGGCTGCACCGTCCAAATAGGATTCAAACTGATTTCCACCCCGAAATACCCGATACACGACAGATTTAGCCTCCACGCAGGGGATTTCCTCCTAAGCGACGGTGCAGCCGCAGGCTGCACCGTCCAAATAGGATTCAAACTGATTTCCACCCCGAAATACCCGATACACGACAGATTTAGCCTCCACGCAGGGGATTTCCTCCTAAGCGACGGTGCAGCCGCAGGCTGCACCGTCCAAATAGGGTTCAAACTGATTTCCACCCCGAAATACCCGATACACGACAGATTTAGCCTCCACGCAGGGGATTTCCTCCTAAGCGACGGTGCAGCCGCAGGCTGCACCGTCCAAATAGGATTCAAACTGATTTCCACCCCGAAATACCCGATACACGACAGATTTAGCCTCCACGCAGGGGATTTCCTCCTAAGCGACGGTGCAGCCGCAGGCTGCACCGTCCAAATAGGATTCAAACTGATTTCCACCCCGAAATACCCGATACACGACAGATTTAGCCTCCACGCAGGGGATTTCCTCCCCTAAGCGACGGTGCAGCCTCAGGCTGCACCGTCCAAATAGGATTCAAACTAATTTCCACCCCCGAAATACCCGATACACGACAGATTTAGCCTCCACGCAGGGGATTTCCTCCCCTAAGCGACGGTGCAGCCTCAGGCTGCACCGTCCAAATAGGATTCAAACTCATTTCCACCCCCGAAATACCCGATACATGACAGATTTAGCCTCCACGCAGGGGATTTCCTCCCCTAAGCGACGGTGCAGCCTCAGGCTGCACCGTCCAAATAGGGTTTAAACTGATTTCCACCCCGAAATACCCGATACACGACAGATTTAGCCTCCACGCAGGGGATTTCCTCCTAAGCGACGGTGCAGCCGCAGGCTGCACCGTCCAAATAGGGTTCAAACTGATTTCCACCCCGAAATACCCGATACACGACAGATTTAGCCTCCACGCAGGGGATTTCCTCCTAAGCGACGGTGCAGCCGCAGGCTGCACCGTCCAAATAGGATTCAAACTGATTTCCACCCCGAAATACCCGATACACGACAGATTTAGCCTCCACGCAGGGGATTTCCTCCTAAGCGACGGTGCAGCCGCAGGCTGCACCGTCCAAATAGGGTTCAAACTGATTTCCACCCCGAAATACCCGATACACGACAGATTTAGCCTCCACGCAGGGGATTTCCTCCTAAGCGACGGTGCAGCCGCAGGCTGCACCGTCCAAATAGGGTTCAAACTGATTTCCACCCCCGAAATACCCGATACACGACAGATTTAGCCTCCACGCAGGGGATTTCCTCCTAGCGACGGTGCAGCCGCAGGCTGCACCGTCCAAATAGGATTCAAACTAATTTCCACCCCGAAATACCCGATACACGACAGATTTAGCCTCCACGCAGGGGATTTCCTCCTAAGCGACGGTGCAGCCGCAGGCTGCACCGTCCAAATAGGGTTCAAACTGATTTCCACCCCGAAATACCCGATACACGACAGATTTAGCCTCCACGCAGGGGATTTCCTCCTAAGCGACGGTGCAGCCGCAGGCTGCACCGTCCAAATAGGGTTCAAACTGATTTCCACCCCGAAATACCCGATACACGACAGATTTAGCCTCCACGCAGGGGATTTCCTCCTAAGCGACGGTGCAGCCGCAGGCTGCACCGTCCAAATAGGATTCAAACTGATTTCCACCCCGAAATACCCGATACACGACAGATTTAGCCTCCACGCAGGGGATTTCCTCCTAAGCGACGGTGCAGCCGCAGGCTGCACCGTCCAAATAGGATTCAAACTGATTTCCACCCCGAAATACCCGATACACGACAGATTTAGCCTCCACGCAGGGGATTTCCTCCTAAGCGACGGTGCAGCCGCAGGCTGCACCGTCCAAATAGGATTCAAACTGATTTCCACCCCGAAATACCCGATACACGACAGATTTAGCCTCCACGCAGGGGATTTCCTCCTAAGCGACGGTGCAGCCGCAGGCTGCACCGTCCAAATAGGATTCAAACTGATTTCCACCCCGAAATACCCGATACACGACAGATTTAGCCTCCACGCAGGGGATTTCCTCCTAAGCGACGGTGCAGCCGCAGGCTGCACCGTCCAAATAGGGTTCAAACTGATTTCCACCCCGAAATACCCGATACACGACAGATTTAGCCTCCACGCAGGGGATTTCCTCCTAAGCGACGGTGCAGCCGCAGGCTGCACCGTCCAAATAGGGTTCAAACTGATTTCCACCCCGAAATACCCGATACACGACAGATTTAGCCTCCACGCAGGGGATTTCCTCCTAAGCGACGGTGCAGCCGCAGGCTGCACCGTCCAAATAGGATTCAAACTGATTTCCACCCCGAAATACCCGATACACGACAGATTTAGCCTCCACGCAGGGGATTTCCTCCTAAGCGACGGTGCAGCCGCAGGCTGCACCGTCCAAATAGGATTCAAACTGATTTCCACCCCGAAATACCCGATACACGACAGATTTAGCCTCCACGCAGGGGATTTCCTCCCCTAAGCGACGGTGCAGCCGCAGGCTGCACCGTCCAAATAGGATTCAAACTGATTTCCACCCCCGAAATACCCGATACACGACAGAATTAGCCTCTACGCAGGGTATTTCCTCCCCTAAGCGACGGTGCAGCCGCAGGCTGCACCGTCCAAATAGGGTTCAAACTGATTTCCACCCCCGAAATACCCGATACACGACAGATTTAGCCTCCACGCAGGGGATTTCCTACCCTAAGCGACGGTGCAGCCGCAGGCTGCACCGTCCAAATAGGATTCAAACTGATTTCCACCCCCGAAATACCCGATACACGACAGATCTAGCCTCCACGCAGGGGATTTCCTCCCCTAAACGACGGTGCAGCCGCAGGCTGCACCGTCCAAATGGGGTTCAAACTGGTTTCCACCCCCGAAATACCCGATACACGACAGATTTAGCCTCCACGCAGGGGATTTCCTCCCCTAAGCGACGGTGCAGCCGCAGGCTGCACCGTCCAAATAGGATTCAAACTGATTTCCACCCCGAAATACCCGATACACGACAGATTTAGCCTCCACGCAGGGGATTTCCTCCTAAAGCGACGGTGCAGCCGCAGGCTGCACCGTCCAAATAGGATTCAAACTGATTTCCACCCCGAAATACCCGATACACGACAGATTTAGCCTCCACGCAGGGGATTTCCTCCTAAGCGACGGTGCAGCCGCAGGCTGCACCGTCCAAATAGGATTCAAACTGATTTCCACCCCGAAATACCCGATACACGACAGATTTAGCCTCCACGCAGGGGATTTCCTCCTAAGCGACGGTGCAGCCGCAGGCTGCACCGTCCAAATAGGATTCAAACTGATTTCCACCCCGAAATACCCGATACACGACAGATTTAGCCTCCACGCAGGGGATTTCCTCCTAAGCGACGGTGCAGCCGCAGGCTGCACCGTCCAAATAGGATTCAAACTGATTTCCACCCCGAAATACCCGATACACGACAGATTTAGCCTCCACGCAGGGGATTTCCTCCTAAGCGACGGTGCAGCCGCAGGCTGCACCGTCCAAATAGGGTTCAAACTGATTTCCACCCCGAAATACCCGATACACGACAGATTTAGCCTCCACGCAGGGGATTTCCTCCTAAGCGACGGTGCAGCCGCAGGCTGCACCGTCCAAATAGGATTCAAACTGATTTCCACCCCGAAATACCCGATACACGACAGATTTAGCCTCCACGCAGGGGATTTCCTCCTAAGCGACGGTGCAGCCGCAGGCTGCACCGTCCAAATAGGATTCAAACTGATTTCCACCCCGAAATACCCGATACACGACAGATTTAGCCTCCACGCAGGGGATTTCCTCCTAAGCGACGGTGCAGCCGCAGGCTGCACCGTCCAAATAGGGTTCAAACTGATTTCCACCCCGAAATACCCGATACACGACAGATTTAGCCTCCACGCAGGGGATTTCCTCCTAAGCGACGGTGCAGCCGCAGGCTGCACCGTCCAAATAGGATTCAAACTGATTTCCACCCCGAAATACCCGATACACGACAGATTTAGCCTCCACGCAGGGGATTTCCTCCTAAGCGACGGTGCAGCCGCAGGATGCCCCGTCCAAATAGGATTCAAACTGATTTCCACCCCGAAATACCCGATACTCCACAGATTTAGCCTCCACGCAAGGGATTTCCTCCCCTAAGCGACGGTGCAGCCGCAGGATGCACCGTCCAAATAGGATTCAAACTAATTTCCACCCCGAAATACCCGATACACGACAGATTTAGCCTCCACGCAGGGGATTTCCTCCTAAGCGACGGTGCAGCCGCAGGCTGCACCGTCCAAATAGGGTTCAAACTGATTTCCACCCCGAAATACCCGATACACGACAGATTTAGCCTCCACGCAGGGGATTTCCTTCCTAAGCGACGGTGCAGCCGCAGGCTGCACCGTCCAAATAGGGTTCAAACTGATTTCCACCCCGAAATACCCGATACACGACAGATTTAGCCTCCACGCAGGGGATTTCCTCCTAAGCGACGGTGCAGCCGCAGGCTGCACCGTCCAAATAGGGTTCAAACTGATTTCCACCCCGAAATACCCGATACACGACAGATTTAGCCTCCACGCAGGGGATTTCCTCCTAAGCGACGGTGCAGCCGCAGGCTGCACCGTCCAAATAGGATTCAAACTGATTTCCACCCCGAAATACCCGATACACGACAGATTTAGCCTCCACGCAGGGGATTTCCTCCTAAGCGACGGTGCAGCCGCAGGCTGCACCGTCCAAATAGGATTCAAACTGATTTCCACCCCGAAATACCCGATACACGACAGATTTAGCCTCCACGCAGGGGATTTCCTCCTAAGCGACGGTGCAGCCGCAGGCTGCACCGTCCAAATAGGATTCAAACTGATTTCCACCCCGAAATACCCGATACACGACAGATTTAGCCTCCACGCAGGGGATTTCCTCTAAGCGACGGTGCAGCCGCAGGCTGCACCGTCCAAATAGGATTCAAACTGATTTCCACCCCGAAATACCCGATACACGACAGATTTAGCCTCCACGCAGGGGATTTCCTCCTAAGCGACGGTGCAGCCGCAGGCTGCACCGTCCAAATAGGATTCAAACTGATTTCCACCCCGAAATACCCGATACACGACAGATTTAGCCTCCACGCAGGGGATTTCCTCCTAAGCGACGGTGCAGCCGCAGGCTGCACCGTCCAAATAGGATTCAAACTGATTTCCACCCCGAAATACCCGATACACGACAGATTTAGCCTCCACGCAGGGGATTTCCTCCTAAGCGACGGTGCAGCCGCAGGCTGCACCGTCCAAATAGGATTCAAACTGATTTCCACCCCGAAATACCCGATACACGACAGATTTAGCCTCCACGCAGGGGATTTCCTCCTAAGCGACGGTGCAGCCGCAGGCTGCACCGTCCAAATAGGATTCAAACTGATTTCCACCCCGAAATACCCGATACACGACAGATTTAGCCTCCACGCAGGGGATTTCCTCCTAAGCGACGGTGCAGCCGCAGGCTGCACCGTCCAAATAGGATTCAAACTGATTTCCACCCCGAAATACCCGATACACGACAGATTTAGCCTCCACGCAGGGGATTTCCTCCTAAGCGACGGTGCAGCCGCAGGCTGCACCGTCCAAATAGGATTCAAACTGATTTCCACCCCGAAATACCCGATACACGACAGATTTAGCCTCCACGCAGGGGATTTCCTCCTAAGCGACGGTGCAGCCGCAGGCTGCACCGTCCAAATAGGATTCAAACTGATTTCCACCCCGAAATACCCGATACACGACAGATTTAGCCTCCACGCAGGGGATTTCCTCCTAAGCGACGGTGCAGCCGCAGGCTGCACCGTCCAAATAGGATTCAAACTGATTTCCACCCCGAAATACCCGATACACGACAGATTTAGCCTCCACGCAGGGGATTTCTCCTAAGCGACGGTGCAGCCGCAGGCTGCACCGTCCAAATAGGATTCAAACTGATTTCCACCCCGAAATACCCGATACACGACAGATTTAGCCTCCACGCAGGGGATTTCCTCCCTAAGCGACGGTGCAGCCGCAGGCTGCACCGTCCAAATAGGATTCAAACTGATTTCCACCCCGAAATACCCGATACACGACAGATTTAGCCTCCACGCAGGGGATTTCCTCCTAAGCGACGGTGCAGCCGCAGGCTGCACCGTCCAAATAGGATTCAAACTGATTTCCACCCCGAAATACCCGATACACGACAGATTTAGCCTCCACGCAGGGGATTTCCTCCTAGCGACGGTGCAGCCGCAGGCTGCACCGTCCAAATAGGATTCAAACTGATTTCCACCCCGAAATACCCGATACACGACAGATTTAGCCTCCACGCAGGGATTTCCTCCTAAGCGACGGTGCAGCCGCAGGCTGCACCGTCCAAATAGGATTCAAACTGATTTCCACCCCGAAATACCCGATACACGACAGATTTAGCCTCCACGCAGGGGATTTCCTCCTAAGCGACGGTGCAGCCGCAGGCTGCACCGTCCAAATAGGATTCAAACTGATTTCCACCCCGAAATACCCGATACACGACAGATTTAGCCTCCACGCAGGGGATTTCCTCCTAAGCGACGGTGCAGCCGCAGGCTGCACCGTCCAAATAGGATTCAAACTGATTTCCACCCCGAAATACCCGATACACGACAGATTTAGCCTCCACGCAGGGGATTTCCTCCTAAGCGACGGTGCAGCCGCAGGCTGCACCGTCCAAATAGGATTCAAACTGATTTCCACCCCGAAATACCCGATACACGACAGATTTAGCCTCCACGCAGGGGATTTCCTCCTAAGCGACGGTGCAGCCGCAGGCTGCACCGTCCAAATAGGATTCAAACTGATTTCCACCCCGAAATACCCGATACACGACAGATTTAGCCTCCACGCAGGGGATTTCCTCCCAAAGCGACGGTGCAGCCGCAGGCTGCACCGTCCAAATAGGATTCAAACTGATTTCCACCCCGAAATACCCGATACACGACAGATTTAGCCTCCACGCAGGGGATTTCCTCCTAAGCGACGGTGCAGCCGCAGGCTGCACCGTCCAAATAGGATTCAAACTGATTTCCACCCCGAAATACCCGATACACGACAGATTTAGCCTCCACGCAGGGGATTTCCTCCCTAAGCGACGGTGCAGCCGCAGGCTGCACCGTCCAAATAGGATTCAAACTGATTTCCACCCCGAAATACCCGATACACGACAGATTTAGCCTCCACGCAGGGGATTTCCTCCTAAGCGACGGTGCAGCCGCAGGCTGCACCGTCCAAATAGGATTCAAACTGATTTCCACCCCGAAATACCCGATACACGACAGATTTAGCCTCCACGCAGGGGATTTCCTCAGCGACGGTGCAGCCGCAGGCTGCACCGTCCAAATAGGATTCAAACTGATTTCCACCCCGAAATACCCGATACACGACAGATTTAGCCTCCACGCAGGGGATTTCCTCCTAAGCGACGGTGCAGCCGCAGGCTGCACCGTCCAAATAGGATTCAAACTGATTTCCACCCCGAAATACCCGATACACGACAGATTTAGCCTCCACGCAGGGGATTTCCTCCTAAGCGACGGTGCAGCCGCAGGCTGCACCGTCCAAATAGGATTCAAACTGATTTCCACCCCGAAATACCCGATACACGACAGATTTAGCCTCCACGCAGGGGATTTCCTCCTAAGCGACGGTGCAGCCGCAGGCTGCACCGTCCAAATAGGATTCAAACTGATTTCCACCCCGAAATACCCGATACACGACAGATTTAGCCTCCACGCAGGGGATTTCCTCCTAGCGACGGTGCAGCCGCAGGCTGCACCGTCCAAATAGGATTCAAACTGATTTCCACCCCGAAATACCCGATACACGACAGATTTAGCCTCCACGCAGGGGATTTCTCCTAAGCGACGGTGCAGCCGCAGGCTGCACCGTCCAAATAGGATTCAAACTGATTTCCACCCCGAAATACCCGATACACGACAGATTTAGCCTCCACGCAGGGGATTTCCTCCTAAGCGACGGTGCAGCCGCAGGCTGCACCGTCCAAATAGGATTCAAACTGATTTCCACCCCGAAATACCCGATACACGACAGATTTAGCCTCCACGCAGGGGATTTCCTCAAGCGACGGTGCAGCCGCAGGCTGCACCGTCCAAATAGGATTCAAACTGATTTCCACCCCGAAATACCCGATACACGACAGATTTAGCCTCCACGCAGGGGATTTCCTCCTAAGCGACGGTGCAGCCGCAGGCTGCACCGTCCAAATAGGATTCAAACTGATTTCCACCCCGAAATACCCGATACACGACAGATTTAGCCTCCACGCAGGGGATTTCCTCCTAAGCGACGGTGCAGCCGCAGGCTGCACCGTCCAAATAGGATTCAAACTGATTTCCACCCCGAAATACCCGATACACGACAGATTTAGCCTCCACGCAGGGGATTTCTCCTAAGCGACGGTGCAGCCGCAGGCTGCACCGTCCAAATAGGATTCAAACTGATTTCCACCCCGAAATACCCGATACACGACAGATTTAGCCTCCACGCAGGGGATTTCCTCCCCTAAGCGACGGTGCAGCCGCAGGCTGCACCGTCCAAATAGGATTCAAACTGATTTCCACCCCGAAATACCTGATACACGACAGATTTAGCCTCCACGCAAGGGATTTCCTCCCCTAAGCGACGGTGCAGCCGCAGGCTGCACCGTCCAAATAGGATTCAAACTAATTTCCACCCCTGAAATACCCGATACACGACAGATTTAGCCTCCACGCAGGGGATTTCCTCCCCTAAGCGACGGTGCAGCCGCAGGCTGCACCGTCCAAATGGGGTTCAAACTGATTTCCACCCGCGAAATACCCGATACACGACAGATTTAGCCTCCACGCAGGGTATTTCCTCCCCTAAGCGACGGTGCAGCCGCAGGCTGCACCGTCCAAATAGGATTCAAACTGATTTCCACCCCGAAATACCCGATACACGACAGATTTAGCCTCCACGCAGGGGATTTCCTCCTAAGCGACGGTGCAGCCGCAGGCTGCACCGTCCAAATAGGATTCAAACTGATTTCCACCCCGAAATACCCGATACACGACAGATTTAGCCTCCACGCAGGGGATTTCCTCCTAAAGCGACGGTGCAGCCGCAGGCTGCACCGTCCAAATAGGATTCAAACTGATTTCCACCCCGAAATACCCGATACACGACAGATTTAGCCTCCACGCAGGGGATTTCCTCCTAAAGCGACGGTGCAGCCGCAGGCTGCACCGTCCAAATAGGATTCAAACTGATTTCCACCCCGAAATACCCGATACACGACAGATTTAGCCTCCACGCAGGGGATTTCCTCCTAAGCGACGGTGCAGCCGCAGGCTGCACCGTCCAAATAGGATTCAAACTGATTTCCACCCCGAAATACCCGATACACGACAGATTTAGCCTCCACGCAGGGGATTTCCTCCTAAGCGACGGTGCAGCCGCAGGCTGCACCGTCCAAATAGGATTCAAACTGATTTCCACCCCGAAATACCCGATACACGACAGATTTAGCCTCCACGCAGGGGATTTCCTCCTAAGCGACGGTGCAGCCGCAGGCTGCACCGTCCAAATAGGATTCAAACTGATTTCCACCCCGAAATACCCGATACACGACAGATTTAGCCTCCACGCAGGGGATTTCCTCCTAAGCGACGGTGCAGCCGCAGGCTGCACCGTCCAAATAGGATTCAAACTGATTTCCACCCCGAAATACCCGATACACGACAGATTTAGCCTCCACGCAGGGGATTTCCTCCCTAAGCGACGGTGCAGCCGCAGGCTGCACCGTCCAAATAGGATTCAAACTGATTTCCACCCCGAAATACCCGATACACGACAGATTTAGCCTCCACGCAGGGGATTTCCTCCTAAGCGACGGTGCAGCCGCAGGCTGCACCGTCCAAATAGGATTCAAACTGATTTCCACCCCGAAATACCCGATACACGACAGATTTAGCCTCCACGCAGGGGATTTCCTCCCAAAGCGACGGTGCAGCCGCAGGCTGCACCGTCCAAATAGGATTCAAACTGATTTCCACCCCGAAATACCCGATACACGACAGATTTAGCCTCCACGCAGGGGATTTCCTCCTAAGCGACGGTGCAGCCGCAGGCTGCACCGTCCAAATAGGATTCAAACTGATTTCCACCCCGAAATACCCGATACACGACAGATTTAGCCTCCACGCAGGGGATTTCCTCCTAAAGCGACGGTGCAGCCGCAGGCTGCACCGTCCAAATAGGATTCAAACTGATTTCCACCCCGAAATACCCGATACACGACAGATTTAGCCTCCACGCAGGGGATTTCCTCCTAAGCGACGGTGCAGCCGCAGGCTGCACCGTCCAAATAGGATTCAAACTGATTTCCACCCCGAAATACCCGATACACGACAGATTTAGCCTCCACGCAGGGGATTTCCTCCTAAGCGACGGTGCAGCCGCAGGCTGCACCGTCCAAATAGGATTCAAACTGATTTCCACCCCGAAATACCCGATACACGACAGATTTAGCCTCCACGCAGGGATTTCCTCCCAAAGCGACGGTGCAGCCGCAGGCTGCACCGTCCAAATAGGATTCAAACTGATTTCCACCCCGAAATACCCGATACACGACAGATTTAGCCTCCACGCAGGGGATTTCCTCCTAAAGCGACGGTGCAGCCGCAGGCTGCACCGTCCAAATAGGATTCAAACTGATTTCCACCCCGAAATACCCGATACACGACAGATTTAGCCTCCACGCAGGGGATTTCCTCCTAAAGCGACGGTGCAGCCGCAGGCTGCACCGTCCAAATAGGATTCAAACTGATTTCCACCCCGAAATACCCGATACACGACAGATTTAGCCTCCACGCAGGGGATTTCCTCCTAAGCGACGGTGCAGCCTCAGGCTGCACCGTCCAAATAGGATTCAAACTGATTTCCAACCCCGAAATACCCGATACACGACAGATTTAGCCCCCACGCAGGGGATTTCCTCCTAAGCGACGGTGCAGCCGCAGGCTGCACCGTCCAAATAGGATTCAAACTGATTTCCACCCCGAAATACCCGATACACGACAGATTTAGCCTCCACGCAGGGGATTTCCTCCTAAGCGACGGTGCAGCCGCAGGCTGCACCGTCCAAATAGGATTCAAACTGATTTCCACCCCGAAATACCCGATACACGACAGATTTAGCCTCCACGCAGGGATTTCCTCCTAAGCGACGGTGCAGCCGCAGGCTGCACCGTCCAAATAGGATTCAAACTGATTTCCACCCCGAAATACCCGATACACGACAGATTTAGCCTCCACGCAGGGGATTTCCTCCCAAGCGACGGTGCAGCCGCAGGCTGCACCGTCCAAATAGGATTCAAACTGATTTCCACCCCGAAATACCCGATACACGACAGATTTAGCCTCCACGCAGGGGATTTCCTCCCTAAGCGACGGTGCAGCCGCAGGCTGCACCGTCCAAATAGGATTCAAACTGATTTCCACCCCGAAATACCCGATACACGACAGATTTAGCCTCCACGCAGGGGATTTCCTCCTAAGCGACGGTGCAGCCGCAGGCTGCACCGTCCAAATAGGATTCAAACTGATTTCCACCCCCGAAATACCCGATACACGACAGATTTAGCCTCCACGCAGGGAATTCCTCCTAAGCGACGGTGCAGCCGCAGGCTGCACCGTCCAAATAGGATTCAAACTGATTTCCACCCCGAAATACCCGATACACGACAGATTTAGCCTCCACGCAGGGGATTTCCTCCTAAGCGACGGTGCAGCCGCAGGCTGCACCGTCCAAATAGGATTCAAACTGATTTCCACCCCGAAATACCCGATACACGACAGATTTAGCCTCCACGCAGGGGATTTCTCCCAAAGCGACGGTGCAGCCGCAGGCTGCACCGTCCAAATAGGATTCAAACTGATTTCCACCCCGAAATACCCGATACACGACAGATTTAGCCTCCACGCAGGGGATTTCCTCCTAAGCGACGGTGCAGCCGCAGGCTGCACCGTCCAAATAGGATTCAAACTGATTTCCACCCCGAAATACCCGATACACGACAGATTTAGCCTCCACGCAGGGATTTCCTCCTAAAGCGACGGTGCAGCCGCAGGCTGCACCGTCCAAATAGGATTCAAACTGATTTCCACCCCGAAATACCCGATACACGACAGATTTAGCCTCCACGCAGGGGATTTCCTCCTAGCGACGGTGCAGCCGCAGGCTGCACCGTCCAAATAGGATTCAAACTGATTTCCACCCCGAAATACCCGATACACGACAGATTTAGCCTCCACGCAGGGGATTTCCTCCCAAAGCGACGGTGCAGCCGCAGGCTGCACCGTCCAAATAGGATTCAAACTGATTTCCACCCCGAAATACCCGATACACGACAGATTTAGCCTCCACGCAGGGGATTTCCTCCCAAAGCGACGGTGCAGCCGCAGGCTGCACCGTCCAAATAGGATTCAAACTGATTTCCACCCCGAAATACCCGATACACGACAGATTTAGCCTCCACGCAGGGGATTTCCTCCTAAAGCGACGGTGCAGCCGCAGGCTGCACCGTCCAAATAGGATTCAAACTGATTTCCACCCCGAAATACCCGATACACGACAGATTTAGCCTCCACGCAGGGGATTTCCTCCCAAAGCGACGGTGCAGCCGCAGGCTGCACCGTCCAAATAGGATTCAAACTGATTTCCACCCCGAAATACCCGATACACGACAGATTTAGCCTCCACGCAGGGGATTTCCTTTCCTAAGCGACGGTGCAGCCGCAGGCTGCACCGTCCAAATAGGATTCAAACTGATTTCCACCCCGAAATACCCGATACACGACAGATTTAGCCTCCACGCAGGGGATTTCCTCCCCTAGGCGACGGTGCAGCCGCAGGCTGCACCGTCCAAATAGGATTCAAACTAATTTCCACCCCGAAATACCCGATACACGACAGATTTAGCCTCCACGCAGGGGATTTCCTCCTAGCGACGGTGCAGCCGCAGGCTGCACCGTCCAAATAGGATTCAAACTGATTTCCACCCCGAAATACCCGATACACGACAGATTTAGCCTCCACGCAGGGGATTTCTCCCTAAGCGACGGTGCAGTCGGAGGCTGCACCGTCCAAATAGGATTTAAACTGATTTCCACCCCCGAAATACCCGATACACGACAGAGTTAGTCCCACGCAGGGATTTCCTCCCCTGAGCACCGTCCAAATAGGGTTAGAAATGATTTCTAGAGAGTTTCCACCTCGAAATTCATGGATAACAGCCGACATCCTCAATACTCATAAATTTTCATTCTCATTAATGAATTGCGATCAGTTAGTCTTGAATTGAGTCAGGGGGTCGTGAATTACAATATAGGCGTAGCTGGGAGCGGTGTGTGCAAGTGCATACCACACACCACAACGCATTATTTGACGGCTATGCTGGCAATTGGTGCTGTCCGGCATTTCTCCTCCGGCATTTCGCGTTTTCAACACCCGTAACTTCGTGCCTGGAGGTCTTCAGCAAAAATCATATACTTACGTATCTAAGGACTTGATCACGAGTCAAATGACTGCTATATGTTTCACTTTCAAAGGAGTTTTCGACCGATTGCCGATCCCTACTGAGTCGGTCTTTCGACCAGGTCTGAAGGGGGGCCTATTATCAACGGCGTTATTATTCCTCCTGGATGAGAAAAAATATTACCGTATTCTTCCGGTATGTCAGGATTGAGATAGCCGCATGAATGTGCCTTCTTAATGACCTCCCATGGATATTGCATTGTTTTGTCGTAGTGCGCAGCAACAGGAAGTATTTCGTCAGCAGTGAATTTACGGACAGCATCTCGTAACTGCAGCTGGTCCGGAGTGAAATCTGACTTTCGATATGGTAACGGACATCATCATATAAGCAGAAGGCAGACTTTCAAACCAACCGAAATTGGGAGCTCCTCCGCTACAACAGCGAGCACTAGCAACCTGCTGCACGAAGGCTGCTGTATTTTTCAACTTCGTCAAATTTTTCCCCAACATCCTGAAAGCGCGTACGATTCATTAACAGATTTCAGAGAACGGCGATGACTGAAGAAACACCAAAACCGGCGAAAAAATGCCAAATTGTTGTGCAGGGTGCCTCCTCAATAACGTCAGGGTACAAAGTCCGTCTATCTGTACGCCTGTTTGATCATTTCGAGTGCTATCACGTATAATCTTTGAGACTGTGTGGACCAATAACAGCGACAGAGAAGAAACTATCTTGTCATGTACTCTGCATACGAAAAACTCGGTTTCAATGTGAACCCAAGACGAGTAGAAATTTTTGAGAAGCAGTGCTAGCATGAGGTGGTCCCGGGCAGACCATCCTGCTTATCGCGGCACTACGGTAGTAAATGACGTTGGTGAATCTTTTCCGTTTCTGATCGTATTTCTACAGAAAGTCGATAGTAACTGACGTTTTCCTATCATCTGGATGTCATATGCTGCTTGTCTGTATTGTTTAATGTTGCTGGACAGTAATTTAGGGGTTGAGTGATTGGTTTGTTAGGAAGAAAGTGATCAAGCAGAGAGAAATTGATTAAGTAAATTCTCTTTCGCGCTTATTCTCAGTGAAAACGCTCAAAACCTGACTGCATATCGGCTGTTCGTGTACTCTGTCAAATCAGACAACCCACTTTTCTTTTAAAGAATGTGCTTCACACAGATTTATGTTTTTCGAAAACATCTGAAAACGCAAAGACATCTGAGATTTATCCAGAGAACGGTGCTATGTGGGACAAAAACGATAGTTAAGTGCGCCAGAATCGGGCCACCGTAATCTTAGCCGTAAAATAAATTGTTTGGCGACGATTTTTCACGGACGAAACAACTCATTCGACGGCAGAAAATGGATTTTTGTTCGTCAGTGTCGTGTCAGCGCTCAATTCATAAAGGACCTCAAGAAGACAGTTTTTTGTTATTGGAGAGCTCAGTGAATGGACCCAAAACGACTTTTCTATTTCTTGCGCTTCCTTTCAGTACTTTTCATGAGCGTTGTAGTTTCTTCGCTTTTTCATGAAATTGAGTGAAAATTGGGTGCTATGTGGGAAGGGGGGGGGGGCAATATGGCGCGATGGACTTGGCCACGCCCATTTTACTGTGCCGCACTAAATTTGAGCACCTACCCGGGGTTTCCCTCCCCTGCCAAATACAGGAGAGTCATTGCGGCACGGAAAAATGGGCGTGGCCAAGTGCGATACAACTGTGGCCCCCCCTTCCCACATAGCACCGAAAATTGAACATGAGTACCGGAAAAATGGATGTTAACAGGAAAATCACGGAAAGAGTTTTCTTTATTATTCATTCATTGTCTATGTGGATTCACATAACAAGGCAGTCATATTGGGAAGATGTACCTGCCATAACTGCCTCTGAGATGTCTTCCCTCATCAAGTCCATGAAGAACTCGAGAGCCGAGGGACCCGACGGCGTGTCAGCCGTCCATCTCAAGCACTTGCCGGAACAGTACCTTGAACTACTTTGTGATCTGGTCTACTCGTCATTCAGCACAGGTGTCATTCCCGCTAGATGGAAGCAAGCAATTGTTCTATCGATCCTCAAGCCTGGCAAACCATAAGGTCAAGCAACTTCGCATCGACCCATCTCTCTTTTGTCCCCTATTGCTAAGTTAGCGGAGAAATTTATTAACCCGCACCTCCAAGAAGCATTACGACATAACGTGCATCAACATGGCTTCAAGAAGGCCCACTCTACCATCACGGCACTCACGTCCATCACAGAACACATAATTGCTGGCTTCAATATGAAACCTCCAGCTGGAAGAAGTATAGTCGTGGCAGTTGACTTAACCGCTGCCTTCGATAATGTCAGTATCCCTCTGCTGTCCAAATCGATTCTGGATTCTACTATTCCTGACTGGTGCAAAAGATGGACTGATAACTTTGTCAAGAATCGTTCCATTCGTGTGAAATTTGATGGACACTTCTCGAAGTCTGTGCCCCTGAAGGCGGGCTTCCCACAAGGAGAAGTTTTATCTCCCAGCTTGTTTTCTTTGTATTTGTCTGATGTGCCGAAGCCGTCCCCAAACATCCACTTATGTCTATATGCGGATGACATCACTATTATTTGTACTGACCCTGTCATCGATCGAGCCACTGCTGAGATGAATAAATACCTCGTCAGTCTGGCTAAGTTCCTGGAATCGAAGCAGCTAAAGGTCTCTCCAACGAAGTCCAGCGTTACTTTGTGCACTACAGCGACAGCCGAACACAAGCTGCATCCCAAGGTTCTTTGGGAAAGAAATATGCTGCCCTTATCAAAACACCCTCGACTACTCGGTGTATTCCTGGACCCGTCACTACGTTTTCATGAAAATACACGTATTCGAGCTGCTGCTGCCAACACACGTAACAACATCCTACGTTCGCTAGCAGGCACTACATGGGGTAGCTCTAAGGAAATTCTGCGAACCACCTACAGGGCTATGGTGCAGCCGGTGCTGGAATATGGAGCCCCAATATGGTCAAGACACCTGTCGGAAACCTCTTGGAGCAAACTTCAGCGTGCACAGAACACTGCTCTACGCGTGATCACTGGATGCCCTCGACCCACACCGGTATCTCATCTACATCAAGAGTGTTCGCTGCTTCCTGTAAAGCAGCATTGTCAACTCCAGTCGCAACAGTTCCATGTTGGCATTGTAAGGAATTCCACACACCCCAATTTCCCCCTACTGTCATCTGGTCCCCATGTCCGACATATACGCTCGCCACTTCATGCTGCAGTCTCTGTCTTGGATCGTCAACGTGGGGCGACGTCGGAGCTCAATCGCGTCAGACTGCTGCAAATGGAGCACACCCGATTCGTCAGAGAATACCTTTCCAGTGCTCCCCTAAATCCAATTTTTGGTGACGTGCCTCCCCCGATCGATGACAGCGAAATGGACCTACCCAGACGTACACGCGTCATCCTGGCAGGTCTACGTTGTGGACACTCCTCTTACCTCAAGGCCTTCGTCCATAAGATCGACTCGTCGATCCCTGACGAATGTCCCGACTGCCACAACCCAGGGCATGATTCATTTCATTTATTTTCATGTCCTGCAAGGCCAACATCTCTAACAGTTATGGATATGTGGAAGAACCCGTGCGATGTGGCTGCCTTTCTACACCTATGAGGAGAAGCTCTATGTGGCCGATAAGAAGAACAAGAATATTGGGAGGAGAATTGCTTAAACTAGCAAAGATTCATTGGTGTTAGATTTGGAGCAAACTCCTGATTACTTTTCGGGATACCCGTAAACAAGCCTTTTCTACTAGAATAGTATGGTAGGCAATGGATTTGTTCTCAAAAAATATTACGGATTGTTTCTATAAGTAATTTGAAGAATTTATGAATGTTAGCGCGAATTGAAGTTTGAATCACGGAAATTGTTGAGTACGCCTATAAAATTATCATTCCAACTCCCACCAACAAGCCAGTAACGGTCAAAATTTACAAGGGCTGCCCCCGATACACAGTACCCCTTTTCGCGGCGGGACCAGCATGGATTTATGGCTCGCATGCACCCATGGATTCTTGGCACACTTGGTCAATCGATATGTCCAATAATTTCCTGCTTGCAGCCGGTCCTCTTGTGAAGTCATTGATTAAAGTATAGTTCATATTGATGTGTAAAATCACAAACTCATGTATGGTGGATTCTTTGTCTGAGCGGTGTGAGTACATGCTAAATTTGTGTTTTCCGTTGAGATGACTTTATCTTTAAACAACTTTCAAAAACTTCTACGGAAACTTTCTTGATGATTGAGGCGAAAGCATTCGTGGCGCATCTGTTCGGTCTTCGTCGATGAGAATTCGTTCATTTTATTCGTTATTTACTCAAGCATAAGCAATTCACGAAGGGTCATACCCTTCTTCTTCTTCTTCTGCAGCCACAGAGAGGGTCCTGTCATAGACTGAGGAACTGAGCCACAAGCGTCGGATTCGTCCACAGATCTACTGTTGTTAACGATGTCGGTCTCATCGGGCAGTTAAAAAGATGCGCAGTAGTATGCCCTTTATTACCACAATCCGGGCACTCGTCAGGTCTGCTGCTATCGATCTTATGTAAATAAGACGCTGCCGAGATGTCGTACGTTCGTGCCGTGGCAGTGTGGAGGAAACAACATCACCTTCGTGCAAACCGACATCACTCCCTCCACCGAGAGGGTTTTCGTCATGGGAGAGTCGCTGGCTGGCCCCAGCTCTCCTGAAGATTCTACTACAAAGGGCTGGCGTCGAGAAGAATCCTGGACCTGTGCAGAAGTATCAATGTGCCACCTGCAGCAAGAAAGTCAACTGGAATGGAACAAGCGTCCAATGCTTTGGATGCCAAAGGTGGAGTGCACTTCTCCTGTTCAGGTCTTAGTTCTGTGAGGCATCACAACTCATCCTTCCGTTGTGTTCTGTGCTCCGCCCCCAGCAACTCTGATTTCTCATTCACCAACCGCCCCCTCTCTATTGTACATATAAATCTTAACGGCCTTCGCACCAAATTGTCTGAACTCTCACTCTTCGCACGTACTCATCATCCGGATGTTATTATGGTTCAAGAAACCAAACTCTCTCCCTCTACCACTTATCCCCAACCCAAACATTCCAGGCTACACTGCTCTATCACATCCCAAGGACAGCTCTCTGGAGGCGGAGTTTCTACGTTTGTGCTTTTTAACTACCTTCTGTCTAATCCTTAAATGTTCCTAAGCGGGACCGGGTACTCTCCCGGAGTGCGTTCCCGTTCACCTCCCTCTTAAAACTCCACTATCTCTATTTAGAATATTTACATCCACTCCTACTACCACTTCTTGTCCCCCCACCTACAACCCCATACCTCTTCTTAAGCAGTTTGCATGACTGCTCTCTCTCCCCATCAGCTGTCTTTGCAGGTGACTTCAATGCTTTGACAGAATGTTCTGTTCTGCGCAAATTGAGTCCGACGCCAGAGGGAAGACGTCGAGAATGGGCTGAGGAGTGTGATCTGGTTATCCTCAACGATGATCAGCCTACTCGTCTCCTTCCTACGGCCTGAACCTTCCTAGTTTCCGGACATCTCCCTTCAGTTTCATCAATCTTTCTGAATTCTTGCACATGGTCCACTTCCACAATCCTCTTCCCAGCTGACCACATTCCTGTCTTTTTCTCCATATTGATCTCTCAAACTCTCTTGCCCCTTATACTGGTATTCGTCAACGTTCTTATCTCAATTTAGGCCTTGCTGACTGGGTCCTGTTCAGAGAGGTTGCGCTCCGCCAGCAGCGCCGAGTATATCCTATGGAATGGCGATGTGCACCAGAAAGAGCATCACATATCTGACGCCATCCGGAAGGCTACAAAAGCGGCCATACCTGAAGGACGTGTGAAAAGTTTCTACCCTAATGGTCACCAGGGAGATTCTACAGAAGATCAGGACAAGAGATGAAAAGAGAGCTGAGAATCATTTGGACCCTGAGGTGGCTGGAAGCTGGATGAAAAGAGATAAGAAAAGCGATCTGGACAAGCACAAGAAAGACAGTTGGGAGAAGTTCACTGAAAGGTTGAACTTTAAAACCGACGGAACAACTGGCGTGGAAAAGTATTGAGGGGAAGATTATCTGTGTAAGTGCAAGCGCCCTCCTCGAACTCTACCATGAGAGTTCGAATAACAGCGTCTTCAAATCCAGGAAAGGCTGCCGCATATGCTCTTTGGCAAAAATTTCTTCATCACACGTACCAAGCGTGGCTTACAAAAACAGAGTCACGGTAAGAGAACCTAAGCCCAATCTGCCGCCGCCAGTGAGCGCCACTGAGGCCTTTACTCCCTGCTCAGGTGGAGAAGGCTATCAAGGAAATGCGGAACTCGAAGGCTCTCGGACCTGATGGTATCTCAGCAGCCATCTTGAAGAAGCTTCCCACGGAACTTCTACCGATGATCGCAGATATCATAAACACTTCTTTTCCGAACCTGCACTCTACCACAAGCATGGAAGACCGCCGTGTGATGCCCTGCCTAAGCCAGGTGTAAATCGCAAAGCACGGTGGAAGGGGCTATCGCCCTATTAGCCTATTTATCACCGATCGCGAAAAGTAGCCGAAAAGCTAATCGTAAGGGACCTAACAGAGCAGAATGAGGCACAGCAGCATCAACATGGGTTTAGAAAGCTTCACTCCACCACCACTGCCCTTCTGGAGGTTGTCATTGCTATGCGGTCGATGGGTTCAATTTCAGAAAGCCTCTTAGATATTGACCGTTGCCCTCGATCTAACCAAAGCATTTGATTCCTGTTAACCTAGTGACTTTTGTCCGAGAAACTGTTGAAGTCCTCGCTGCAACCGTGGCAGAAGCGTTGGATAGTGCGGTGCGCAAAGCGTCGTCGGGCCAAAGTGCTATTCAGTAATCACGTCTCCGATAGTATACCTGTAGTGCAGCCGTTGTGGTGATGCAGAGGTGGAGTTTATTGGCTTTCACCTGCCTCTGTTCAGCCCGTATATTGAAGATTTCCCCGGAGCCTCCTGAAGACATATGAAAATTGTTGCGTATGCCGACGATATCACCATCATGTGCCGTAATCGTGACATAAGCAGGTAGCCGCAAACAAAGTCTGGGGGAAGCGTCTATCTCCGGTCGAGCTTAAAAACTTTCTCGATAATTATGATGCTCACAGTTTCCGCAGCGAAGTCTTCTGTTCTCGGTATCTCACATCTGTTAAAGTGAACACAGCGCCCAACCTGTTGTCAGGTGGGATGGTGACCCTCTTTGCCTACAGCGCAATTTCCTAAACTGCTGGGCCTCGTTTTGGACCCATCGCTGAAGTTTCACAAAATGCTGGGAACAAGCAGAAGGCAATTGGCAAGGCAAAGCTTAATGTGTTGAGAGCTCTCAGGAGGGCGCGTCGCAAATTGTGCAGCAGAGAGACAATCTTGACGACATATCGAGCTATTCTGCAGCCTGCATTGGAGTATGCTGCACCTGTCTGGCAGCACATCGTGTCGGACAGTTCCTGGACTGAGATGCTACGAATTCAGAATGCTGCACTACGATTAGCCACTGGATGTGCAAAAAGCTCACTGATTGAGCACCTTCACGCCGAGGCCCGTATCTTGCCAGTGAAAGAGCATTGTCAGCTCCAGGCTCAGCAGATGTTTATTAATGTCTTCAAGCTACCTAATCATCCGTCGAGAAGACTATTAAATCCCGTGAGAGAGAGATCGATCAGAGTGCCGTTTGCCGATGCTCCGAACAAAGTGAATGTACAGAGATGGACCGACTCGAATCAAGAACGGCTTCGTCTCTTACGCGCGGAGCACACCCGGTTTGTGAAGGATCATCTCGCCAAAGCGGCCGTCAACCCTATTCTCGGTGATGTGCCGCCCAGGGTATGTGATACCGAGTCCGAGCTCGGTAGGCGCGCCAGGTGTATCCTCGCTTCGTTGCGCTGCGGACATTCTCCATTGCTTATGTCTTACCTGCACAGGATCGACAATAGTCAGCCTGACGTGTGCCCGGACTGTGGAAACCAAGGCCACGACACTAAACACCTATTTGACTGTCCGAAGAAGCCAACAACGCTCACTACAATAGACTTGTGGACGAATCCAGTGCTGGTCGCCCAGTTTCTCAACTTGTGACGAAACCCCTCTCAGTGGCTGCAAAGAAGAAGAAGAAGATTATTCCCGCAGGCTGCACCGTCCAAATATGGTTTAAACTGATTTTGACCCCCAAAATACCCGATACACGACAGATTTAGCCTCCACGAAGGGGATTTCCTCCCCTGAGCACCGTCCAAATAGGGTTAGAAATGATTTTTAGAGAGTTTCCACCTCGAAATTCACGGATAACAGCCGACATCCTCGAAACTATTAAAATTTTCATTCTCATTAATGAATTGCGATCAGTTAGTCTTGAATTGAGTCAGGGGGTCGTGAATTACAATACAGGCGTAGCTGGGAGCGGTGTGTGCAAGTGCATACCACACACCACAACGCATTATTTGACGGCTATGCTGGCAATTGGTGCTGTCCGGCATTTCTCCTCCAGTAAAATCCAATGCGTTTCGCAATGCAATTGCAATTGCATTCGGAGTTTCATTTATTTTTCGCGCGGTAAATTTGAATTGCAATTTTTTGCCATTCTCTAGCCCTTGTTCCCTGCAGTTGCACATGGATACATTTGCATTAAAGCATTACATTGAGCATTGCAATTGCATTTGCGTTCACTTTTGCATTTGAACTTTTGATTGCAATTGTATTTGCATTTGCTGTTATAATTATAGTTTGATGAACCTATGGTAGGCACAACGGGTTCACCCCGTCATATAGTGGAGGAGGTGCGGTACACAATGAGCCGAG
>JAPDOI010000619.1:0-344677 GCA_029168955.1 Aplectana chamaeleonis | reverse complement strand
TTTTTTCATCAAAATTGATTCTGAATTTCCCTTGCAGTCTCTGATTTTCTGTTTTTTTTTTGCAGATTTTTATATTTTTAAACTTACCCGAAAATGAGGCTCCGCGCGGATTTCCGTTTACTAATTGACTAAGCTCAAGTGTTACCTCAAGTGGTGTGAGGTGCTTTCACTTCTCAAGTGTTTATTTGGGTATGACCAACTAGGAAGGACTACGAGAAAACTCCGATTTTTTTAAAAATGTTTATTTACATATTTTCTTTTCTTTAAAAAAAATCGTGAAAAATATTAAATCTGAAATTTGCTGTAAAAATGGATACTGAGTTTTGATCAAGTGAAGAATTGCCCTATTTTTCCACCAAATTCTGGATGTATATTCAAAATTACGGGACCAGTTTCCCATTTCAGTCATGAAATTCGATGTTATTCTGTGTAAAGTTGTGTAAGCTCACGTAAGCTGATGTCAGAATTAGCAAAACATGTTCAGATATCTTTTTATCGATTTTTATAGCAATCGTTTCACCTATATAGCCACTCAAAAATGTTTGTGTGTGCTGTCATTTTCTACCCGCCGCCCCTTTTTGTAACAGTTGTCCGACCAAAAATCTCTTTGACATCGCTCACTTTTGAAAAAAAAATGTGAGTAATTATAAAATTCGAAAATTGCAGTGAAAAAAAATGGGTAATAAATTTCAATCAATGTGAAATTTTTTCTTTTCCTCTTTTTTCATCAAATCTTGGGTGTGTGCGTATTCAAAATCGCCCGACGATTCTCCCGTTTTAGTCATGAAAGTTGATGTTATATTGTGTAAAGTTGTGTAAGCTCATGTAAACTGATATCAGAAACGAGCTAAGTATGATCAATTCGTTTCTAATGATTTTTATTGCAGTGGTTTCACCAGTATTGCCATCCAAAAATGCATGTGTGAATTGCCATTTTCCACCCGCCATCCCTTTTTGTAGCAGTTGTCCGTCCAAGATTCTCTCTGTTACCCCCTGCTTCCTAACCTCCCCGTGAGCACTATTGTAATGTTATTATGTTACATCGTCGTTCGGGGCTGATAATTGTCACTTTTTATGTGCTAGTTGTCCGCGCGTCCGTTCGTGATCGAATTTCGCTCTTGTGCGTGACTTTTTCCACTGTTGCTGCTGGCTGCCGCCACGTCCCCCTCATATAGCACTTTTGTTCTGCTGCAGTTAGTCTGTCCTGGCCAGCTGTCACTTGACTTGATGATGCTTAGCTTGAACAGTGGCAGGCTGTTAACCTTCTACTCGGGTATGCCGTGGTTCAACAGAGGAGGTGAGTCTGCTCTTGAAATTTAGTGGGATTTCTGAAAAAAGAATTTATTTTAACGGTCTTAGTAGAGGTTTTATTCATGCATATTAATGTCTTTCAGTTCTGCGGGGGTCAATTGGTTACATGAAGTTACATATATAAGTGTGTAAATACCTGTCATGTTGATTGGGCCTTAACATTAGATCACACAAAATACACGCACTCTCTCTCTCTCTCTTGGTGAAAGCGCATTGGAATCCTGCATTCCGTAAACAATTAGATTGAATTAGAAATCCAAATCCACATGGCCTCAATTCGTCCGAATGAAACTGTCCGCCAACGCGGTCGGCGTGCTTGTCCGAGCGGCCGTCGCAAAGGCATTTTTCAGGCCAATCTTCTCACGGCTGTGGACAGCTAACAGGGATGTAATTCATTTTTTTCTACTGACAGGTTTACAGGCGCGAAAAAAAGACGGTCTTTGCGACGGCTGCTCGATACGCACGCCGACCGCGTGGGCGGACAGTCTCATTCGAACGGACGGACTTCATGTTGTTATTATTTGATATAACACATGTTTTGAGAAATTATCTATAACCTTTTCGTTAAATTTTTTTGATCAGCTGACGACCCTTGAATTTTTTCACCTCAAAAATTTACGGCCCTCTTTAGATATTCAATTTTTGCCTGGAAATTTCCACCACCCCTCGTTGGCAAGCTGTTCGGTCCTGCTTGAACGTGCCTTCAGGTTTTGGAGCTGAAATAGATTAGTTAACATGAGATTACATAAATTTACACAGTATCACATGAGACAACAACGATGAAATCGGATGAAGTTACGTTTACAAAATGTGTTTTTGGTACTATATTGGCTTTGAGTTTTCCACATTTTATAGATGTTCACATGGCTTTACACGAAGTTACATAATGTTGCTCGGTATTCCACAGGCTTGATACATACTTGGGATTACATGACATTTTATAGGGACACAAAAGATTGCGTGGATGAAACGGAAGAATTGGGAAACGTTCCTCCTGATGTGGTATTTTATATTGATATTGACGCATTCTATCGGACATATTTACATGGAGCTGCATGAGATGACATAAAATTACATAGTTTTGCTTCGTCGAGAAAGAAAAACTCTTTCCGCATGTTCGTGTCGAATTTCTGGGTTTTATGGAAGATAACATGAGAACACAAGTGGTTATAGTCCATTGCGACGGAAAAAGGCGGTTGTGTGTTTGCGTATTTCCCCTAAGGCGTCGTTTATACTTCCGCCGCCGGGTGGCGCGGCGAAGTGCAGTCCTATAATATCGATCGCGCCGCGATCAATATTACAGAAATGCACTGTGCCGCGCCGCTCGGGGGCGGGAGTCTAAACGACCCCTAAGCTTATTGTAGGCTGCAGACGTTGCGCCATAATCGAATATACAGATATCCATTTTCCCTGAATTTTGAAGAAAACATCGAAAACGGTAAGTTTCCCCCACACACGAACATTAGTAATGTACTTAATCTAATCCAATTTTTTATACACCTGAAGTCGCTGCCATGGATACGCGCAGGAATATATAGAAATTCAAAGAATTATATCTCTGTAACTTCCAGTTTTTTCGTGATTTCTTATTTTTTATTGTTATTTCTGCGTGTATCTACCGTAATAAAATTGAGGTTCAAAGGCACAGTGCACCCTCAGACATGAATTTGGTGATTTTTGTTCGATTGTGTTGCAGACCCCTTCTGTACAACACGTGCCAAATGCGAGATTTCAACTCTTTCAAATAAGCGAGATATACATAGGCGACCACCATAGGCCCGACCTCCTTTGCTCACCACCACAGGCCCGGCCCCCTGCCAGATTTTCGAACTAGATAGCGGCAAAATGGATGGATGATTTCTCAATATGTCGTGTTCTTCAGTCCATTGCCGGACTGTCTCCTCATCCTGTTTTGTTCCCGTGCAGCGATTGCGAATGAAGAGAAATACAGACCTGAGGCAACTCGTCCACGAAATGTTTGCCCTCAAAATGCAGATATTTTTGAGGAGCCATATCTCCATTCGTAAGGGGTCTTGGAAGATTGCAGAGATACCATTGTGATCCGAGAGTGGCAGTCTCCAAGATAGGCATGAAATCTGAAAAATAATTTTTTGTGTGTCCTGTGCCTTTAAAGATAATGTTTAAGTGTGGGGAAAATATTACGGGTTCCGAAGTTTTTTGTTTTTTTTTCTCTTCAAAATTTAGGGGAGAATTACAATTTCGCCAGCGATTATGGCGCAACCTACAGTGTGCTTAGTTGAAATATGTACGCACCTGCACAACCGCTTTTTTCCGTTGCCGTGTACTAAATGTCTAATAAAGCATTCTATTGTTTTTCTTTTTTAGGCTGGATTACTCTAGATAGCATGAATTTACACGGTATTGCATGAGATTTCATCTATGAAAACTCTGAGTTGAAAATTAAGTCAGATTATCTCATTCGGTTCAGAACACAGGAAATCTACTTTTCTCCTTCGCAAGCGTAATTGTTTAGTTGAAAATTTTCTGGTTTTGGAAATGAGATGGTGTTCAACTCAGAGTTCTTCCAATGGTTCAGATTCATCTTGAACTTGACCAGCTTTGATTGCATCCGATTAATAATTGATTGGCGGGATTCTCGAGACCCTTCCTAGCAGTCGCGGTTGCCCTGTGGTTCTCCATCATTGTCTGAAGCGCAGTTGATGAATTGGGTGCTAATTGAATCCTTATCGCAGTGATTAAGCTGCAGAGAACGCTTCGGTTCTTCACCTCGCTGGTTTCTTAAGCCCAAGGCTAGGGAAAGTGAAATCATGTGTGGGGCTAGCCTCTACATATTTCTTCATTGAGTCTACCCAGGAAGTCCCTTTAGTGGTTCCATTTAGATTTGTAAAACTTCAAACGTTTGATGAACTCTTGATGTGGCGAGGAGCTGGGAGCGGGACGGGCTTCTTAAGATCTCCCGAATGTCAATTCCTTTAAAATGCGGTAAGGTTTCGAATAACCGATGCGCCCTCAGAAAGCACTGCACAGCTGTTGACCGGGAACCTTTGGGAAAATGCCCACAAAATTCGGGACTTACTTCAGCTAGAACTGAAGAAAATCACCATTATCCAGGTGAAATATGGGACTGACAAGGATGAATCCCATTGGTCACGGATGTGGGCGTGGCGATCACAGAAAATCGAGTTTGTTCTGAGTGGAGTCAATTTTGGAGAAAAAAAAACAGATGGGGACACCAGATAATTTGAGTCGCATTCTTTTGCATACCGATAGTTACCAATCTTTGCGTGGCTTTCTCTATGCATCTTCTCAGATTTGCATTGAAAATTGAGACGAAAATCGGCGTGATTTTCTCTACGTTTTTTTCTGTCATGGACAGTTACGAAAATGGGCATGGTTTTCTTCTAAAGAAGCCATTTGCAGGGTTTTTTTTAGCCCTAGTAGTGGAAACGTGGATGGTTTCCTTCTATTCCCTCTGAATTGAAATGTAAAAATGATTCGATATGTAACTGAGTAGCGTTAGTTACGAAGTGAGCGTGGTCTTACCACATACATGACCTACATACATTTAGGCTTTAAAGTTTGCGAAAAGCTTCTGTTCTCTACCCTACTGTTTTTATATCCCATGAATTCCAATTTCTTGGATTCCTTCAGTAGGTGTAAGGGAATTTCAGAGGAAACCACGCCTCTTTTTGTAACTATTGGTGCACAGAGAGCGACCGAATGGGTTCAATTATCTATTAGGGAGCAGAGAGCCTTCCCATGTTTGTACTTTTCGGTCCACTCGGACGATTAATCTTATCCGTGTGACCACGCTCATTTTCTTAACTAATGGTACATATATTCGTAACTATGTTCCGATGCGCAATAAAAAAAACGCTTCGGGTCATTTTTGCTATCTAACTGATACTACGGAGGCTTTTTTCATGGTTTTTCTAGGACATTTGAGGGACCACGCCCGTTTCCGTAACTATCTGTACGCAGCCGGCAGCTAAGTTGATTTCCTGATAAATTTTTCAAAGAAAAAAAGAACTCGAAACCACGCCCATTTTTTGAATTTCCTCAGGCGATTCTCGGCCTGAGCCGCGCCGGACAGGAGCCGGTGCTGCTTTATAGTTCGGCTCGTTCTCCCAATTTGAGAGCCACTGATGTTGCTGTCCGGGCTCCTCCAGTTCGCTCGCACAGCAGCAGCAGTGGCCCGGACAGCAACAGAGGCCGACTCTTAGATTGAGAGAACGAGCCGAATTGTCAGCCAGCTTAGAGCTGAGAATAGCTTGCGATATGTGCAGCAACTAACTGATCTCCTTGTCTATTTGGAGGTCAGCACACGGTCAACCACGCCCATTGTCGTGACTATCTGGACACCCACAGGCACAGACATGCCACCTTGTTCGTCTACATTACCGCCGCCACCGAAGTGCCCCGTGTGCATGTGGTGATTGATGGCCACCATCGCTGTTGACGCTCGCGCTCGCATTGAGCATGAAAAGTTGGACAGGCGAAAGTGGGCGGGGCATCTGCGGGCGCTTCTTTTCCGCTGAGCTGCACATGCAACAATCGGAAATCCGCCTCCCCCACTAGATTTTTGTAGTGTTTTTTTTTGATTTTCAAGGTTTCATCATGCAAAAATATTGCAAAAGATGATTTCATTTCTATTTACGACATCATTACGTTTCTTATGTTTTTGTATATTTATTATTAAATAATTTTGCATAATTGTGCTTATTAACAACGTTTTTGAGTTGAATTTGTGGCTTAGATACCTTCATTTCAGGCTCACTTCTAGCTCATTGTTATGCATCTATCCGCTTCTCAACAATGCAACATACTTTGGACAAAAATGTATTTTTAAATATTTCTTGAAAAAGTTTCAGGGCTTCATTAATATTGTTCTCCCAAAAAAACTTCTACTCAAATTATAATTTCTACTGAGGAGAGAAATCTGCTGGTGGCGCGCGCTGGCCCTTCGAAATGCCCTCGGGGGAGATTCTAAGGTCTATATTTATGAGACTTCGGATGATGCTCATGCTCTAGCTGGGCTATCCACCCACTCACTTATACATATTAAGCTCAACTGAATACCAGTGAGAATTCAGTTGTTGTTGGTAGACGGTATTAGAAAAGTTTTCTACTCAGGACCCGTCCCTTGCCATTTTTCACAGTTGAAAGAGGGTGAATAGGAACGCATGCTTGTTTAAGTAATAGTTTATGAGGTTTACGAGTTTATTAACAGTATCGATCCTTCATTGAAAAGAATATCAATTTCACTTGTATTTTTCATTATTATTAATTTATTTGTTAATTTATTTCATTTTATTTATTTATTTTTAATAAACGTATTTTATTATTGATATTTATTTATTCATTTGTTTATTCAATCGGTTTTATCCCTGTTTAAATGTAATTTGGTCTTTGACATTAAGACTCTTGAAATGAATCTGAAGGAATCTTGGGAGTTTATTAACTTTTTGTCCGCGCAAAACTTTTTTCTGTGATTGCTGTCTGCTGCAAGAGCTATAATTTTTCAGAAATTAATTTAATCAATGTTTCTATTTGAAAAAAGTCAACTTTTCCTTTTTTTTTGCGGAATGAAAGTGTGAGAGCAGAGAAGAAACTCTGAAATTTTTTGACTGCTGCTTATTTTTAGAGAGAACGAGTGACGTGGAGGTTTTAGACACGCCTATTTCTGTAACTTTCCGGTCGCCCGTACGGGAAAGCCGTACTGGCTCTGAAAATACTATAAACTACTCATTCAATAAATTACTAGTTAAATGAGAAAACGGAATTTTCTGAATGAGTTTAGAGAAAAACATTCATTTGAGTGAAACTCGTCCGTAGTATGCAGTCACGCCCACTTTTGCAACCACTGGGTTACGCTCGGAAAAGCATGTGTTCCTGCATTTTGAAGAGATACCGTATGCGTCTTGGTGCCACGCCCACTTCTGCAACAACTATCTTGCAGTTGAAGTCTGTCCGAATGGGAGTGTCCGCCCACGCGGTCGGCGTGCGTGTGGAGCGACCGTTGCGAAGACTTTGTTTCGGACGAGCCTTCTCATGACTGTGAAAAGCTGATTGGCATGTTATTCACCATTGGTCCTGTATTGCTGCTAATCAATTTCAAATTTTGAAAATGGCTCCGTGACAGTGGCTCGGCTCGCATGCCGACCGCGTGGGCGGACAGTCTCTTTAGGACGGACTTTAGTCCATCTCTCAAAAATTTAAAGTGAAAATTCGCGTTCAAAATAAGTTTTAAATCTTGATCCTAAACTTAGCTACATAGTACGGAGCGAGACGTAGAGTTATGTAGATAGTAGAGTATATCAAATGAGTAGATTTTTTCAATTATTCGAATATCCGAATAATTCGAATAACTGACTTTCCCGAATAGTCGAATAAACTAATTTTTCGGGTATTGGTTTTTTTCTTATAGTCGAATGAACGTATGACTTTCCCCAAGTAAAAAAAAAATATTTAAATCTTTCTCGCGGCTGGCGCGGCGGTTTAAATCTCACCGGTGGCTGGTAATAACCAGCCAGCCGCCGGTGAGCTTTGAATGTTTTTTTTCTTGAGGAAACAAGCCGCGGACCTAACTATATCTGTGTATGCGGGTTTAGGCTTATCGAAATAGTTGAGTAAAAATTATTCGAATAATTTACTTCTCCGAATTATCAAGTTACCCGAATATTCGATTATTCGGCCGAATATCCGTTTTCCGATTATTCTTTCACATAATAACCTACTAGATAGGTTCTCTAAACCAAGTGTGCAGAACCCTTATCACGTCTTTACGCGTTTGCTGAAAGCTTACGGAAGCATTTTAGTGTTTGTCGTTATGTTCCTGTACTTTGTCTTATCTGTTAAAGGTAGAAATCGATTGGTCGTCACTAATCAATAGCTATGTTAACCACATTGGGTTGCTGCAATCTGTCATCACCTTTTTATCTCATGCCTGGACACTGAGGAGTTAAAAGGAAATGAATTATGTAAACAATTGGGTTTTGGACAAAACTGCGCCATGCACCTGTCTCAAGTTGGGAAATTTCAGACTTGATTGGTTGTGCATAAATCAATCTCGTGATCCTTCTGTGGTCAGCAATTTGTTATTAAATCCTATTTCATAGAAACCTGTCAAGCTTGAGTTGTGTTTTTTTTTTCAGTGAGACCCTAACCCAATAAAAAAAGTAAAAAATTCGAAAAAAAAAAACAACTTCCGATATTTCAGAAATGTTTTTTTTTTCAAAACTGCGCCCTGCACTTGTCGGTGACCTTGAAAATTGTGGAATTGATTAATTGTACAGGAAGAAAATTTTTCGTTGTTTCATATGTATCAAAAAGGCTTTTCGAGAACTATAAGATCTAGAACTATAAGGTTTTTTGGTCTTAAGTGGGTATTTTAGGGAACCTTTGAGGCTACCATTTGCGATTTTTTTCCGGAAAAGTCCAATATGGGCTGGCTTTTTTTTTCTTCTAGGGTAATATTGTCAGATTTCTGTTTCTTTGAGTGAATATATAATATATTTAATTTTTGAAAACTCCTAAATTATTCTATTATGGTTATGTTTAGGGGATTTGAGGAGATTCAGTCTCGTTTTGCTGTTTATATATATCTGACAGAGACATTTGGCCGCAGAGCGAATCCGAGGACTCAACCGACCAGCCGGCCGGCAGCAGCGAACAGCTGCCGCCAACATTCAAACGAACAGAAATAACGCACAAAATCGAAATCCGATATTCCACCACTCGCCGATCAATAATTGATCGATACGGAGAACGGCCAGCTGGCTGGCTGGCCAGGTTGTCACCAGATACCTTCTTCTTCTTATTCCTCCTCCTCTTCTTCTCTCCCCGGCAGTGGTCTGCTCATATGTAGCAGATTTGTTCAGGCATCATTTCTGTTTGCTCCGCCTATTTTTGTGGACGAGTTTTCGGTCATAAACTCTGTGTTTTTCCCAGTGTCGGCAGATGGTCGAGTGTTGATTCATTGCACTTTTCTAGCCAATTCTGTGGGGGCTTTTAGGCCAGCCACCACTTTGACTTCATGATTTACAGCCATTTATCTGGGCAACCAGCTGCCCATACCATTTCTACCCGCATTTATTAGGTGAGGTGATGAAGATCCACCTGAGTGCTAGGTTGGCGAAAAGTTAGTTTATATATATCCTAAAGTGTTTATCGTCTAATCGGCTTCGATTGGGTTGCGTGGTGGGAATTCTCAATTTCTATAGTACCTAGATCGTCGTTTTTTTTTAAAGAATATCATAGTTTTTTAGAGTCGAAATTCTAATTTACAAACCCGAATTAACATTATTTCCTCCAAACGTGGGTGTATAAATTCTGCTCATTATAAATTTCTCGATTATAAGTTCCAAAGGTTAGTGTCTTGCCACCGCCAAGAAATGCCTGTGTTTCAACACGTTCGCATAAGATTTTCTGTTTAGACACGTTGGTACAACATTTCTAAGCGGTGAAATTGGGCTAACGTGTCAAAAACATGCGAGAAAAAGTGAGCGTGTTGAAATTTGAGTAATTCACCGCGGTGGCAAAACACTGACCTTCGGAACTCATAATCGACTCACCCATAGCACCCTTTCGCCATGGAAAGTCCTTCAAAACCATCAGGAATTTTTTTAACATGTCAATCCCATTCGACAGGAAATCATTCACTCTCTAGAGTGGTGAGAATGATTGTTCTGACCGACTTCAATTATATCGATTTTTGGATTGCTAAAGTAGGGAGTCAAAAAGGGCTTCAAATTATCGATCCGAAAATCGATAAAATCAATTGTTTTGCAAAATCTTATTAGACTTCCATATAGAGCGGAATATTCTCTACCAGGTGGCTCATGACATATCACAAAAAATTGTAATTTGCTGCGGAATTTCCGTAAAAGCCCATACAATTATTGTCTTAGTCATTCGAATTTCATCGTTTGTAGATGAATCGCCGCGTGTAGGGCAGTGGCAAGAGGCGCCACTGTCACGCACACGGTCGAGGGATCGATCCTCGCCCAAAACCAACGAAGCCTTCTATCTCCCCTGGGTTGGTGAATGGGTACCACACTTGTCTGAAAGATAAGAACACTGACTCAGGACCGTTCCAAGTCATTGTATAGGTCAAGTACACACTCAGAGGCCTCTACGCTTCTGAATGCAAGTCGAATGTGTGGAACATTCCCCAGAGGGACAAATTCCAATAATTTTGGTGGCTGGTGATGGGTCTTTTGAGAAAGAGGTTTCCGCTCTACATGAGTTCAAATAGGTTCTAACAATTAATTGTTTTTTATCGATTTTCGGATTGATTATTTGGAGCCTTTTTTCACCTTCTACTCTATCGATCCAAAAATCGATAATATTAAAGACAGTGAGAAAAAAACCAGTCTCACCATTTAAGAGAGCACATAAATCCTTTGGTGGTTTGAGAAAATGTTCGAATTTCCGAGACAATTTTCCGATTGATAAAAACGTGGGGACTTCATTCGTAACCCGATACTTTTGATGACCGCGACTGTAGGTAATAGACCGGATATCCGAATGTGAATTGGTAGTCTATGATTGGGTTCAATCCAATTTCAGAAAAAGATCTGAACCTAAAATTGTGGACACACCAGCAAAGTTCCTTAGGTGTGAAATCCCTTACGTTTTTCTTCTCATAGAGTTCACATGAACTCATTAATCACCTGCTGTGGCTTCTGTGAGGTGGGCGACTGATGAATTACCTTCACACATGTATGTGTGCCCTTTGAATCTGCTGAACTTATCGTTCAATCATCGGATTTCGCCCGCTTTGTGTGGATTAGAGCGTTTTCCATGGCTGGCCAAATGACGGTGACGTGATGTGAATGAAGGTGATATGGATTGAATAGGATTAGGCTGGCAAATTCACATTTCAGTGTATCCCCTACATATTCTAGCCAAGATTCCTTATTTTTCAACAATTTTACAAAATTTAGAAATTATGGGTGAAGTCACCATACGTACAATACTTATGTCTCTGTTTGAACTTCAAACATTTCACTATTTCATTTTTTATTAGCATCCACAATTTACAGAATTATCAATAATAGTTGTTAGAAAATATCCACCAAAATGACATTCAGGTGTCTGTTCTCACAGATGTGGATCAGAGATTACTTCTTTCAAATGTGGTGTCAGCATGTCAACACAGAGAGTCTGTCCGAATTAGACCTTCCGCCCACGCGGTCGGCGTGCGTATCGCGCGGCCGACCCGCAGGTCTTTTTCGCGCGCGCCTCCACACGGCTGCAGACAGCTTACTGGTGTAATACCCAATATTCGTCTAATATTCCTAACAACCGGTTTACAGGTTCAAAATTTGCCTATGCTTTGGTCGCTCAACACGCGCGCCGACCGCGTGGGCGAACAGTCTCATTCGGACGGACTTTGTGTACAATCTGACGCTAGCGTGGCAAAACACCTCAATTTTTTCAAGGTGGCAATTTCCTAACAACTAGAATTTTCAATCTTGTCACCGACTCAATTATCAGCTGAAAATCATATTATTAATGGAAAAAATGGTGCTGCTATCACATTGAAAATTTTTAGGTATGTTTTCTCACCAAAAGTAGAATTTCATGGTACGTAAAAATCTTTGATTCAATGGACCTACTTCATAGGCATCGTACGCACAGAAAAGCGTAGTCTATTCTTCATGTTTTTGAGTGGGCATATTCCTCGAGTAATGTGCTTCTCTGGGGCAAATTCCGGTCCGCAATTGCGTCTCGACATGCTTTGCGGCCGCACGCGCTCGAGTCAGCTGAGTTTCCAGCGCCGATGCCGACTCGATTTGGCTTTTTTATACAGTTTTCTCCAATTTTTTTAAGATTCAAGTTTCCAAAACTCACGTAGAGTCAACAGATCGGCGGCTGCGGCGCTGGAAACTCTTCCGACTCGAGAGCGCGCGGCCGAAAAGCGTGTCGAGACGCAATTGCGGACCAGAATTCGGCCCGGACAAGCTCAGTAAGTAAAAATTGCAGAAGAACCGCTTAAAGCTCCCGACTTGTAAAAATATCTGGCGACCTTGATTGAATTCACGAATTGTGGCAGAGTTTAGCTGATTAATGTCGATCAAATTATGTCATACGACAATATTTTCCCAATAAAAATTTGATCCATCCGGGATTCCAAATTATTTGTTTTTCCGAATATTCGGTTTAGTCGAAGAATCAGATTCTTTGATTTTTTCGAATACTCGCCAAATTTTAGGTGAGAGAGTTTAAATTTTCTATAACAGAAAAAAAACTGCTCAAATGTTCTCAAGTGCAATTTGAAATTCATTCAGGATTTTTTTCGAAAAAAGTGCCATATTTATTCAAATCGGATCTAAGAGTTTTTTTTTTTCGATTGCATGTATTATTTAGAAATTTCGGTCCTGTGAATATAGAACAGAATCGCTTATTTCGAAGTTCTCTAGCACTTAATGGACCGCGTGTCCACACTGCGCACCCACGCCAAAACTCGGTTCTTTCGTTTTACTTCAAGAAAAACGGATTCCTTCTAATTATTGCTTTTATATCTGTGCTTAATTCAATTACCATAAACGGTATGAAGATATTGAGCGCCATATATCTTTTGTTAACATAGGCAATCATAATAAAAAATCAGTTTAAAAACTTACTAAAGTGATTGGCCTTGGAGCGCGCCGGTCCGCTACGGAGGCTAGCCGTGGAACGCGCGGTCTCCCAACTCAGGCGATTATCGGCCCCGAGCCGCCTGACAGTTCGGCTCGTTTTTCCCATCTGCGAGTCGGCTCCTGTTGCTGTCCGAGCCACTGCTGTTGCTTTCCGGGCCACTGCTGTTGGTGTTCGGGCTATTCCGGTTGGCCCGAACAGCAACAGCAGTAGCCCGGAGATTGGGAGAACGAGCCAAACTGTCAGGCGGCTCCGATTGCTATTCAGTTCGACTCGGGGCCGAGAATCTCCTGAGAAGTGCTAGAAAAGATCACTCCTTAGAAGTTCTTGAAAAACAAAGTGAATTTAAAAGATATATCAATTCGACAAACCCAATGTCTGCGGGAAGCCCATGTCTGTTAGATTACGCTTCCCAATTTTCCAATCTTTTGAATTTCTTCGGCGTGATAGGAAAAAAATAAAAGAACAATATAATAACAAAAAATTTAATTGCATTTCACGTACGAAATTTAAAATTTAACGGCAGTTTGTCCTTTCATCGAAGAAAGGTTGCGATTTAAAATATAACCAAAGACAAAAAGAATTACAGCTGATCAACTATTGAAAGAAGAGAAGCAAAAAATTAGAGAGAGAGAAATCTAAAAAACTAATAGAAAAAATTTCAAATTGAACTAAATAGAAAAAAATCAGAAAATCAAAATTTGATTTTACACGAATTTTAAGTTTTTTTTTCTGAGGCCAACCCATGAGTCCCTGTTTTTTTGTAAAGCTTCACTATAGCGAAACGAATTTGGAATTTTTCATTCCTTTTCTCGTATTCAGGTGTATTTAGGATTATATGTAGTGATGTCTTTCGAAACATTTTCAGTAAACGAAAAACTTAGGTTAAAAATTGATTTGCAATTGCAAATGCTGAAACTCAACGCTTTTGGAGCCAATCACTGAACGCCTGGTTGCAAATTAGATCACAATCAGGAGCAGAAGAATCGCGAATCGACGTCTTCTGAGCCAATGAGTGAGATTCAGGTTCACTGAATTTCTCCCCCCTACTGATCCATTTTTCCAGGCCAATTCCTGCACCACTTCGACGCCATTCTCGCCATTTCTATTCTGTCCGACTTTTTCTGCCCCTTTCATGTCATGGTCATTGTCAATGCAAAAGAGACCCTCAAAAACTGCACATCTATTCTCCTTCTCAGCTCGCTTTAACTGACAGCTATTCTCTGCGAAAAAAACTCGTCTTTTCAAAAGGACGAGTTGTCGGGGTTGCCATAATATACATACTGAAGTACCCTCCGACATTGAATCATTCGACTAGATGGGGGATTTGGGTTTAGGTAAGTGGCCATTCAGTATAGATTAATCCGAACTGAGATCACAGCCACCTTATCTACACTAGTGCCATGCTGAATTCGTTTTTGTTTCATAAGTGCGCCAATCGTGACCGCCTGATGTTTGCTGAGCTTTTCATCGGTATCATCATCATGATAATCCTTCTCCGCGCCACAGGGCGCCAATTGACCGTCGCGCACACCTTTTAGATCGTATCTATTACACCCCCGGTATGTACCCATCGGAACCCTCCCCCCTTGGTACGAGATATGATCTCATGTCTGATCCGTGGAAAAGGTCGTAGTTAGGTCAACGGTCGATTTCAATCTGATCCTCGTGTCTTTGCAACATTCATGTGACGCACCTCCAGATATTTTGCTCCTTGCCTGTGGATTTTTTGCCGCTTTCTGATTGTGACCCCTTCCCAGACCCCTTTAGGTCATCTGTTTTTGTTCTCTGTTCTAAACAGCGTAAGTCACGGCGCTGTGATCGGTAAGGAAGACATGCAGCTCCCCTCTTTTCGGTTTGGAAACATGTGCGCCCCCCCCCGGGTCGGTCGTGAATGTGACCTTCAGACTAATGAAAAATTGTTAGATTTTTGATGATTCCGTTGATAATATTTTATTATTTTCGATTCATGCTAATTTTGGATGTCTTTTGAGTTATATTTCTATTTTATCTATTTTTACAAATTTTCGCACTGCTGAAAATCAGCTGCTTTTGCATGGTGGGAATGTGGGCTGCGGCCCCCTCCCTCCCCGGCGCCCAAGGGCCGCGGCCCCCCTCTGTGCCTAACCTTGGTCCTAAAGCTGTACAGTCCTAAAATTGAGTATCGATCAAACACGTGTTCCTCCGAGTACTCTGTAAACGCGAGCCTTCTACAGGCTATAAAACGGCGAAATTCACTTGGTTCCTACACGTGGTGGTGCGGAGCGGAGGTTAGAGACAGTGAGAGAGCGTGGGCAGACGGAGGCCGAGGCGTCGCGCGCGCCGCTCGCGCCTCGAACGATGTGAATTACGACGTTTCATAGAGGGTATATTCCGCAGTTCTAAACTGTGACCCCTCCGCAGACCTCTATCTATCATCTACCACTATAGATTGTCGATCAATGTGAGATTTCAAATGTGTTTTTTCACTTTTTTTCACAATTGAACACCTGATCGACAACATTCTTCAAACTGCGGCCTCACCTGTCATTTAAGATAATTCTGCTTGCAACAGCAAAGTAAAAACCTCTATCATTCATCGAAAAGAAAAGTATCCTAATGAACCAATTCACGGGTAATCTTCAATCTGCGACCCCTTCGCGATTCGCATAGTTCAACAGCGACCCCTTAGCAGACCCTCATCTGCTATTTGCCTTCATTCGCAGTCCCGCGTCACGTGATCGATTATCGATCGATGTGTGACTTCGAACTTCTTCATTAATATACTACAATATACATAGATCTGTCATCACTTGCATTCTTCAGTCGCAACCTCTCAGCTGACCCCTCGTTAACAATCCTTCTATCAGTTAGCGATCTTCTGAGAGAAATCGCAGCTGCGGCTCCGCGATAGTGCCGCTTCGGCGCCTATAGGCATCGATACGGCACTATCGCGGAGCCGCGGCGGCACTACCGCGGAGCCGTAGCGGCGACGTGGCAGTGCCGCTGCGGCTCCGGGAGAGTATCTCATATGATGTTATTTGAGAATTGTAATACAACTATGTAAGAAGGCCTACGAACAAAAATACGCACCTGTGGTTGCTACGTCCTCTATGTGATAAGGACAGAGGTTGCGCCGTTTTCGCGCCCAAGCAAATACGGAACGTACCTCAAGCTTGGGCAAATGAACCGTCGACAATTTTGTTTTGCCACACAGGACAGTGCATCGTACTCCACGCGGGTTCGCTGCTGGATCCTCGCGGAGCCGGCGCGGTGCAACGCGGTGCCGCTGCGATACTTTCGTGAAATTATCGCGGCACAGTCGAAGGTCGAGGTACTTCACCGGCACTGATGCGGCAAATGTTCTCAGAGTCCGTGACGTGATTTCAGATATTTTCGTGAGTATCCTTCGCATACGACCCCTCCTCTCACTGCTCTACTCAGATGCGACCCCTCAAAAAACCCCAATCGTCAGCGTTTTCTAGTTTTTGTTTCTTTCACGACACCTTCTTCGATCGTGTTTCCTATTGCGACCCCTACCTAAATCCCTGTCTGTTATCTACCCTATTCGCTGTTAACGAACTATGCAGTTCTACGATCAGTACTCGATCCCCAGCGCGGTTTCAAACATTTTCTTGCGATACCCTCATGTATTTACGACCCCCATCGGATGTGTTCTCCGATTGCGACCCCCCCGGAGAACCCTTATCTGTTTTTCGTCCCATTTGCGATTCGAATTTGTGCAGTTACAGACTATCGCTTGGGTGCATAAATTCAAACGTTGTTATTTGAGAGACCTACATATCTCTTTTGTATTTTATTGCGACGTCTCTTTTTTATACGCATTTTCACTTGCGACCTCTCAGGTAAACCCTTAGCTGTATTTTTTTCTTATTTTGTCCGCTACCCGACCACCGACTATCAAACAAAGGGATGATGTACTGTTTGACATGTGTATGGACTGTGTTCTTTAATTGTGACCCCCCCTCAGCAGCTCCTTAGAAGACTCTGTCTTACATCCAATTTCAACTTTATCTGTTTTGAACTTTATCTGTTTTGCTGTTAATAAATAAAGGATCTTAACCCAAACCTTTTCTGGATATTCTTCAAATGCGACCCTGCATCAGCCGCATCCCTCGACTTTAACCCCTCCGCAGACCCTTCTATGTGTCACTTACTCCTTGTTTCCTGACAATTAGCTCGACGATCGATTATCGATTAAGTGTGTGATTTCAAGAAACTTCACTGAGTTCTGTTCATAAAAGACCCCTTCATTCATTGTGTTCCTCAAGTACGACCACTCGGCAGATGCCTGCTCAGAAAAATGAAAAGAAGTTGCTTGTAATATAAAAGGTCGAAAGCCAGTTACTTATTACATATCCGACTCGTGTAAGTTACTTGCGACTTATCTCAGGTAATTTAAGGTAAATGTAACATTTCGAAGGGATACCTTCTGCAGTGCGCCTCCGATATGTTACATGTAACTTAAATGGCGCAGGATAAGTCGCAAGTGATCTAAATCGGATGAGAGGCATTTCCAAGGGGAGCATACGACGCACTCCTGAGGTCATGCTTAAGACTGGCGCTGATGACGGCTCAATCACCCAAGTTTGAGGTGATTGACCCCACGCTACCAGGGAGGGTCCGCACGGCGTTTTTTGTGTACTGCGTGGTCTGGGACGCGCGCGGTCGTGCTCTCAGCGTCGCGTGTCATCTACGTCGCGTGATGGCCACCCATGGTGAAAGTATAAATGTAAGTTACTTGTAACATAAGTTTAACTTACTTGCAATATAAATTTAAGTTACTTGAGACATTCAAGTGAGTTACATTTATATTACAAGTAACTTGTTTTCATTTTTTTCTGAGTGTGTGTTCTCTTTTCAGCAGTACGTACCTGTTCTTCAGTTGTTCTGTCAACTTTTGATCGGATCCGTGGTTCCGACTTTTTTCTGGACATAATTTAATTGCGACTCCATCGAGTTCATTATTCTATGGCAAGCATCAGTGGACCCTTACCATTCATTACCCAACTGCGACCCTTCACAGCCAGGCAGTTTGATCTGTGGGCGATTATACAGCTTTTGCATTCAACACAAGCACACTGCATGACGCTACGTGGAATGACGCAGTAGTCAGACATTCCACCAGGATGTCAGCGTTTTTCTGCCCACGGGAAGCCAGATGTTCGACGATGTCGTCGCCGATGAAGCAGGCATCGGGTGGTTTTTGCACCGACGCATCTACTAATTTATTATGACCAATGAAGATCCGTCCGTAGTATATCTCATTTTACACCCTGTGTTCTCCTCATGGTCCTCTTTGCGTCCCTTCTTGCTTTTTTCTGGATCAAGATCAATCCCATCATTTCTTTAACCCTCTTATATGTCCCTTCGTCGCATAGCACACCGTTCTTCGCGGCTGGCGCGGCGGTTTAAATCTTATCAGCGGCTGGCTGGTAATCACCTGCGAATCATCAAACGACCCTCCGCTTCATGATCTCCTGACACCCATTTTCTGCCTACGACCATCCTTCTCTGCTCCCTCTTTTTTTGCTTATTGTAAAGCATTTTTTGTAGATCTAACGTCCACAGCTGTCTATCACTGCTATCATACGACCCTCCCTTCCCCGCTCTTCATCCCCTTCTGCCTTTTTTTGCGACCCCTCCTTTCCATTTTGTGCTCCGTCGTCTGATCAGGCTTTCTGCACGTTTCCGTGTAGAGGTGATCCCAAAAACTGTCCTCCATTGCTATCACATGACTTTCTCCTCGAAAATCCTTCAACACCCTCTTCACCACAACACCCCTCTCTCACCCTGAGACCCTCTCTTTCACTCTGGCCCCCCTCATCTCACACATCATATCCTCTGGTTCCGAGCCAATTTTACTTTGTTCCCTCGCGCGCTTGTGTGGAGCGAGGGTAGAGACAGCGAGAAAGTGTGGGAAGAAGGAGACGCAGCGTGTGCGCGCAGACGCACGCGATGAGCGGAAATAAATTTCGCGCGGAAGTAGAGGATATATACTGCGTAATACGCAGAGCATATCATACTGTTTCAGCTTGACGCCTATAATTTTCCTTCACAGCAAACACACGACCCCCCCCTTCCATACCTTCTCCTCCCCTTCCCTCCTTACCCTTCTCATCCCCTTCCTGTCCTTGCCCTACCTTTTTTTTCGATTCTGAGCTCCCTCGCTTTCTAACGTGTTTTTGACCCTACCTCAATTTGGCTCCTACTACTCTTCCTTATAGAACCTACTCCTTACCTTACCAGAGTCAAGCAGACCGCTGTCCAGGATCTCGGTGGAGCTACGTCCCTTCTTGGTGACCCAAATTAGCTATGTTTAGGTCCGTGGCTTGTTTCTTCAAGAAAAAACATCTGAATCTAAACCGCGGCTGGCGCGGGCGGTTTAAATCTCACCGGCTGCTGGCTGGTAATTACAGGTCAGCCGTCGGTGGGAATTAAACCACCCGCGCCAGGCTCTGTTTAGATTCAAATGTTTTTCTTGAGGAAACAAGCCGCGTACCTAACTATACGTCTGCCCCCATTGACCAAAATTTTCGCGAATTTTCCAAGGCCTTCCCATTGGGCGAAAAAAATTCTTTGACATATTCCGGACCTAAATTTTTGAAAAAAAAAACTGGCGAGTTCTGCAATATATGCGCAACGTTTTTTTTTCTCAGCGGAGATGCTTTTATTTTTTTTTAAATTCCAATTTGTTTTTCGAAAGTTGTTTACGTCCTTCTCGTTATCCCGCGGAACATCCCCCTATGACCCCCTCTTATCCCTACGATCCCCTCTGTCTTTGTGACCACTTCACAGCTAATTTGCACGTTTAATTGCTACTTTTTTCTTTTCTTCTGGTCACTGTGCCGTATTGAACATTCCTCTGGGACTCCATAAAAAGTTCTCAAGCATGGGAAGGATGATGCAATCATTTCCGAAGTGCTACAGTGGGGAAGTTTCCTAGAAATTGCCTATAAAATTGATTGCCGTTTCCATGCTGGTTTCGAAACGAGGCAGAGAGAAAGAGAAAGATAGCCAGCCAGCCTTGAAATTAGCAATTCGTCGCTGCGTTTTTTTTTCGCATCCTCGCCACTTCCATGCTTCGCATATTTTTCCCGCTGAGACACGGATGCCCGGCTGAGCCACACCCCACCGCTTCTTCTATCTGTTGGGCCCATGAGGGCCACATAACGCCACATCTCGTCCAGCTTCTTCTCCTTCGATGTCTTCGTTGGGCAGAAACTTCACTGGACTGGTTAGTGGGTTCTGAGGGGGGGGGAGTCACCTTCTGCTGTTGCCAGCTGTGCCACCTGCACCACATTTTCCAAGCACCATTTATCATTAGCTGTAGGTCTCCAGACGCGTAATTTGATTTACTGTTTTTTTCTGAGCTGTCTTTTTTGAAAGTTTTAGCAAATTCGCTTATTCATGAAAAATAATTTTTTTAAAAAGTATTGAAAATTAAAAGCAAATAATTGTTGAAAATTTTATAAAAACTGCCGAAGCATCTTTTGTTAAAGTATTTTTTTTTGTCTAAGACGATGTTCCATTGCAACCTTGTTGTGCCTGAAGATTTCTTTTCGAACCAAATTTCCTTAAAGGCGGTTCCAAATTCAATCGCCTTCGTGCTTCACAAAGTTTACCCATTCAATATTTTCTCCTCCATTTTTTTCAATTTTTTATTGGCTGTGTTTGGGTTTCACCGGTTGCTTAGTTTTTTTTTTGTGAAGAAAAAAAGCTTCTCGTTCTCGTTCAAATTTTTTCAAGGTCTTTTCACAGCCTTTTACTTTTTCCTTCTGCGGAATATTTTTTTGTTTCTTGTTATTATAATTTGAAACAAACAGTTTTTTATTATATTATTTTTGCATTTTTGCAGCTCGCAGAAATTTTTTTATTAATTTTAATAATAAGTACAAACTAAAAATTTTTGTATCAAATTATTTTTTTTTATTTGGCTTATAACAACAATTTCTCTAATATATCTATGAACAAACTAACAATGTTTTATCATATTATTTTTGTATTTGCAGATTTTTTTTGTATTCTGAAGAAATTGTTTGAATCAATTTTAAGAGTAATTACAAGCTAAGAGTTTTTCGTTATATTATTTTGTACTGTTTGTATTTTGCAGGAAAAAGTTTTTTCAAATAGTTTTTATATCAATAACAGACTATAACTTTTTATTACATTTTTTTTGTATATTTATATAATTTTTATATCAATAATAGACTATAATTTTTATTACATTGGTTTTGTATTTTTCGTAATTTGCGGAAGAATGTTTTTGTTTCGTATTATAGTAATCACCGACTAACAATTTTTTATTGTATTACTTTTGTATTTTCAGTATTTTGCAGAGATTTTTAATAATTTTTATAATATTTTCACAAACTAAGAGTTTTTTGTTGCATTACTCTTGTATTTTTTGTATTTCGGAGGAAAAAAGGTGTTTTGAATGTTTTTTATAATAATTACAAATAAAAATGTTTTACAATACTGCTTTTGTATTTTTGTATTTTTAGAATGCATTTTTATTTTGCTCTTGTATTATAATAATTACAAACTAACAAATTTTCTTTATATTGTTTTTGTTTTGCTATTTGAATTTGGGATTCTCTTATTTTTCCTTCTCCACGGGCAAACTGATCCTTCATTTGTTTCCGTATTATTGTGATCGCTGAAGTTGCCGACAATTTCGTTTTGCGAAATTTTAATTTATAATGCTGCTTTACTAGATTTTCATACGAAGTATTACTCGAAGTTTGTAACTTTTTCCATATTTGTGGAAAGAAATCATCTATATTGGTTTTGCATTATTATAACCACCGAAAGTATAGAAAAGTCTTCAATTGTTCTACTTTTATTGATAAATTCGTATTTAAAAAATGAAAAATTGTAAGAAAACCAGCTCTCTTGTGAAATATAATATAAAAGCTTTCTTTTACGATCTGATTCGAAATTTTTCGTAAATTCGTAATAATGTTCAATATTGATTTTATAGCTGTGTTCTATTATTCTCTTTACATTGATTTTCAAACGGATGGTTTTCATGAGATTTTATTCTTATGAATGGCGTTCAGTTTGAGTTTTTTTCTGCAAAAAAAAAAAAACGCACCTACATAAAATCTTCTTTAGTCAACACTTTTTCTATTGTGACAATTTTTTCGGTCTGGCCACCACCTTCTTCTCATTTGGAATGACTTTTTTTCTGGTAAATAATCAACTTATAAATCCTAATTATATTTCATGAAGCACAAGAATTTAGCGCAAAGTTGACTGAGATTTCAGGTGAATTAGAGACCGAAATACCGTAACTCACCATAATTTTGCGCAAAAAAAACAAAATTGAATTCTGTGCCCACCAGCCGGTCAACCATTAAGGCAAAATCATCGAAAGAGTTTCTGGAAATTTGGATTTCTGGCAAAAGTAATGATTTGGCAGTGCCGTCTAAAAGTAAAGAAAAGCTTAAAAAATATCTTTTTTTAAAAATGATCTGGCGTAAATTAGTCTGGAGTAGTAAAAAAGCTAGAAAATGAAGTGAAATAAACAAAAATACGATTTGTTGGTCAATCATTTTACAAGCTTCTCCGTTAAACTTATCAAAGCGAAATCAAGCGCGATATGGAATGGAGCGTCCTGTTCACCTAGCTTGACCTATGCTGATTACCCTACAACAGGTCTCAAAAAATGGCTTAATCTTTCCGTCGCGCGCTTGATTTTGTTTTGATAAGTTTAACGGAGAAGCTTGTGAAATGATCGACCACCTAATCGTATTTTTGGTTATTTCACTTCATTTCCTAGCTTTTTTATTTTTCCAGGCTATTTTACGCCAAATCATTTTTTAAGATGTTTCAAGATAATTTTGAAGTTTTTTTTACTTTTAAATGGCACTGCCAAATCATTACTTTTGCCAGGAAGCTAAATTTCCAGTAATTTTATTTATTTTTTCCAAATGTTCCCTTTCTGACTTGAATTTTGTTCAACAATTTTCAGTTTGGAGAGATAAAACCTCCAGCAGACTATATTGTCGTATGAATACAATTTTGGAAACATCGCCGGATGATTATCGTAGTGTTTACAAAGTGGGGAAATGGGGAATGAGCGCCGCTCGTGATTGGACGAACAGGGGAGGAGCGAGGCGCGCGATTGGAAAGAACACAGAGTTTCCCCCGCCTTTCTTGCGGCAGAAATACACGACGGGCATCACCCCTCATCGCCACATTTTGCGCAACAGGTTGAAAATCGATATTATCTGTCATAAGTATTCGATTTTGCATGATGAGAAAATTTCCCAAACAAGGGACCTAGAGCCTTCAATAATCAACAATCAGTGCGTAAATTTGTGCTACAGGCAAAAAAATCGATTTTTTCGATTGGTATTAATCCATAATGATTGATGAGTGAAATTCCCAAACCAAGAGACTCATAACCATCAACAATCCCCACTCCTCGCCGCATTTTGTGCAATAAAGGCGAAAATTGATAATATTGATTACCGATCGATGACGTGTCATGAGTACGAATTTTGACAAGTTCAGTACTTACCCCCAACGACCTGTGTTAATTGGCTGCAGATCCACCCACACACCCTGGTCTCCACAGCCGTAGCATGCCCAAGCAGTTTTCGTGCTCCACGGCTAGTTTTTGAGGTACCCTTCAAAGTTAGGGTATTAACTTCAAATTGGAATAGGAGCGACCTGCATCCATTTCCAGCCTCCTATCTAAAAATCAGCTTCCTAGCTCAATTTAAAGTGTACCAACAAGATCGTGAACGCCGTCTGAAAAAAAGGAGATTAACAGAGAAAACTTGCGGTTTTTCACATTTTTCTCAAATTCTAGGAAACCATTCTAAACCAATTTTGGGCATTAGTGCTAACATTTTGCGCTCTTTCCAATGCAGTTTGGAGCTAATTTCTACGTTTGCTCTGAACTCAGATCTCGAAAAAGCAGTTGCGCTCGTGGCCGGTTCGAAACCAAATCTGGTACGCGTTTCGCGCACACCACAATTTCGGATTATACACATTTTGAAAAATTACCTTTTTCTACTTTTTCCTCTAATTCTAATCGGAAATATTTCTGCGCCATTGTATAAGTCCCTACTCTTTTACTGGCTCATTTACTTTCAAAAATAGGATAATTTCAATGGAAATGCCATCGGTCTAGCCAGCAGGCGGTGTTATTGCTTTCGAACGGCCTGGCCATGAATCACCGCTGCACAGCCGTTTTTTTCTGTTCCGCGGCAATAAAATGCATAAATATTCTCATACATACATATGGGGAAGGAAAGACTGTGTTGCCGAGATTGGTTGCTACGTGGCAGCCTCCCGAATACGGTAGGTGGGATACCGTAATACCTGCCAAAGTTGTTTATTCGGCAAAGTGCGACATCGCGACGCGACGGCGTCATTTGTCATTTGCAGTGCAAAAAGAAGAAGGAGAAGGCCGTGTGGATGAACGTTGGTTTTCCAATGCACAGATGGCTAGCTTTTCACATACACAGTGAGGGAAAATTGCCGTCGGTTTGAGTAAATGTGGTGCAATCGCACAGAAATCCTCCCGAATAGGCGCAAAGTAAAGCATGACCCCCTAATTTCTGCGGAACACAGTTTTTCGTCTCGGGGTTTGGAAGTGATTAGCGTTTTTATGACATCTAATGATTGCCTCACGTAAACGGTGTGTGGCCCGATTTTCAGACGCCCGCCGACTTTCCGAAGCGGTGGGCGTGTGGAAGTTGCTGACCTTAATAGGGGGAGGACGACGTTTTGAGGGCAATCACCACCTCGTCTTCGGCCTAGTTCTATACGTAGCTGCCTGCACTTGAATCACCTTCGTGGTCGTGTTTTGGCTTCCTAGATTTTATTTGGCTTTGAGGAATTTTTAAAATTTCGCCGATAAACAAAAAATACACCCATAGCAAGCCTATGACATTCAGTCTTAATTTTTCAAAGTTGAAGCTTATGACAATTTCATCACTTTCAAATTGGCATATTTTTGGCGAGCTCAATTGAGTGATCTCACCGGAAAACTCGCTCATACCAGGTTCCCCTTTTTTTTCATTGAATATTGAGTCCTGAGTTTTGTAAAAATTTGCCCACATTTTTGGGTTGTCTCAAAGAAAATTATTTGTTCTAGTAGACAGTATAAAAACTCGTCCTCTAAATTTTCACCCTCAAACTGCGATGTCATTTTGATCAGCGTGTGAAGTCTTCCAAGCTAAGCATAAAACCTGAAAGATAATATTTGGGTGTCCTGTGTACAACCTCAATGATAATTTTTGATATAATAGGAGCAACCCTGCCAAGCGCGAAATCTCAGTTACCTCAAACAAGCGAGAAAAACCGCGGAAAAAGTCGGCCACGCCCCCAGACAAGAGAAAATGGGCCACGCCCACCGACGAGTTCTGGATCTCAATATGAACGAAACATGCGATAGATTACGATAAAAGTCTATGCTCTTTTATTTATTGTCGATCTAGCTTTATATATTGGTCTGCTCCAGTGTGATACCTTCGAATGTTGAGGAAAAAACAGGTCCGAGACAACTCGTCCACGAAATTCTCGCCGTTCATTTTGAAAATCTTCGAGGGGTAACAACTCCGTTTGTAGTGGGTTTTGAGATATTCTGGAAACACCTTTGTGATCAGCGCGAAATTTTTTTCAAGACAAGCAGTAGAACCAGAAAACGTTTCTGAGGTCGAACTTTGCCTTCAACCTCCTGGAAGCACTCGTAAGGTAAGGTGCGTAAGGCTGATTGCAAATAAAAATTACAAGAATCAGAAAGGGTACAAAACTGGTCCTTCTCGAAATTTTTAACCTAAAAAGTTGTCGAAAAGTGAGGGAATTTGCCATCCTGAGAAAAATCTGCCCGGCTTTGGGAGGGGGGGGGCATATGCTCTGTTTCGGAGGCAAATTTTGTTTGTTCCTTCGCGTGCCTGTGCGGAGAGAGGGAAGAGACAGCGAGAAAGTGTGGGGAGAAGGAGACGCAGCACACGCGCGCACCCGCACGCTACCGACAGCAGTAAATTTGACTCCGAAACAGAAGATAGCTTTTTCGATGTACGGGAAAACGTCCTGCTTGACCCTGGACACCTGATTGTGGACCTTTGACAAAACCTGTGAAGTCATGAAAATTTTTCAAACAGTCATTGATTAATTTGTATACTTTTGAGATATCGATTACTATCTAGTTTTACGTGGGGGGGCTGAAGTCATCATCAACAGCAGTATGCCATGCTGCAGCTCCACTATATTACACTAAAACTGCTCTGAGCGACAAGTTTCGTTCATTCGCTCGTTCATGTGTTCACGTCATGTCAGTGTCGATATGACAGCCTCATCATATGCGCCTTTTGTCCTCGAAAATGCCTAATAACATCATCTAAAGGGTTTGGGTAACCTGCTAGGGTAATTCTTACTCCGAGAAAATAGTCAGGGTTTTTTATGGTTTGCAGGAGACGTTTTATTGAACGTTTTCCTGTTTTCCCGGCCTTGAAGGCACAGCCCAACCTCAGAATCGATTTTTTGCTCCTGAGTCTGTCTTGGAGAAAATTTCATCCTGATTACAATGGTGTTTCCGAAATCGCTCAGAACTCATTATGAACGGAGTTATGGCCCCTCAAAGATTTTGAATTTGAACGGGGAGATGTTCACGGACGAGTTGTCTCGAGCCTGTTTTTTCTTGTTATTCGCACCCATCGTTGTGAGGTAGGTCACAATATGAAGGCAGACCGAAAACAAATAGAAGAACATAGATTTTGAAAAAAATCAATCGCGCTTCTCTTCCCTATTGAGATCGGAAACTTGTCGGTGGGCGTCACCCCTTTTTTCTTCCGAGGGGGCGTGGCCGACTTTTTCCTAGCTTTTTCTCGCTTATTTGAGCGAATTGAGATTTTGCGCTTGGTAGGGTTGCTATACCCGGCGGGCGGTGTATAATGTCAGAAATTACTCCTGCGCATGGACTGTGTCTTTAATGCAGGTGCATGAAGCTGTATGACCACAGTGGTATTAATCGATAATCGATCGGTCCACAATCAAGAAATCAATCTAAAACTTTGGGCCAATAATAGATTTCCAACATTTGATCTATAATTGATTTATGCAACGTTTGGCCTGTAATCGTTTGGTCCGGCCACATTCAAGCATTCGATCAATAATCGAATTTAAACGTTCGGGCAATAGTCGATGTAATCGACCCCAAACATTCGACCAGCAGTCGTTTCATATTATCGATTTTGAACATTCTATCATATTACCATTACTGGTTTCAAACATACTATCAATAAACGAATGATATTACCTTTTGCGAAAATTTTATCAATAATCGATCGAAATGTTGGTTCCGAACGCCCGATCAATATTCGATTTATAATACATTTCCTGTTATCGATTTCGTTTGATTCTTCAGCCGTTACAATAAGTGTGGCCAACTTTCCTGCATCAAAGCCTGCACAAATGTTGAAATTTTATTTCGAATTTTTTGTTATTGGTCCAGCACTTTTTATTTGACTTCATGAGTATTATGTCCGTAATGCGCATCGCGTATGCATGCTAGCGCGCGTGTGCGCCAGAATTTATTATACCATACACTTCTAATTTTATATCGATTTTTCCCCAAAAAAGCTCGCCATAGGAAAAACCTACAGACTGCCAACCTCCCATCGAAACTTCTTACGGCGCTCGGTGACCTTCTCATTAGGTTTTCATGCTGACCTTCATGCGTTTTTTCGTCCCTTTCTTGAGCTTGCGCGAGTTCGTGTTGTCGTGACGCTGAAACCAAAACGAAATTTCATCACTCTGCTTCTTATTAATTGATCACCGATTGAATGTTGGAACACAATACGCCGACTCGATCGTTGCTCGAATGTTTGGAGTCGATAGCGGGAAAAGTCGATTATATAAATCGATTATTGATCGACCGATTGAAACCGATACCTAAATCGATTATTGATCATATTTTGGCAATAGTAGTATAGTAATATGAATACTATATAATGTTCAAAATCGATAATATGAAACTATTCCTGGTCGAATGCTTTTGGTCGATTCGATCGATTTTTGATCTAACGTTGAAAATCTATCATTGATCGATTGTTTGAATTCGATTTGACCGAACGTCTATTGGCCAAACGTTTTGAATTGATTGCAAGAATCAGTTATAGATTAAACAAATGCAATCGACTATTGATCAATTGTCGAAAATCTATCATTGGCCGAACGTTTAAAATTGATTGCTTGAGGTTTGCAATGGGTAGATCGAGTCTCCAAAATCAATAAAATATCGATAAATTATTGATCGAGTAATTGGAATCGATTATATAGAAACAACTGCATGAATTGATTACTGATTGAATGTTGAAAATGGGTCAAGTAAATTGATTATTGATCGATTATCAAAAAAAGAATTCCATTACTAGTGAAATGTTTGAAATCGATAACATGAGTCGTTTGTGGATTTTACGTTTCTGATCAGTCATGAATTCAGTGCTTGAAAGCTATTTGTATTCACTGATATGGTGTGTTTATTGATCTAATGCTATTAATTTTCTATATGATTTGATTATCGATTCTATGTTCGAAATCCAATATATCAGTCGATTAATTATCTAATGTTGAAATCGACAACTCCATTCGATCAATGATCGAAAGGTTGAAATTGACTGCAGGGATCGAGTATTGATCGAATGCTCTATCCTCTGTTCCGCAGCCAAATTTACTGTGCTTATCTGGGCCAAATTCCGGTCCGTAATTGCGTCTCGACACGCTTTGCAGCCGCACGCGCTCGAGTCAGTCGAGTTTCCAGCGCCAAAGCCGACTCGGAAGTGGTTTTTTATACGATTTTCTACAACTTTTCTTAGTTTCCAGATTCGAAAACCCATCTAGAGTCAGCAGATCGGCGGCTGCGGCGCTGGAAGCTCTTCTGACTCAGGAGCGTGCGGCCGCAAAGCGTATCGAGACGCAATTGCGGACCGGAATTTGGCCCAGATAAGCACAGTACTCAGTTCGTTTGCGCGCTTGTGCGGGGAGAGACAGTGAGAAAGTGTGGAGGAGATAGACACGCAGCACACGCTCGCAGCCGCACGCTTTGAACGGAATCAAATTTCGCTCTGAAATAGACTATGCATCGATTATTGAAAAAAGTTTTAAATATCTTGAAGGATTGGATTGTCGATAAAATACCTGAAATATATAATACGATCTTTTTCGTTGTCATCTTCGAAATCCATCATCAAACGGATACTCGAATATTTCCGGTCGAATATTCGAAACCGATAATGTAAATCGATAATTGATCGAATGTTTGAAATGAGTAGATATTATTCTATTAATGATCGCATGTTCGTTATGTATTACAAAAATCGATTATCGATCGAATTTCTCAAATGCCATGCATACTTCTTCTGATATGTAACTGCGCCTGAGTGGTTTTGTTGTTTCAGGCGACCACATCTTCTCAAAGCAAACCCGACATGAATCACATCATCATCGCGATCTGAATCATAATGGTGGGTGTGGCGGTTTTGGTTTTCTTTTTTTTTTGATTTTTCTGGTTTTATTTCTTTCCTAATTTTCACATTTCACTCTTCATTCCTTGCATTCTCTCCTTGGAAAATCGAATATCTCGATAGAATAGCGCCTTTATGGGGTCGTGTTAGTGCGTTTTTTCATGATTACAGCTCCCGCTCCGCATTTTCTGAACAAACGGAGTCATAAATTTTTTCGGCGGACAACTGGAACTAAACTGGAACCATTGAAATAGCCTAGAGTTGACCTATTCTGATTCATTGTTACTTGGTATCCTTTTGATGTCCCATAGTGCTGGGAATTCTCTCTTCAGGTTTTGTTCCGCCTTGTGCTAAATTCGTTCTCTGAACGATTGAAATAATCAAATTGCTGTTTTCCAAACCCTTCTCATAACGTCTTCTCCACAATACGACCTTCGGCTGCCCTCGCAATAACCAAAGGAATTTACCAAAAACTCGTCGTTCCCATCTGAATCTCGTTGTAGTAAAAACTCATTCGCAGAAATCATGTTTGACTGAGAAACAGAGGAATGTTTATATAGGAAATTCTACTTCTTTCTCTACCTGTACCCATGACAATTGATTGGATATCAACGAAAAACCGGTCCACAATAGCATTCCTTATTTCTTGGACCACTCTGCAGTTTTTGACATAAAACCTGAAATCTGTGCCGCTACGGTTCTATCGTGAAATTTCCAACCTCATCTCCAATCATCTTCTTACACGAACCATTCCGCGGAGCCGAACTGGCTCCTACCAGTTATGACGACACCGTCCCGAAAGCGATCGAGGGTCGAGTCGCAACCACGGCTCCCGCTCGGTTGTTCTAGGGGCGACTGCGATGTCATACAGGGATGGGCGAAAATTTTTCGGTCAAAAATTGATAAAATGCTTCGCTACTCTATGCTTCGTAGCAAAAATCCACTTTTTCCGATTTTTTTTTTGAAAAATCCATACCAAAAATTTGGTCTCAAGACGAGAATCTTCATTTTTCGTTTTCTCGTTTTCGAAAATTTTTCGCACATTCCTGACACCAAAATACTGGTAAAGAGGGACGCGGAATCGGTAAATCTTCTATGAATAACGTGCGGGTCATGTGATAAACCAGTATAAAATGCCCCTCATCTCATACACACAGGCACTTGGCCTTTCGAGTATAAAAGGCTTCTCATTCCATGCAGAAAGGCAGTTGGCCTCTACTCAGAAAAGTGAAAACAAGTTACTTGTAACATAAACGGCCGAAAACGAGTTATTTTTAAGTTACTTGCGACTTATCTCAGGTCATTTAAGTTACATGTAACATATCGTCGGGATACTGCGTGCGGTGCGCCACCGATATGTTACATGTAACTTAAAGGTAGTGTTCACGATGAAAATCGTTTCTCTGCTTTCCCATCTATCTTGAAAACGGCCCAATGCTGATTCCAATGATGACTCTGAAATCGTACAAGACTTCTGGGAACGGAGTTATGGTCCCTCAAAGATTGAGCTAAGGAAACATGGTGGACGAGTTGTCCGAGGCTTGTATCTCCCGTCTTTTGCAGCCAATCTATTCGAGCTGACCTGAGTGAAGAGAGAAGCTGAGAATGAAGGGAAGAACGGGGCTAATGATTGGAAATCATCGCTTATCTCACGATCTCGAGCATTCATTTGTTCACGTCGGTGGGCGTGTGTTGCGCTTTTGGGGTTTGCCTTGCGCTCGAAGTGGCAACTTCGGGCTCTTCTGGGGCTCTTCCTGGCTCGTATTCATGCGTTCTTTCGACGTCAACGTTACGGTGTGCCCCTCCACTTCCCATTCGTAGTGGAAACTGAAACACATTTTTTATCGTGAACACTGCCTTTAAATGACTTGAGATAAGTGGCAAGTTACTTACATCAGCTTATACATGTTACAAATTACTTGTTTTCGGTTTCTGAGCGAACCCTGTGTGCAGTGCGCCTCCGGTATGTTACATGTAACTTGAATGACTTGAGATAAGTCGCAAGTTACTTACATCAGCTTATACATGTTACAAATTACTTGTTTTCGGTTTCTGAGCGAACCCTGGGTGCAGTGCGCCTCCGGTATGTTACATGTAACTTAAATGACTTGAGATAAGTCGCAAGTAACTTACATTAGCTTATACATGTTACAAGTAACTTGTTTTCGGTTTCTGAGAGAACCCTGTGTGTAGTGCGCCTCCGGTATGTTACATGTAGCTTAAATGACACAATACATATAAGTCGCAAGTAGCCTAAATTGACCAAGAAGATATTTTCAAGGTTGATGTACGACGCACTCGCGGGGTCAGGCTTACGACTGGCGTTGCTGTTTATTTAATTATCCAAGTTTGAGGTTTTTCACGCCACACCAGCAGGGAAGGCCCAATACAGCTTTTTGTTGCGTAATGTGTGGCCTGGGACACGCCCTCTGCTTTACGTGTCATCTGCGTCACGTGATGACCATACATAGTGAAAATTCAAATGTAAGTTATACTCTGTTTACCTTGAATTGCACAAAACACGGTCCGCCAATAGTCCTCTAATTGGCCCGCTAGTACCGTAGTGTACGTCCACGACGCGTTCTCGGCAGACCCGGGTGTGCACCCGGTGTGCAGAGCAATCGATTCGTCAATGCCGTCACTCGGGCACCCACCGTGCCACCCGTGTCTGCCGAGAACGCGTCGTGGACGTACACTACGGTACTAGCGGGCCAATTAGAGGACTACTGGGCGACCGTGTTTTGTGCAATTCAAGATAAACAGAGTATACATGTAACATGAGTGTAACTTACATGTAATATAAATCTAAGTCACATGTAATATAAATGTATGTTACATGTAATATAAATGTAAGTTACTTGAGACATTCAAGTAAGTTACATTTATATTACAAGTAACTTGTTTTGATTTTTCTGAGTAGAGACGCAGTCTCACTGCGCACGGCGAACTCCCCGCCTGAACGCATTTCTTTCAATTTTAATTGTTTTTATTTTCATTTTTTCAGTTCTCAGGTGATGAATAAATATTTTTTTAATAATTCTCCAATTTGATGTAATATTTCGCCGAAATTAAGCTGTTCTAAAGATGGACAAAACCAAAAAATGAAGTTAGGCGGGCAGTTCGCCTTGCGTAGTGAGGTTGCGTCTCTACGCAATCGGACGGCCTATGCCCGACTCTTCGCGGGTAGGTTGTGGAGCGGCTCCCTGCCCTCCTCATAAGCGCTCATGCTTGCCCTCCCTGGATGAAAATTTTTGGCTCCTGAGTGGGCATGGCCAGCGGTAAGGAAGGCTTCCTCACTGCGGACCATGCTGGGATGGAATCGTTCTTACGATCTATACAGGATTAGCGCACTGTCCACAGTATGTTTGACAAGTACCGTATCTTAGAGAAGCTTTATTGATCAGCAAAAGCAGAGCAACAGTAATATGTGCACGGCCTGACCGCGAGCATTCGTTCAGGGTCATGACACGACGAAAAAGCCACCTAAGGAGTGGTTCGCGATTTGGTTCGAGATCTAATGAGTGCTCGGACCGCTCTCACGAATGCCTGAGGTAATGCGGCTGGCCCGTTCACAAGCTCAGGATCTTGGAACCGGTAGAATCGGAAGCTTGAATATCTACGGGCCGACCGCGGGACATTCCAAACTGGCAAAGGGCGGAAACCAGCTAGACCATCTCTGATTTCATGGACGATACCATTTTGTTTTCTTTTCTTTTCGTTTTCTTTTCATACAATAATTTGACCCTAGAAAACCCTGTCCTTTAGCTCTGTATGAAGCAGAATCTCTTACCTCCCTGAGCCATTCTTCACCTGTGCACCTTCCCGCACCTGAATTCGGTGACCTCGCCGGGCCGATCGTCATCGTTCACCACCACTCATCAAAGGGCCATCAATAATTTTCATAATGGTGTCGTTGTGGATTTGGAAGTGCCAGGCGGGTGAAGGCGAGTTTTCATTTTCGCGTCCACCTCGAATATGATTTATGAGCGCGCGCCGGAGCGGCTACGACCGGGGCGTTCGTGCGACGGATGACATTTCACTTCAAGAATTCATGATAAAATGGATGACCGCGGCCGTGGAAATTTGTGTTATTAAAGGTTGACCAGAGTGAAAGTTTCCAACTCTCTGGTTTGGATCAGGTGGTCTGCTTGAGATCATGGGCGGGTTTCGTGGACATTTTGACAGTGTTAGGTCAGTGCTCATGAGCTGTACGTTTGCCAGATATGGGTCACGAGAGGGTCAGGATTGAGCCAACTACGAAACAAAGTTTTCAAACACCCTAAACATTGCCTCATGGCCACTAACCCACCTCTACCTTTTCGAAAAGCTTTAAAAGCGCCTTTCAGGCCCCGTTCACAATTGACAGACCGGCTGTAGCCGGTCGGATCGATACATGTTCAGGATTTGGTGAACTGGGTTGAAAAAGAAAACCAGATCCGACTGGCTGCAGCCAACTCCTGCCGGTCGCCCCGAGTTTGCAACCGATTCAAGAGTTTTCCATTTTTTTTGTAACGTTAGAGGATAGACTGCTTAATTATTGATTGGAATGCAGCGAGCCACACCAGGCGTTCATTTGAGCCAGACCTTCCCTGAACGTTGACCAAATCGGCCTTTTCCGGTTGGCTGCAGCCGGCTACTTCGGGCGTTTCTTCTCTACCTAGCGTGTCCACGCTTTTTAGCATGTATTGATCGAGGCGGTCACAGCCGGCAACAGCCAGTCTTCCGTCATCAACGAGGACCGAGGCGTAACTTTTTTCAGAGTGTTCAGAGGTGACTCTTTTAGGCACGGTTTGTTGCTTGGTCACAGTCAGGGCACACAAACGAATCAATAATGAAGCAACAAACCCTACTGCTATACAAATCCGGGCTAGGATTAAGAACTGCAAATCATGCGATTGAGTTTGGAATGGAAAAAAAACGCTCTACGTAGCCGGCTGCAGCCGACCGGAAGTGGCATGTTTGATCAATGTTTAAGAAAGTTGTGGCTCAAAATAACGCCTGGTGTGGCCGGATGTAGCCGGCTGCGTCCCAATCAATAAGTAAATAGCCTATCTTCTAATGTTGCGAAGTAATGGAACGCTCTTCGTGGTGTTATCATAAAGATCGGCTGGAAACTCGATGTGACCGGCCGGATGTTGTTTTTAATCCCAGTTTACAAAATTCGAACACTTAAAAAAAATTTGAGCACCGGCTATAGCCAATGACCGGGGTCTCAAGGGTACACAGTTGAGTTTTCTGTGAAGTTTGCACATTGTATAACCTCGAAACCCAGCCCAGGTCGGATATGTTTGAGCTTGAACTGACATTTGTCTACGTCAGGATTGGCTGCATCCGGCACATGGATATAATCCCCTTTTAATTGTCTGTATCAATGGCAACTGTGTTGCCATAGAATTATGCATCCACCCTCCGACCTGAAGCCCTCGAGGGTAGCAGGGATGGGAATAAGCTTAATCCCTTGAAGTGTGCGGTCAATATTGGTTTTCGAATATCATGCCACATTTTTATTCGATTCGCACTTTACCCAGCCTTTATCCTTCCAGGAACGGCTGACTAACCCCAGTATCTGACCTCGTCGACTGTTTGTCGTTAATTGCATAGCTGGTCCGAGACAAGAGGGAGCTTGAGCAGCAGAAGGTTGGTGACGAGGATTGTGACGCTGGTGCGGCTGTGCAGGTGTTCACACTCTCTGTGCACCATACCACGCTCGTTTTGTCTCATGGTGGTGGGCGGCGATCCTTCCCGTTGAGGTCAACAACGACCACCTGTGCGGGTTTTCCGGTTCAACCGTGTGGCCGCGAAATCCGACTCCACCTGGGGCCATTAGCCGAAAACCCACCGGTCCACTCTGTTAACCTAACCATTCATTGTTGAACACCTTGTTTTTTTGAACAGCACCTTAGCATGTCGGTGCCCCTATCTGCGCTGCTTCGGCTCAGTGATGCGACATTAATTAGTAATTTGTTAATTACCAATGGCTATAGGCGGAGAGGGAGGGTTCAATCAGCGGGTTCCTTGAAGCATTTCCTGGAGTAAAATCAATTTATCGATTATTAATTTCCTACACGAACCTATAAATTATGAATCTTATGGAGCCGATTGCTTTTTTTCATCCTTTGCACGCGGTGAGAATGCATTCCATTGCTTTTTGGAAGGTTTGACAAAGCATAATGTATTAACCGAAGTTCAGGGATTCTATCAGTATATTGATTTTATTCTACTACATATATTTAAAGGTATGTTACATTCTCATTATAGAAAAATTTTCGTTAACATCATTATTAATGTAGTCTAGACAGAAAATTGGTTCGCATTTCGTCGATTTGGGCATTGATTTTATTTTTTTCAAGGTTTCCTCCAAAAAGCCGTATTTCGCAATTACAAAAATCAATATTTCAATCAGAATTTTCGCATCTATGTACTGTACATAAACTGTACACAATATTGATTTTTCATTATATGCTAGAATTTCATTGTTCCACTCTCTTTGCAGTTATTTTTCTTGTAAACTGTTGATCAATGCATTGATTTGTCTTCTCGATTTAAGTATAAAACGTATTTCGTCGTAGCTACTGTACTTCTCTGGGTCGAATTTCGGTCCGAAGTTGCGTCTTGACACGCTTTGCGACCGCACGCGCTCGAGTCAGTTGAGTTTCCAGCGATAGAGCCGACTCGATTTGGCTTTTTTATACAGATTTCTCTAATTTTGTTCAGTTTCCAGTTTCTAAAACCCACCTAGAGTCAACAGATCGGCGGCTGCGGCCCTGAAAATTCTTCCGATTCGAAAGCGCGCGGCCGCAAAGCGTGTCGAGACGCAATTGCGGACCGGAATTTGGCCCAGAGAAGTACCGTACAAACAGTCAAATAGATATGTGGATTTTTCTAATGTGCATTATTTGAACTCTGAAATGGCTCGTATCCCCCCTCCATACAATTGCATACGGTTCTGTCTAAGTTTCACCGCCTATTTGCCGACCGTGCGAGCGGTCGCGTCGCGGCAAACATCACCAATCTCCTAGGGAGTGAAATGTCAAGCAGGTTCAAGCTAGGTTGCGTCTCGACAAAACGGGTAGTGAGGAAGTCTTAAAAATTTAACCTTAAATTATTAAAATTCAATCTCTCCCTTGGAATTGCATTGCAAGGAAACTTATACATTTCTACTCGGCATATACTAATCAATATATTGATTGAATTTTTTTGTGTCCTGCGTGTATAACGGACCTTCAGAAATTGCATTGATGCATTTTTGCATTTCCTTCAGACATTATTCGATTTCTGTATTAATTTATTGCTTGCATAATAAATCTCTACGTATATATGCCGCACATATGCTTGCATGTTTTCGTTACGTTCCCTTCACAAAAATCCATCTCTGAGCCATCGATATATGTATATAGATTAAACTTTAATGTCTTACTTATAGCATTTCGCAGTGAATTTGAGCCCGAAAATCGATATATTGATTTCGTAAGCATGTCACCTACTATCGTTGTTTTCATTTGTTTGTACTTTTATTTCATACAATTAGGGTTTTTTTCCTGATCCGACTCGGCCTCATTTACGATGTGTGATATGATAATGTGGCGGCCGGCTTCTATGTATGAAGGGTCGGATGTGACATGAACCCGCCCATTTGATGACTTAATGACCTTATATCGATTCGTTACGTCGTTGCGCAGCTCTCTTATATCCTTCCACACACACACATACATATATAGCCATATGGCGTCTAGTTATGACACACTGGTGTTACTCCAAGCGGTTAAGGTTACAGCTGTCAGCTTTCGACTACATATCATCCTGAAATTTCCCATATTGGACTTCATGCCCACCCGTTGGCAGGAAAGCACGGAATCTCCCATAGATTGTGTGTTTTCTCTACAAAATTTTGACCTGTGCTCTCTGAAACCTACATGAACTCAAGTTCGAATGAATTTCTTCGTAATTCTCTGAAATTCGCTAATACACACAAGATATCCTGAGGCAAATCTAATTGTTGTTTAAATTCCTTCAGAAGAATGGACTTTTTTTAGTTTCTAATTTTCTTTCTGCTCAGATCACCCAGACATACCGTTTATTCCTTGAGATTCTGAAGAGTGTAAGGCCTGTCTCTTGACATACTCTGCTTCTTTGATTTATCCCCATTTGTATCTTGCAAATCGATCGATTGATGTGAAGAAAAGCGGGTTGGAAAAGTCTTCGCGAATTCACTATGTGGCCAGTGGAAGGTCGCCATCCCGTTCTTTGCTAGTGACTCGTTAAGAGGACTGCGCAAGAAGATCTTGCAGACCCGTAATGAATAGGACGACTAACAGACTTTGTGAAATTTCAATGTTGATCGATTTATAGATTGAGTGAATTTTTACAGCAACCATTTTCGTGGGATTTAAGTTTCAGTCCTTATATGGACTGAATATGTTCTCTTTTTTGATTTATTTGTGTAATTTCAGTGTTATTAGGTATATAAACTGAGTCAACTCTATTTTTAACCATATTGCTATTCGATAATACGATCGAGAAGGTTTTTTTTTCGGATGAATTTCAAGGAAGTTCTGCGTCAATCGATATATTGATTGCGTCGATTCTCTTTTTAACCACTCTTAGAAATTTCATTGTCAGTCGATATATCGATTGAATGACTTTTTTTCAAAAATATAAGAATTTAGTTCTAATCGATTTATGTAAGGATTCAATAAACTCTCTTACCAGTGATTCTGTGAAGTTTCAGTGCCAGTCGATATATCGATTGGGCAGATTATCTTTTAGATCATTCTGTGGAATTTCAGTGCCAGTCGATATATCGATTGGGCAGATTATCTTTTAGATCATTCTGTGGAATTTCAGTGTCAGTCGATATATCGATTGGGCAGATTATCTTTTAGATCATTCTGTGGAATTTCAGTGTCAGTCGATATATCGATTGGGCAGATTATCTTTTAGATCATTCTGTGGAATTTCAGTGTCAGTCGATATATCGATTGGGCAGATTATCTTTTAGATCATTCTGTGGAATTTCAGTGTCAGTTAATATACCGACTTAGTGAATTCCGTTTGCAACAATCCTGTATGATCTTAGTTTTGATCGATATACTGATTGAATAGATTTTCTTACAGGAAATTTTGTAGGAATTCATTACCATCCAATATATTGATTTAGCCGATTCTCTTATTGATCATTCCTGTTTGAGAATTTGGGCGTTAATGAATTCAACGATTGAACCTCTCTTTGGATTCAATCTGTGAAAATTTGGTATTAATCGATATATTGATTGAGCAGATTGAGGCCTCGGTCATAGTTGGTTGATCGGCGTAGCCAGCCCGGTCGATAATCATGAAAGATATGAATGAGGTGGGATGCAAAAAACACCCGATGTAGCTGACCCGACCGATGTTCACATGATAAAAGGTAAGAAATGAATGATACCCATGATATCGTTCCACATACAGTTCACTTCCGCACTGCCGTTCAGTCCGCAAAGTGCACGCTGATTGCGAAATCGTGCTGCGGTGCGTTTGCGAGTATCCTCAGACAGGGAAGCGGAAGGACCACGCGGGCAGGGGGATCACCTGGGCACCAAAGATGCGAAATGCGCCCGGGTTACGATCGATATCACTGCGAGGATGCTCGCAAAGATTCCGCGCGAAGCGGCCATTCTTTCGCTATCAGCGTGCAAATTCCGGCGGTCGCGAAGGCAGGTGCGGAGCGCGCACTTTGAACTGAAATTTCATACATATTCGACCGCGGGTTGATGGCACGACCCCAGGATACACCGGGTGTTTTCTGCAACCTCCATTTTTCTTACGAATCGACCGAGCTGGCCACGGCGATTTTCTCAACCAACTCTGACAGGGGCCTAAAAAATCATTCTGTGGAAATTCAGTGTCAGTTGACATACCGACGGAGTGAATTATCTTTTCAGCAATCCTGTATATTCTCAGTTTTAGACTATACATTCATTGAACAGATTTTTCTACAAGCAAATTTGTAGACTCTCAGTGCCGTTTAATGTATTGATTAGGCCGATTCTCTTTTTAATCATTCCTGCTTGAGAATTTCGGCTTCGATCAATATAGCTATCGAAACTCTCCTTGCATCCATTTTGTGAAAATTCTGTATTAATCGATATATCGAATGAGTGAATTCTCCTTTCCCATTCTGTCAACACTCAGTGCTAGTCCATGTATATATTGATTGAACTCTCTCCCTAACTATTCTGTGGAATTCAGTCTAAATCTGAAAAATGTGTGGAACTCCAAAGGTAGTCGGAATAAATATTGAACAGACGCTCTTTCAAGTCATTCTTTTGCGTCAGAGGCTATCAATATATTGATTAAGCAGAGTTTCGCTTGGAACCAGGATGCTATTCTCTGTTTCATTCACAGTTCGCTTTAATTTTCATGCATAAATTTGCAATGAAAGTAGATCAGTATGTCTCATTGTACGCATAACCTTCAGCAGGGGAAACCCAAAGCCACGCCTCTTGAAGGAAACCCTTGTTCACATCCTTCCGTGGACGAGTTTCACAAATCAAGGGGATTTATTTTTATTCCTTATGGAGAAAATCGGTTCCACTAGCATTGGTTTTGAGAAAACTAGAAGATCGGAAGCAACTCTTCCAGCTGGTCTTCGCCGCCCAGATTTAGACTGTCTTCTCTTTAGACGAAATTATAAACGATGAACTTGCGAAACGCCAATAGATTTTAATCGATATTTTTCATTTTTTCTCATTTCAATATATCGCTTTTTTCTCCTGCACTTCAGTGCTATGGCTACAACCCGGGACAATTCGTCCACCGATCCCTTGCTTTTCCAACTTTGACCCCGTTTGCTGTGGGATTTGAGCAATCCTGGAGACATCCATGCGGCCAGCTTCCAATTTTTTGAAGACAGGCATGAAATTCTGGAAGCTTTTTTGCTGTTAGATATATGTCTTTATACGGAAAGTAGGCGTGGCCAGGTTATTTCTCACCTCGGCGTCGCACTACCTTCTCTGTAAGTAATGAAGTTATGCAGCCAAGGCTTGTCCATTGAAGCATTATTAAGTCGATTCGTAGGCGACCAAGCGCAAATCGTTGCCTCTACTCAACCTCCCACACTTACTAGTAAAGACTTACAATGATTTTAGAACTTGAAATTGTTGGACTTCCCTAGTTGTGCTTATAAGTTTCACCTTATGCGCTACTATGGCAAATTTTCCGCTGCGAGCTTTTCGATTTTGGTGAGTCGACCTTCATCAGCAGGCTGTAACTAAAGTGTGTGACGAATGTCCAGAGCATCAGTTCCACCATTGCAGCAGACTTTGTGGACTAATTTTTCGTCCATTCGGGTGCAGTCATGGGAAAAAATAACTCGTCCAGCCGGGGCGGACCCTCCGCTATATGGTTCCACTTTGTCAATGTCGTCTAACCAAATGTCGCTCCGTTTTTTGCCACCCGTTGCCACTTTTGGAATCCGGTTTCATCGCGCGGGTCAGCCGCAATGGCGATGACGGCGGAGGCGACTGCGGCGGTGTCGTTTTTGGAAGGCCATTTCATTAGTGTTAAATGTGTTTGCTGAATTAAAGAAATTTGAGTCGCAAACGCGATTGGGCCGCCTTCCTTTTTTGTCATGTTACGTTGAGGATTTGCGTCTGCGAGGCGCATGTTTGTAGATGTCTTCTGATGGGACTAGAAAGTCCCATCAGAAGACATCTACAAACTTCCTAAGAATCCCAACTGGTGATTTACAAATCAATAAGTGGAATAATCGATACCAGGATTCTTGGAACATCCCTGTACCGATCGTTTCTTATTATTGGTCTGTAAATCCCTGACCGGTTTTCCAAAGATACTGCTTTTTCTTTTTAACATTAGACAAGGAAATTCAAATTTATTGAAATTCAAAAAATAAGTAAATAAACAATAAATTGGAACCGCCAAATCTATATACCGTTTATTTTATGGGTTGATCTGTTGAATCCTCATTTGAATTAGTTAAATTTTCGTTGGGTCTCGTTTTTCTCCCTTCGCTTCCGAAAATGATCGAAAAATTCGGCGAATATATAGATTCGAGTATATAGATTGATTTTATTTATAAGTTTTTTGGATCCTCATCGAAATATGTTTGATTCCGCTGCATTCCGTTCTTGTTACATATGTAGATTCAAAATTTTGGGAATGGCAAGGTTTGGCAAATCCATATATCGACTAATTTATCCATTGATTTCCTTAATATTTAAGAGAATTTTTGGATTTTCTTTCTGTTTTTTACTGACGCTTGTTTTAAAAATTCTCAAGAATTCTGTGAATCTGTTTACCGATTATTTTTCGCGCAGGTTTGTTGCAGCCTGTTTGGAATACTTAGGATTTTTGATTTTTTCTTTCAAACCTTGTGTTTCCCACAACGTTTTTACTCATTGGTTTCTTCAATCCCACCTGAATTTTTTCACCTCTTAATTTTGATGTATCGCCAATTCTCACGAATTTGGAAAATTCACATTCCGATTATTTCATCTGTTAACTTGTTGAATCTTCATTGATGATATCGGAATTCCTATTTCTTCTCATCCTCCTGCTAGGCCTGAGGGTTCGAAAATCATCATATGTCTGGGAAATCCATATATTGATTATTTTATCCATTGATTCTCTGAATCTTTGCTGGGAAGATTGAAAATAATTTTTAATCCTTTTTCCAATTTAATACCTAATTTCGAAAATGTTCTGTTCTGCCGAATCCTTGATGGGGTTATTTCCCAGATGAAGCATGCATTGATTCCCTGAATCCTCGTTGAGGCTATTGAAGCCTTTTTCTCAATCTCCCCGAGATTCAAGCGAGTCAAGGGGAATCAGGTGAATCCATATATTGACTTATGTTCTAATTAACTGACTTGTTGGATCAAAATCGGAATTTTTGGTTTTTACCCGTTTCTGAGTATAAATTGTCTGAAGCTTCATGCATATATCGATAATCGGGACTATCCTAAACGGGGGGGGCACTCAAGTAAAAGTCAGAAATGAGATGAACCACCTCATAGAAGTGGATGGAAATCCTTATAAAAGATGCTTGATGCTGCTATCAATCATTGTTGTTAATGAAATTCCATAGAAATACTTCGATTGATAGCGTCTTAGATTGGTGGTTCATTTCATTTCTGACTTTCACTTTAGTGCCCACCCCCGTTTGGGATAGAGCCCTATAATTTTGTAGATTGATTTATTGACTTTTGAATGCATGGGTTCCACCAAATGCCCTAGTTGCTTTTCATTCAATGAATGAATTTGAAATCCTGACCGCCCTCAGATCAATTGTCGAAATATTCATCGGAAGAATAGGGAGAAGTTTCAAAGTATTGGAATAAAAGACAAATACAGATGATAGTTTTCTTTCGCTGAATATTCAAATATCGTTCTCCGAAATATAGCCAAATGTCTTCGAAATGAAATATTTCAATTTTTCGAATAAACAGAGTGTTTGATAATCCGAATTTTATGTTTTTTTTATCATTGAATTGCTCACTCCGAGATTTTTAGCCGAGAAATAGCCGCGAAACGCCTGATTGCCGCGTATTAGCCGCTAAATAGCCGCCAAATAATGTTCGCTGCGAAATAGCCGAGAAGTAAAGCTTTCCAGGTAGATATGCGGAGCATTCCAGAGGCACGATTGAGATTTCAGCACCTCCGTTGGTTCAATTACCCAAGTTTGAGGTACTTGGATCTCGTTCAGCCTCTGAACGCCCCGCCCAACCGCTGGCGGCCCCAGATGGTGCCTCGGCGAGCCGGCGACGATTGCGTCTTGGTTAATTTTGTTTACTCCTAAATATTTCTCGGTTATATCTCGGCTACTTCTTTGCTACTTCTTGTTCGTTCCGTGAGAAGCCGAGAAATAACCGCGAAATAGCCGGGAAATAGTCCATCAGGAGCCGCTGCGGAGCCAGGTGGGCTATTTCCCGGCTATTTCGCGGCCAAAACTCTTAGAGCTTTTGAAGCGTCTCGAATGCCCTGAATCAATGGGGTTTTTTCGAGTTACATACGTCACCCGAATTTTTTTCGGATGATTTAGTCAAGTTGGAAACCTGTCTATCCTTGCCCGATCAACATATGAAAAGTTTATACGAATATTGAGTAAAATTTTTTTGGAGAATTTCATCCACCCGATATTCGAAAATCTATAGTCGCTCTACACTCATATGTCGACTCTTTTTAGCTCATCCACTCCCCCGGTGTCCACGTCTTGCCACTACAATTTAGCCCCCAATAACTCTCTCTATTAATAGCTCTGATTTCCGCCTTCTCCCCGGTGGGAACCCATTGTGCGGCAATCAATGGCCAACAATAATAGTTGAGGTAAGCGTTGAAAAAGCTGAGAGGCGGGCTGAAATGGGCTAGGTGCTTAGCTCAAGGGGCCATTCATCTGCCGTCCAATGAATAAGTCATTCAGATAATGGGACTTCGATTTTTCACACCACCTCACATCCACCTGAGAATTGTTGAAAAAAAAAGAAAAATCATCTCAATTGTTCTTAATATATAACCTAGTTTTCAGACCCAGTTAGGTGGGCTAAAACTTTTTTTTTGAAATTTATTACTCTTTTTTTTGTTTTTTTTCTTGTGCAAATCTTAGTGGGGTTTAGAAGTTAAATGGTTTTTCCAACTCTCCTTCCCCCCCCAAAAAAAAACACGAATTATTCGGATATTTAATCCATATTTCTGATCTTGACACTATATATGTATGTACTTCTATGTTGAAGACGAGACTATTTCACTGCGTACATCCTCATTTCCTCATTGAATACTCAGCGCGACCTACGTACATATGTATGTACGTAGCGCTGACGCGGTGGGTTGGGTGGGGTGGGGTGGTATTAAATTTCTTCACACGATCCGCTTTGTGGTGCTCCGAAGAGAAAATTTGCTGCTGAGTATCAGATTTTTGTGATCAGTCAGCCGCTTTCTGGTTATCGGTTAACCCCGGGTTAAACACGGTTTTGCTTTAAAATGTTGATTTTGAAAGGTAGATAAAATCTTTTTGGATGTTAATCAACCAACGTTTTTTTGCAGTGGCAAGGTCGCGGGAAAGTTGATGAATCTATGGGATTGGGGGAAGGAGAAATGCTTGTAGAAAAAAGTCTTACCACTTCTGGTTTTCTGTCACTAAGTACATTTCAGAGTAGTTTCTATGTAAGGTCTGCCCGAGTGAGATTGTCCACCCAGGCGGTCGGCGTGCGTGTCGAGCGTCCGTCGCGAAGGCATTTTTTGGGTGGACTTTTTCTCTGCTGGAGAAAGCTGGCTGGGGTAGCATTCACTATTCGTCTAGCATTATTGCTAATCGATTCACGGTTTCAAAAATGCCTTCGCGACGCACCCTGACCGCGTGGGCGGACAGTCTTTTTCGGACCGGCATGTGACACTAGATCAATTTTTTTCAACTTTGTCTATTTGTTATGTGTTTTTCTGATTTTCTCTACCGAGACAAATGTTCAGTTTAATCGATTTCGTTAAAGGTAATTCTGGCCAGATTTCGCGTGAGGTTTTGAGTTGTTTTTTTTGTCAACTGCTGTTTCTGCATGAGAATTTTGATTCTCATTAGTTTTTATAATTTTTTTTTGGTTAATTTACAGATTTTTTTGTCTCTTACTGAGTAATTTTTCAATATGGCATGGGAACAAAAGTCCGTAAAATACGGAATTCTTGTTAATTTTTGCTAAAAATTTTCCTCTACAGAACTGACTGAAGTTATTTTTCGATAAATAACTTGTTTTTTGATATTTCGATTCTTGAAGACTTTCCGTATTGTACGGACTTCTGCTCCCATGCTCCACGATTAGATAACCTATAGATTTACTTCTTCTCGGTGTTATACTTTTGTATTTCCTAATCGCCTATTTTTCTTTACTTTTTTAGCAGAATTTTTCGAGATGAAGAACTCAGAAGGGAAGTACCGAAAATGATTAGTTTTGGTTGAAGTTTGCCAGGGATTTTCCGTAGAAAATAAGGCTGTGATCATACTTCCAGCGACGAGTGTCGCAACGCGATGCTTACAATCAATATCGGCCAAAAATTGATACGCCTGATATATATTGTCGCAAAATTTGTATGGATTATTAATCAGTATTCCCTTTGTACTTATTGATTTTAGTCGATGTTTTGTGTGGTTTTCTGAGCATCGTTGACAGAAATTCCCAGATCTGGTGGTCAAATGATAGTGAAATCCCATAAAATTCAAAACTACTCGCGTTTTCCAAGATTTTTTTTTAATGGGATGTGCTAAATTTGTTTCTTTTTTCTGGCAAATTATTGAGCTGGTATTTTAACCAGTATTTAAAATTTATCGGGGTTTTAGGTTTGAGCTGGAGTTTTTTTGGTGAGATACTCAAATTGTTTTTAGAATTACATAATAATATATTTTTGGTGGTGTCGCTTTATTGTCCTATTTTTTTGTAAAAAAGTATGCAGAATCTATGAAACTTGGACTGTCTGAGGGGAAATACATAGACTATTTGAAAAATGTAAAATTGTGGTCGGCGTTTGGTGGGGAGTTATCAAGATGCGGTATAGAATTTTTTCCTGATCAATTATTGATTTTTGTCGTCTTTCGGTCTTCTCCTTCTGTCTTTGTGACATTTATGACATTATTATAGGGCGACTCAACTGTTTTTTTTTTACATTCGCGTTTTGAAGGGTTTGGCTGCAGTCAGGTTACACCGATTTTTATTGGAAAAGTGTTCTTTGTTCAACAACAGCTGTCATTCCACTGACAGATGGATATGATGGGAGTGGCTCATTAGTTATACGTATGTGAAGTGGCGCAGCGTCAGAACCCTGTTAAGAGAATAAGCATTCTTCTGTGAAATTATTTTTGGGTTTCTTGCAATTTCTGGTTCTATTTTTCGACTTTTTCATTTGTCAAAAAATGCGGATGTTCGCGTCCTACATACGTAGACCGCCGAGGTGCCAGTCATTTTGGGGATCAAACACGAGCCGCTCCATGGAGGACAGGTGTTAACCTGGCGTTGGATTATTTGCAGGATGCGTAATTGCGTCTAATCTGTCATACCGTGTCTCAATTTTCAGTAATTAACAATTTTCATCAGAAAGTTATGTATCACATTTTATTCCGGAAAAATGTGCACTTTTTATGCAAGCATCAGAGATGGGCGTGGAATTTTTCGAGCATCTTTCTTGACCAATTTTTCTTGTGTCACTTCGTAAGAAGACTTTCCATGCAGAGCCTTTAATCCGGAAAATCCGTATATCGGTCAATAACCTTAACTCTGTTATATTCGTTCTTACCGTTCTAAAAAAACTCAATATATCGATCTGTAGTCCTTATCCAAGCCTATTCATTTTCAGTGTTTTGGAAAAATCCGTATATCGATCGATGGTACTGATTCTCGCCTACCGTTTTAAAGGTTGTGAAAGAAATCAATACACGAATCGATAACCTCAGCCCTAGCATACTGAATCCTACTGATCTAAAAATTTGTATTCCAATCCTTACCCCGGCGTTTTGATGCTTAGTGTTCTTTAAAACCCATACGTATGGTGCTCGTTATTATCGTTAAAAAATCAATATTTCGATTCATTTTCAGCGCTGTGGAAAAATTCATATATCGATCGATACCACTAATTCTCATTTTTATACCCCTTCTTATTCATTTGAAAACCCCGTATACCGATCAGTGATCGCTCTCACCGTTCTAAAAAAATCCATAAATTGATCGAGTATCGATCCATCGTGGTGCATTGAAAAAAAAACATGTATCGATCGATGGTCCCAACCCTGGACTGCCCCTCTCTAATGTTTTCGAAGAAGCCTTCATCGATAACCATAACCTTGGGTTATTTATTGGATTTAAACGCTGTGGTAAATTCGTATATCACTCGATGACCTTAAAATTGCCCGACTCCTTCCTAATATTCTGGAAAGTTTATATATCTGTCGATTGCCCTAATCGGTCATACTCCAAAATAATATGAAAGTTCCACATTGAGCGATAGATGGTCTTAACCCACGCATACTCGTTCAAACCGTTGTGAGAAATCTAATTATCGATCGATGATCTGAAAAGTTAACGTATCATCATTCAATATCCCTTTATCCTAGCCTCCTCCCTATTTATCCGAAAAAATCCATATATTGATCGATGGCCTCAGCTCTGTTCAACTTGATGTTCTGAAGGTCTATATGTTGTCAGAGGCTCTAACAGTGACCTTGTTTTCTATGATTGGTTGACAAGTCCATCGGCGAAGTGAACCTTAGCCCAATTCTTCTCTAAGTTCTGGTAATCCATATATCGATCGAAGATCTTAGCCTTTGCCTACTCCTTACCAGGTGGAGATCAGATATGGAAATTGTGTCCATAGCGCCGCGTTTATGTGTACCTAACCTTGCTCAAGTGGCAGTTGTCCATGAGACAGGCATACTCATAGACCTAGTACATTGCACTCAAACAGGGCACACTTTATTAGGCAAATACTGTCATTCATACTCTTTATGGTGGGAGAAGTGTTCTTTTCCTGCTCTGAGAACCTACTTTACTTCGACTTATCGATTTGTACTGGTTTGGTTTGTCGTTAAGTAGCTTCAAGAAGACACTTTCTAGTGGCCTTAGAGAATCCATACATGTGGCCCATTGTGCGGGAAATCCATTGTATACTATGTAAACGTATATTCTTCCATGTAAGCATAGATCTACCTCAGTAGAATGCTAATCACAGTGTAGACAATAAGTAATCCGATTATGCACATACAGGCATGTAGTGACAGCCGAACTGCGTCATGCGTCACATCACAATATTGTGAAGTAACTGACGTTTTTAAAGCAGCAGCTATCAATCCATTATTGATTTATCGAAAACTTTCCCACGCTTGCCTGCTCACGTCCTTACTGTTAGCATTTGACCTAACTTACGTTTCCAAGAGTCTGGAAATCAGTCGAATATTGACTGATTGAACTCTCTCCAGTCCTGGCTCAGATTGCTTTCTCTTTTTCTGTCTTCAGTTTTGTTATCTAATCGATGGGAGATTTCGAAATAGTACAAATAAACCAACTATCTGTCTATCGATAGTTTTCTAGAGTTTGGTCAGCTCGCTTTTTTTAGAACACTCTTTTTATTCCACAAACTGACGGTTTTGAAACGGTGCAATTCAATTAATTATCGATTAGTCTAACGCTGTCCACATGTTGGTCAGCATGATTTTCTGACTGTAAACTGTTCCTTTGGTTCAACTAACTGACAATTTCGGACGTGTACAAATCAATCGATTATCGTTTATGTTGAAAGCTTCCCAGACTTCTGTCTGCACGCTTCTGTACTGCTAGGATCTAAGCAAATTTACGTTTCCAAAAGTCTAGAAATCAATCAAATATCGATTGCTTGAACCCTCTTCAATCTTTGCCTTGGTAGCTTTTTTTTCGAGAATAGTTTTCTCATTCTACGAATTGGTACTCTCGAAAGGGTGCAAGTCAATCAATTATTGATTAGTCTAATGCTTTTTACATTTTGGTAAGCATTTCTCACCATAAACTGTTCCTTTTCTCAAGTACCTGACAATTTCGAACGTGTAGAAATCAATCAACTTTTGATTGATCGGAAGCTTTCCAGGCTCGTGTCTGCAAGCTTTTTTAATCCTTAAACTAGTTTGACGTTTCCCAAAGTTTGGAAATCGATCAAATATCGATTGCCCAAACCCTTCTCAGTCGTTGCTCAGGTTGCTTTCTTATTTCTGGGGTCAGTTATTTAAAGATCAATCGACTGAGGGTTTCGAAGCGGTAAAAAATAAATCAACTTTCTTTTTATCGGAAGCTTTTCACGCTACGAATTGGCAGTTTTGAAAGGGTACTCATCAATCAATTAATCATTAGTCTAACGGTGACCACTTTTTTGGGGTCAGCATGATTTTGTTACGGTAAACTGTTCCTTTCGTTCAACTCATTCACATTTTCGGACTTGTAGAAATCAGTATCGATTGATCGAAGGCCGTCCAGGCTCTGATTAACCTTACAAATGCTTGCTCTCTATCTGTAATACATTCATATGGTGGTGCGCGCAACCGCTTTTCCGAAATCTATGTTCAGATTAAGCCTAAAAATTAGCTCTTAATTGCATTGAAAAGAGCGCAAAAAGTTGGTAGTGTGTCCAAAAATGGTTTGGAATGGTTCGCTGTTTTTCAAGAAAATTTTCAAAAACCGCTCGATTTTGGTGTTAATCTCCTTCTTTTTCAGTTCGCGTTCACGATTTTATGGGTACACTTAAAATTGAGCTAGGAAGCTCATTTTTTGACAGGTGGCTGGAAATGGATGCAGGTCGCCCCTACTCCTTTTTGAACTTGATACATCAACTTGGAAGGGCACTTCAAAGTCTTGGGTTTACATACTAAATTAGCCGTGGAGCGCGAAAACTGCTGGGGCATGTTACGGATGTGGAGAGCAGGGTATGTGGGTGGATCTGCAGCCAATTAACATAGGTCATTGGGGGTAAGTACTAAACTTGTCAGATTTCGTACTCATGAGACGTCATCGATCAATAATCAATATCATCGATTTTCGCGCTTATTGCACAAAATGCGACGAGGAGTGGTAATTGTTGAGGTTCTCATTTAGATCTCTTGCTGAGAGGGGGTTATCCGCCCACTTTCCTGCCACTGACCTATCACAGGAGCAGCGAAGGCTGACGTGATAGGCCGACTGCGAGAAAATGGGCGAATAGTATCTTCCCAGCAAGAGATCTAAATCAGTACCATTGTTGATGTGCATGGATCTCTTGGTTTGGGAATTTTACTCATCAAACATTATCGATTAATACCAATCAATAATATCGATTTTTCGCCTTTTTGCACAAACTGCCGCAATGAGTGTTTATTGTTGATGGTCTAGGAATCTTGCTTGGGTAAATTCTTCTCATCATGCAAAATCGAGTAGTAATGATCAATAATATCGATTTCTCACATGTTGCACAAGATACTGCAATGAGTGGTATTCTTTTTATGGTTTTGGGTCCTCAGTTTCAAAAATTTTACTCATACGACAGACAATATCGTCTGTTAGATGTTTCATCTTTCCAAACTGTAAATCGTTGAGCAAAATTCATGTCAGGAAGGGAACCTTTGGGAAAATATGTGGAATTTCTGAAAATTCAGCTTATTGGCAAAAGTAGCGATTTAGTAATGTCAAAAAATGTTTCAAAAATGTCCTAAAATATCTTAAAAAATGAGTTAGCGTAAAATAGCCTGAAGTAGTAAAAAAAGCTAGGAATTGAAGTGAAATAACTAAAAATATTATTTTGCGGTGAATAATACACTAACTAGCGATAAGTAAAGACAGAGGAATCAGATTCTACAAGTGTCTCCGTTAAACCTATCAAAGCAAAATCAAGCGAGCAACGGAAACATTTAACCATTTTCGAAATCTGTAGTAAGGGAATCAGCATAGGTCAGACGATTATGAATTGCCACCGGCACAAAATTCTTAAGGTAAACGAAATTGATGATACCCAATTGATAAAGGGTAGGGTATAAAAGAAATAGAGAGCGGTGTGTTTTCATTCTCACATCGTCATTCTCCGGAGGTGAGCGGCTGAAGCTGAACACACACTAGGGATTAGGGAAACAGCCTCACCGGTGATGAAGATAACACATGGAAAACTCTGGCAAGAAGAACTGCTTCACTTCCGTGAGAATTTTGTGCCGGTGGCAAATTATAAACCTGTGCATAGGTCAAGCTAGATGAACGCGACTTTCCATTTTATATCGCGCTTGATTTCGCTTTGATAAGTTAAACGGAGAAGCTTGTAAAATCTAGACGTTTACAAATTGCCAACGGCATAAAGTTCTGACGGTAAACAAAATTTGTGATACCCAATTGATAAAGGGTAGGGTATAAAAGAAATGAAGAGCTGTGTAGTACATTCGCACACCGCCCTTCTCCAGGGGTCAGTAGTTGAGGCTCTGCTCGGTTTAGAACGTAGGAAAACAGCATCACGGTTGGTGAAGATATCACAATATCAGGCAGTAAAATGGGAATTTCTGGTAAGAAAATTTTCTGCACTTCCGTGAGAATTTTGTGCCATTGGCAAATTATAAACTTGTGTAAAATCTGATCCCTCTGTCTTTACTTATCGCTAGTTAGTTTATTATTCACCACCAAACCGTATTTTTAGTTATTTCACCTCATTTCCTAGCTTTTTTACTGCCTCAGGCTATTTTGCGCTAAATCATTTTTTGAGATATTTCAAGACATTTTTGAAACTTTTTTTTGACATTACCAAATCGCTACCTTTGCCAGTAAGCTGAATTTTAAGAATTTCCTTTTATAATTTGAGTTGAAATCTTGTGTAGAGTAATCCACCGCAACTTCATTCTCGCGCACAACAAATATTTGTCCAATCAAACTACGGCAGATTGTCTACAGTACCTAGAGTACTCCTGGTTTTCATCTTTATATACATATTCTCAATTTTCAGAACATTTTCAACAACTGTAGTTCATGTTACCCATCAGGAAATTTTTAGGGCGTTTTGAATTTGTTTCTCGGATTTTGTCAACAAAATTTGTATGTAGCTGTAATCTAGGGTGCTTAACATGAATTTCGGGTCCGCTTGTCAAAATCTTGGGTTTTACTGTAGTTTACGATAGGTACCACGCCGTTTAGGAGCTAAAACTAGCTCAGTAATTCGAAAATCGACAAATGGACATCAACTCAGAAAAATGAAACCAAGTTACTTGTAACATATCTGAGCCGATGTAAGTTACTTGTGACTTATCTCAGGTCACTCAACTTACATGTGACATATTGGCGGGATACTGCGTGCGGTGCGCCTCCCATATGTTACATGTAACTTGAATGACTTGAGATAAGTTGCAAGTAACTTACATCAGCTTAGATATGTTACAAGTAACTTGTTTTAGATTCCTGAGAGGATTCGCGTGAATTGCGCCTCCGATATGTGACATGTAACTTAAATGGCGCAATTTAAGTCGCAAGTAACTAAAATTGGACAAGAAGATATTTCCAAGGTTGATGAACGGCTCACTCGCGGGGTCAGGCTTACGACTGGCGTTGTTGTTGGTTCAATTACCTAACTTCGAGGTACTTGACGCCACACCAGCAGGGAAGGCCCAGCACAGCATTTTTTGCGAAGTGTGTGGTCTGGGACACGCCCTCTGCGTCACGTGATGGCCGCCCGTAGTGAAAATCCAAATATCAGTTACATGCAACATAAGTGCAACTTACATGTAATTTAAATTTAAGTTGCATGTAATATAAATAATATAATTGTTACATGTAATATAAATGTAAGTTGCTTGAGACATTCAAGTAGGTTACATATATATTACAAGTAACTTGTTTTGATTTTTCTGAGAAATTCGTGTTCAGCTCCCCGAATAACCTTCGCTTGAAAAGGTTGAGTCAAATCTGAGACTTTGACAAAACTACCGTATACCAATCGTAATCTACGGTATGGTGTAACCGATAAATGGGCCTCAAATTCGTGTTGAGCACTCCAAATAACTCCCAAAGGAACAATCTGAGCCACATCTGTCACAGCATTCCGGAAATCGTCAAAAGTCGCGTTTTGCCCTCAATGCAATTGGTACAGTAATCTACAGTACTTTTCCCCGGGCCTGAAGCGAATATTTTTCATCCACAGTAGAAGAACTGTGTAAATTCCTAAAATGTTCTTTGAAGTGTTACTCATGATGTCATCAGTTTCAAAAAAATTCATATTCTCCGTTTTCAGTCTCAGCACAATCAGGGATGAGACGTCCACGCCCGAAGTCGTACGTGCTGGCCACGTCGACCAGCTTGCCGGAGACGGAGCATCCGATGTCATTTAGCCAGGACGACAGCAGGTACGTAGGCCATTTCGATCAATCAATCGATAATACGCGCGCGACTCCATGTATCGATTGCTTGCAGGGAGCTATCTTCGCTGGGATCATTGTCATCTATCGATCGATCCTCACGATCCGCAGCCCATCACGCCTCGCATAATCAGCAGCCGCATGGACATCGAATTCAGAAGTTTATAGCCTTGTTCAGCCACCAGGTTCGGTTATTGATTTATTGATTGATGAAACATTCTGACGGTATCCAATTCCAGAACTCGCCGGTAAAATTGCGGTCGAAACGCTCGCGAACGTCACTGCCGACGTCGCGAAATCCTCTGCCGGAGACTGTTCTCCGAGCGAGCAAACTCGTCCGACAAGGATGGTTGCGGCATCAGGTTGGTGTACCAGTTAGACAAGGGCGTAGGCTACTGGACTCATCTGAATATTCTAGGAGCTGGCTCTGGGAAAAACCGGGAAACGTCGACTCTGGGAGGAATCCTATGCTGTGCTGTTCGACCAGAGTCTCTACCTCTGCCCTCAAGAGCCACGACTGTCAGTCACTGATAATACTGGAGAGAAGGTATGGATTGTTTGATTTGGAGATTGTGATGATTCCAGTCAGGACCCACACATCTTTTCCAGCTGCTCCATCTTCCCCCATGCGCTCGAGTGGATGTGCATTCGTCCATCATCGACATCGCCTACGAGTGGCTGGCAATGAGCCGAACAAAGCATGTCATCCGGCTAGTGACCCAAACCCGAGCCGAACACCTGTTCGAGTTGGACAGGTATTGATTGATAATGATTGATCAATCTTTGAAAAAAGTGTCTCTTTTCCATCAAGGGTAATGTCTGCGGACTTTTTATTCAAGGTGTCTGTTATGGAAGCAAATCCTTATATCGATCGATAGCTTCAATTCTGGCATCTCGTTCTTGCTGTTCCGTAAAAATCGATTAATCGCTTTACCATAGTGTTCTCGTTTATGATTCGGATAATCCATTTATCCATTGGGGGTCTTCTCTCTGTAGTGCATCTTAATGTTCTGAAGAAGGCATGTGTAGAATGAAATTTATGCCCCTGGACTACGCAGGCGACTATCGACCTCGAGCCGCACTGAACAGGAATCGGAGCCGCCTTGCAGCTTTCCCGATCCCCGGCCCACTGCAGTTGCTGTTCGGGCTCCTACAGCTCGCCTGAACAGCAACATCAGTAGCCCCGACAGCAAGAGAAGGGGACCAACAGTTTGGGAGAACGAGCCGAATTGCCAGGCGGGTCGGTGCTGAGAATCGCCTGAGTGTACACTACTGTTCTGAGCAGAGGGTTCTCCATCACAATTTTTTGATAAATCTATCTACATACATATAAATAGATCGCCGTAACATAAAATAGTTCATTCTCAATATTTCGTGGAAAATCAATATTGGTGGCCCTAACCATGGCCTAATCTTTGGTCATCCGAAAAATCTGCATATCGATTGGTGGCGATTGGTGGCACTATAAACCGATCGATGTTCCTAGCCCTGGCATAATCTTGAATCATTTGGAAAAATTCATATATCGATCGATAGCCCTGGCTCTGCCCTACTCCGCAGTGTTCGAAAAATCTATACATCGATGGCTGGATTCAAACCCGGCAATCTTGCCATTATCATTCTGAAAATCGATATATCGATCTGGGTTTAGGTAGTCCTTGAATCTGACATAGAACTCTGCAATCGATTTTGCAGTGGTTCAGGCCTGGTTTATACTTCGCCGCAGCAGTAAAGGCCGCGTTTGAAGGACATGGCATATATGGATTGGTGGCCCTCACCTTGGTTATGTGGAAATTTGATTATTTAAAAATTTTGCATGTCGATCTGCTATGAGTCGATCAATGGTCCTAACCCTGGCAAAATCTAGAATCAATTGGAAAATCCATATATCGATCGATATCCCTGGCCCTGCCATACTCCTTACAAGTAAGGTAGGACCTCACGGACGAAATCTGAGATTTCCAAATGATTTTGAAGTAGACCCTGTTTCTATAACACCTGCCAAGTGGGAGGTCTTAATTTCTGCGAATAAGCTAAATACATATAAGAAGAAACCTCTGGAACGTTCAGTACAAGAAGACACTTTGATATGCCCCTTTTACGATCTTTTGTGGTCAGTAGAGGCTAGACGCGCGACGGCAGTGCATCGGCTGCGATTGACGGAAATTAAAGGCGTCGGACAACTCGTCCGCAGTACTTGCGCAGCTAGTATTTAGGCAGTTTTCAAGAATTCTTAACTCCGTTCGAGGAGGATTTTGTGCTACTTCAGAGGTATTCTTGGGACCAGCGTGTGAACGTCTTGAAGATAGTCAGAAAATCTAGAAAATAATTTCCGGGGAGTACTCTGCCTTGAATGTTTTGAAAAAAATCATAGATCGATGGTTGGACTCAACCCTGGCATACCCGTTCTTACCGTTCCGAAAATCAGTATATCGGTCTGGCTCTCCTGAAAATCGATTTTTCAGTGCCTGATTTGTTCTTCGCTGCAGCTGTAAATGCCGCGTGTGAAGGACATGGCTCCTGAGGTAGTAAAAGTGATAGTAGTAAAGTATACAGTTCACCTCCGCACTGCCGTTCAGTCCGCAAAGTGCACTCTGATTGCGAAATCGTGCTGCGGCGCGGTTGCGAGTATCCTCAGACAGGGATGTGGAATCACCCGGGCGGTTTTTGCCTTTGGTGCCCGGGTGATCCCACCGCCCGGGTGATCCTACATCTCTGTCTGAGGATACTTTCAACCGCGCCGCACCACGATTTCGCAATCAGCGTGCACTTTGCGGACTGAACGGCAGTGCGGAGGTGAACTGTATGTTTGGCTCTAACATGTTCACAAATACTTCGCGAACGGGCGAAATTTATAGTTCTTAGAGTCCTTAAAGTCGCCCTTGCCTTAGCTGTTCCGCTAACATGTCAAATAGGGCCTCCCATCGTCTACCCATTGGTTCAGTGATGCGTCTCGTGAAGGGCACCTGTTGTGAATTTCCGAATTACTAGTAATTACCTGCGGTTAACATTCATCAGGTAGCGTCGCGTTCACCTTTCGCGAGACAATTACTGGTAAATTCGTGAGTGACATGTGGTTTTGTCAAGCGCACTGCCATGAAAACTGATTTTTCGCCTTTGTTTACTGATAGTATTTTTTAAAATTTCATGTCCTCGAAATGGTAACCTTTCGACCTGGCAGTCGCAATATTTACGGAACTGGGCGTGGCTGAAAGCATTCTGTCAAGTCTGGAGTTAAATGGTGACACTGAAGGTTCCATAAACATATTTTCCGCCTCGCTAGTACATTTAATGATGGTATTCACAACATTGACTAAGTGTGTGGAGCACTGACTTTATCAGGGCCACGCCCATTTTTGTAACTATTGTTGGGTACAGTCTTCATACCTGAAGCCGACTCGGCTCTCCACAACAAAATAACTTTAAAAAATACTAAATGAAGTGGGTGCACCGTCTCTTTTTTCCTTGCCATGCCCTCTTTCGTAACTATTGGCCGGCGGAATCAGCAAAACTAATTAGCTGACTAGGGATCTGCAACTGATCGCAAACTCCTACCAGAAGGAAACTCATAGCTGTCATCTGACGCGTGATGGAGTCCTTCAGAGCATCATTGTTCTTTGTTGTAGGTTGTTAGATACGCAGCTAGTCGGTGCAGCTTCTTTATCACACCTTCCGACCACTTAGGCTGCTTGCGGCGCCGTGCCTCAGAGGCAAGCGTCTCGCCTCTCAGCAGGTAGTCGAGGGGTTCGAACCCCACCAAAGTGTTTTTTGTCATTGTTTCAAAGATTCAGGAAGATTTCTAAATTATTTATATTTCAAATTATTATGATCAATTTATTATTATTATTATTATTATTATTATTATTATTATTATTATTATTATTATTATTATTATTATTATTATTATTATCAATTTATTATTATTATTATTAATTCCTTATTTCATACACTCACCAAACATTTCAAGGTGACCTACGTGAAGAATATTGTTTCTGAACCGAGTTATGGCGCGTTCCTTCAGGTAGGCGGAAAGGTATGGGTAACTTTTTTACGGGTGTTCAGAAAAAAATTGTTCGCGATTTGGCTCAAAAATTCTGCCTGAAGGTTATGCGGCGTCCTGAGCACGAATCTGAGGTCTGTTTCCTGATATTCTGGGCTGTACTGTAGGTTACGGTAGATATAATGCTATTTATCTAGCGTACCCTGCTTTAGTATTTTGGAAATCAATAAATGGACTTCATATTCGTGTTCAGCACTCCAGAAAACCCCTGCAGAGAAGTTGAGAATCAAATCTGAGACATTTACCTAACTACCGTATACCCACCGTAACTTCGAACTACCGTATACCCACCGTAACTTCGAACATCGAACATGGATAAACGGACTTCAGAGTCTAGTTGAGGTCTCCAAATGACCTTTACAGAGAATTTTCGAAGCATCATCTCGTTTTTGAAATCATCGAAGGCCATATTTTGCCGCGAAAAATTCCCCGGTGAGGGTCTTTGTCCCAAAATTGTCGAGATTCCCCGAACATCGACAGTTGGGCACTGATTTCGTGTTCAAAACCTCAGATAACCTCCACAAAAAAGTTTCAGCGAAATCCGGAATCATTTTTCTGAACACCTCGAAAATTGCTTGGTGGGTGCCTTGGCGCCCAACTGAGGATTCCCGCCTGGCTGGGTTCAGAGAACTCCGCAGCAGCTACGAAAATTGATTTAAAATTGTCATTGGAAGTACATCAACTGTTATGAATTACCCATTGTCGTACCCAGGGGTGTGCGGAATTTCCTGTTCTCTATTTCTGCCCATTTTTGGCCATTTTTTCGTTTCCTGTAAAAATGGGCAAAATTTGACAGAAAACAGAGAAAAACCGTGAATTGCAATCTGCAGTTCTACTCCAGAGGCAAGGGGCCGGACTTATAAACGGTAAACCTATAGGTTTAGAAAACCTTACCCGCATTCTCTGCAGTACCCTTTGGTTAACTCATCTATCTCGCTATAATGGTTACTCGAGCTGGGGTGGTGCAGTGGTATGATGCGCTGATATTCGCTCGACACTACAAGGTTCGATCCTCGTCAAGGTCAAGCAGATCTTCTATCCCTACGAAGTTCTCGAATTGGTACTAGATTCATGTAAGGAGATGAAGAATATGACTGGGAAGACGTCTAAAATCCGCATGCCCCTGTATAGCCCTGGAAAGCATCCAATGACATCCAACGTCGAATGCGCTTCGTATTCCAATAGGGATTGAGGAAGCCGAGTCTTTATTTTTATCTTGTAGTGACAACCCTTACCCAGAGGTTTACCGCTGACGAATTCCCCAGAAGGGTTGTGATCCAGTCAAATGACGCGAAAACTCTAATTTTATTGTATAATAACAATAATGAGCTTCAATACCGCTTGGCGCCCGCTAATGGTACCCACAGCATAGCTTCGTTGGTTGGAGCCATGTACTCCACCAACTTTCACCCCTGGGCAGGTGAAGTGGTGAACCCCCACTATTGGGAAAGCCGGAGACAACCGGTGAAACGCCCCGAAAAAGAATGAAAGTGACCCAACATTCATGCAAGTCATTTTTAAGATTGGGTGGGTGTCACTGCCGGTTTTTCGTCCATAACTTTTTTACACTAAAAGATAGTCATTTGGTGAAGGTTATTTTCGGCATCCCCATGAAATTCTGCATCGAATAGCTTCAGTTTCAAAAAAATACGTTCCCCTTCCACCAGCCGATTTCAGTTTATTAAGTGCATTTTTTTTTCGCCTGAAAATATCGGTTTTTTGTCCATAACTTTTTTTGTGCTTGGAGATAGACCTCTGGTGAAGGTTGTTTTCGAAAACTCGATGGAATTCTGCGTCGACTTGTGTTTCCAGTTTAGAAAAATATTTTCTCGATCCTTCAGCCTAGTTCATTTTACGAAACCCTAGTTTTTCGCCTATAACTCTTTAATCGTTGAAGATAGGATTTTGGTGAAGGGTGTTTTTGAAACCTACGTAAAATTCTGCGTCGAATGATATATCGGGTTCCTAACTTTGCTTGCCCCATAACTCAGCCAGGTCAGTTTCCAACGAGATTCCGAAAACAACCTTTACCAGAGGTCAATCTCCAAGCACAAATAAGTTATGGACGAAAAACCGATAATTTCAGGCGAAAAAAAGCACTTTATAAACTAAAATCGGCTTGTAGAATGGGAACGTATTTTCTGAAGCTGAACACGCTATTCGATGCAGAATTTTATGAGGATTCCGAAAACAACCTTCACTAAAGGGCTATCTTTTAGGGTAAAAAAGTTATTAACGAAAAACTGGTTGCTTTTGGTGAAAGAAACGTTATTTTATAAATTTGATTCGGCTGAGAAATCGGCAACAGCTAAGAACGGGTAGTTTTTCAAGAATCCCCTGGAAAACTTTTCCGAAAATTTTTGACTCTCAAAGGAAATTTTTCATGACGTAGGCAGATCATTTCATTAAAAATAGTGAATTTCAAAAGGAGGTCGTCTAACGAAAAAAAAATGTTTCAAAATTATTTATGAAAAATAAAAATATACTGAATGCAAGAAAAAGAGGATTGAGAAAACGTCAAATTTCGAAGTTGCAAGTCTATAGGGAACCTTCACCATTCCCCACTCAGGTATTCTGAGCAACCTTCACCTCTCGGACCGCTGTCTCCACCCCAACGAACCTATGACCCGCATTGACGTTCGAGTATGAATGCTTTCTACTCGTAGGCAGAAACTGAGTATACTCCAATGTCACCGATTTGGTTGAGAGGGGTAAAGTTTTGCCCCAGTTGTGTCATTCACGCAAGTTCTATGTTCGTGTTTTAACTCATTCCAGCACAGGATAATACAAATTTTGAAGGAGATGAAGCACAATGAAATTGATGATGGGGGCGGTGATGTAGTTGTCGAAACTATTATAGAGTTACGAGCGAACTCTCTGCAGAGTTGCACCGCCCGGCAGCACGCCGCCGAGCGAGAGGATTGAGGCGTGGCTAAACTCTGACGCTGCGGCGCACTCGCAGAGTGGCAGCTGCAGTCGTTCCGCATTTTCCTCAATTACGTACAACCTCATTCATTTCACGCGAAAATTCGAATTTCATTGAATTCAAAAAACATGAAATCACCCTGAATAGAAATTTGAACTTAAAAGGCGCCAGAACTGAAAAGCTTCTCAAAAATCGCTAAACTTCCGTGTTTTTGGAATTTCGTCGTCATAAGAAATCAAAAGATACGCTCTCAGAAGCAGAAAACACGAAATCTGGTAGCAACGTTAAATTGGTATTTCTCGTAAGAATCGATGTTATTCTTAAAAGTTAGAACTGAAATGAAATCTATCTTTTCGGAAGTGAAATGGAATGGATGATATAAAAAAGCCACGAAAGAATGAAAAAGCGTTCAAGCGCTCATGGAACTGTGCGATCGCTACCACAAATGAAGTGAAAATAGAAAAAGGTCGCTTGGCTAACTAAATAGTGGCAAAAATAAAAGAAAGTGTCGATGGCGGCCCTCCTAGCTGACCATAGAAAGGCCCAGATCATTTCTCGTCACCGCTCGCTGACGGCGTCGCTCCGGGAGCCGCTGCTGTCGCGGCGACGAAAACACTGCGAGGTGCCCGCGTCGCCGCTCTCGCGCGGCATGTCGCCGCCCTCGCCCGCTGCGTGGCGCCCCCTACTCTCCAACACTGCCGTGCCGCGGCGGGTATCACCGCGGCGCAACTCTGCAGAGCCCTTTAGTTCACACTGCACACCCTCGCGATACGCGCGTGACTCTAGGGCGTTGAGGAGTAGTATGGTTGTCAATCCACCAATTATCTCGAAATTATCGTCAAAATATGTACACTAGGGGAGGGCACTTCTGTTTTGACTGAATCTATGTTCTCATTGCACATAATGAGATTTTGATCAAGTAATCGAACGTTATTGTCTCAGGAGAAGGGAGGTTAGAAGGACATTCTGCACTTGCCTCGCTCCGATGTCTATATTCCTTCATCTGGTCATTTATTGGCCTTCGGATATTGTTCAAAGGAATCATTTATCACGAAAAAATGTGTCAAAAGTCTAATGCTGTAAAAATCTCAAATACTGTACGCTAAACTATATTTATTGATTTTCTGCCCATTTTCGGAGATTTTTTTTCTGTTTTCTGTCGAACTGAATTTTCTGTTTTCTGTTTCCAATTTTTTCCGCACTTGCCTTTCTCATACCCTATTGAGCGTTTTCTTGTTGTGTATGCTAGACCCGAGCCTGATATTTTTATACCACATAATTAAACTTTCTTAAATTTTTGAATGCTTGTAAAAAAAAAGAAATATGAAGGTAAATTCTTTCAGGCTACACAAATGGAAAGAACCGGAATATTGCTTTATATTCTTGTTCAGGGTTCGAAAAAATTAGGATAACTTATCTTAACCAATTTATCCTCAGGCTTGAACAGAAATGTATAGATAATACATTCTAATTAGGTGCTATGCATGCATAGAAGTACGCGTGCGCGTGGGTTGGAGAGGTACGGACATGCATCTGAAAGAAGGTGCTATTTGAAGGTTCAGTGTTATTCTACGTCGTCCACATGTGTGTTTGCTGATTAGGGAGGTTCTCCTACAGCTCCTTCCCACCCCGCCCACCTAGCTCACGCCCCCTTGGCGTGGGAAGCGCTCTTGAAATAGTAACAAGCGCGCTTTTGCATTTAATCTACTTGACGGTAGCGCCTATTTCTAGCTGGAGAACTTAATAGATTGGGCGACTCCGCCCACATTTGGAGCCCACGTTTTGGTGTGAGAACGCTGTTTTTTACTTCATCTACTGCAGAGTTCACCGTAATATCTTTGAGATTATTCGGTTACTTGCCTCTATCGGTCAATCAGCCTACCGTCGCCAAACGTTGCCTCTTACCTCCAAATTTGCTGTAAGATTCTGTCGCTCGCTGTGGCCGTCTGCTTTCACTCACCAACACCAGCCATCACCTAGTATCGTGAGATATCGTTCGTTTGATGTCTGTCGCCCACCGTTCCCCTTTATCGCCCTTTGTCGCTCAGTCTCCACTTCTTCGTTTCCTGTCGTCGGCGACTTCTTTCGATCGCTTTCTGTCCTTGCTACTAAGTCAATCTACCATCCTGTCGCGCGCTGTCGCTCACTGTATTCCTGAATATTGCACCCTGGCAGGTTTTACTCGATATCGGTCACGTCAATTGGAATTCAGCAATATGGATTGGTGTCGTCAGTTGTCGCGTGTAGCCTCCTGACAGGCAGGTGTCATACTTCCGTCGAAGAGCGACGCCACGCAATTTTTACTATCAGGATCGACCAAAAATCGATCTCCTTGGTATGCACTGTCGCTGATCGCTAGAAGTATGATCCTGGCCTATGACCATGTCATTCCTGTTTCACTTCACTATGTGTTGTGAAACTCAGACCGCTACAGACTTTGTCGCTCATGCTTGTATGATCCCGCTTGCCTAGGTTCAAATATATATTTCACGTGTAGCTGTGAATGACACTCACTCTCGTTAAACCGTCGCTCACTGACGCTTTGGACCAATTAGTGTGATCCATATGCAAGCACGAAGTGCTGCTACAGTCCTGCCGCCTGTTATCGCTCAGTACCGCTGCTTAGTGCAGACGTTCGTCTACATACCACTCGTTATTTGTCGCTCACTGTTGCCTCATATTGTACAGTGACATCGTACTTGGCAGTAATACATGATGTCGCTTGAAGTCGCTAGAAGCCGCCTTCTTCCGTTGACCATATTCTCCTCCGTTTGTTCTATTACACCTCTGCCAGTTTGTATACATTTTGTTTCCCTACTCAATGTCACTAAACTCAGAATGTTGTCACCCTCAATCGCTAATTGTCTCTCGCTTCAGTCAGCTTCGGCGCGGTGTCGCGAACTTATAAGTTCTCGCTTTCAGTCACCAGATGTCATTTCTTGTTGCTAGTGTCGCTTACTGCTGCTAGCCCGCTGCAGCTCAAGGTCGCTAAGACTCGTCGGGTCCTACCGATGTCGTCTGTCGGCATATATCGCCTATTACCACCTGATATCGCATATAGGAATCATCCCATCGTGGCACTCTTTATCTATTCCCTTTTGTCCTGCTCCACTCCGGTCTAGAGATCGTTGTCGTGGAAGAAAGCTAATGTCGCCCTTTGTCGCTTTATGTCGCTGTCTCCAGCCAGCTTCCCAGTATCAACTACCGGCATTCTCGGTCACCAGATTCCGCTTGCCTTTTTCAATCTCGTTGGCTGTCGCTCACTATAGCATGTTGTCGCCCACCTCATCCGCGGTCACTTGAAGATCCTTGTGATGCTTTGGCGTTCTCCCGCTGCTAGCTTCGTTTGCTATTGGTCGTTTTTGAGATTTGTTGAATTTCGAACGTGCCGCGAAACCAGAGTCAGCAAAGCGCTGAAAAATGGTCAGGCCACAGAGCCCTTCCTATATTTGGAACCCGAGCACTAACAATAAATGCTGCTACAGTCCTGCTGGCTGTTGTCGCCCAGTATACTTGTTCCGAATCGAATAATCGGATGAGTATCCGACTGTTTCAGTCGGATAAAAAAGTCGACTTTTCATTCGACAAGTCGGTTATTCGAAAAAGTGCGATATCCGACTACAGTCGAAAAGTCGAATATTCGAAAAAGTGCGATATCCGACTACAGTCGAAAAGTCGAATATTCGAAAAAGGGCGATATCCGACTACAGTCGAAAAGTCGAATATTCGAAAAAGGGTGATATCCGACTACAGTCGAAAAGTCGAATATTCGAAAATGTGCAATATCCGACTATAGTCGAAAAGTCGGATATTCGAAATAAATTCCATCTGGAACAAGTATATCGCCCAGTGCCGCTGCTCCAAGTATTGCACTACAGTGATATCATACTTGACCGTAGTATCGCATGATGTCGCTGACTGTCGTGTCTTACCTTATAGCTCATTTTCTCAATTGTTGCTTATTGCCATCCATCTTTTTTCACACTGAATGTCGCCTCCTGTCGCCCAATGTCGCTAGCTCCCCATCGCCGCTCTTTTCAACCCTATCTCGCATCATTTCTTCAGCCTTGGCTTGAAATCGTTTTAAAATGTTTTCTTGCAGTGTCAAGCGATGTCGCTTATTGTCGTCAATTGTTGCCTGTTTCCGCCGGATATCGCTGATATCCGCCAACAATGACTATGTCAAAGTTTGGATTCATGTCGCCCCTTGCCGCCCATCGCTTATTTCCGCCAGCTGTCGCGCATCTAAACATCTTCAGCCATACTATTTGCTTATCTTGCTAATGTTGCTTGCTGTCGCTCAGTGTCGCGAATTGTCGCTCATCCTTCCTACTGTCATGTTTCAAACACTAAATGCCGTTACAGTTTTTCCGCCTGTTGTCGCCGAGCGTCGCAGACGACTTCGGATATTCTCCGTTTTTACACTTATAGTGAGTCTTGCCTTTATATTGTTTTTAAGTGCTCAGTAATGTCGCCTTTTGTCGCGTGATCGCCGATCGTTGCTACCTGATCTCCACTGTCGCCTAGTGGAATTTCCCATCGTCAGATGCTTGTTGCTGAGTGTCGCTTATTGCATCGTAGTTACTCCCCCTGCAGTCCCAAGTCGAGTATCCGGTCTACTCTTTTGATGTAGATAATCGCCGCCCAGCCTCGCGGTCGCCTTCTGTCGCTCTCAGTCGCCTACTGTCGCCCAGCTAGACTCTACCCTCAAAAACAATCGCGCACAAAAATGTGCACATAAGTTGTTCCTGGGAATGCCTTTTTTTGGCAAACCTCGTTGTTCGTTCATATAGAAGCTCTCTACCTCCGAGGCAAAGTTGGCAGTCCAAGCTGAAGTGTATCCACTGGAAAGGGCTATGCGCTCGTAAATCTACTACTCTATGGTGACGTCATAGTCCATTGATGATTCTGCATGAACGCCGCTAAGTGTATGCCTATAAATAGCCAGCCCCGGCCCAAATTATGCAGGGGAAATTGTCCCGTTATCTGCACTATTTATCTACCTTAGAAAGGGCTATAGAAGGATTCGTGGTGAATGTTCTTTGATGCTATGCTATTTCGCTCGAAGCGTCCATTAGGAGGGTTTCCTGAGAATTACGGTAAGTATACGGTGGCCATCTGGATGTTCGGGGCTTGGCTGAAATTCCATCCACCACGGCCCGACCTTAGAAAAGCCGAGTTTTTGCTTGGTGATCAAATGATTTCCGGAATTTTCGCGAGTTTTTTCTGCAAAAGTCCATGTTTTTGACCTGAATTTTAACGACCCCCTCCCAACTTTCCTTTTGTGTTCCAAAATCCTTACGACCTTCCACTCTTTTTAGATAAAGTCGAGCATGTGATATTTCAAATGACAGTACATCTACGGTAGGTCATCTACCATAACTGGACAGAAGATGGAATATTAGGAGATGAAAGTTCTTTTAAACTGGCGTTAAACTCTCTCAAATGAGCGTTTGATTGGAAACGCCATGATGTGGTAGAATGGATTACATACAGAATCTCCTGACCGACTGCTTTGATGCATCGATCGATATATTGATTTCTTCAGACCCTTCTGGTGTTGACCGTCATGAAGGGGTCGGACCATAAACAAAACTTCTAATCTGCAATTGTAGGTAGTCACTTTCCATGCCAGGAACTTCAAATGTAGAGTGTATTTTCAATCTTTGAAAATGATCGATTCATCGATTATTCGAGTATTTACTATACGAAAAAATTCTAGTGTTCATTTTATTTTGATCGATATATGGATTTCTTGGGGACTGATATGGTCTCGATTCTCATAAAGAGATCTTCTCAACAACAAAGCTCTTATAGCCTGCAATTTTAGTCGCTTTCTATGCAGTTAACTTTAAGAAGTGTAATTTATCTGTAGTCGATATGACTAATCGATTTATCGATTGCTCAGGAGTCTAGTTCCAAGCATCATGAATGGGCCGTGTTTGGGAGAAAAACGGCTTACTTGCTTTTATAATGGCTTCCTGATGATTCCTGATTGATTGCGGAAAATTTTTCCCTTAAATTCAATTATTATATTGATTCCTTGGTAGTCCGCTTTCAATCGTCATGTTGCGATGAACTTTACAGTGTTGTTGAATCGATGTCTAATCGATATATTGATTCCTCGGAAAAATTATTTCAAGCGTGATTAAAGGGTCGGACCACATTCATAAGTACCCCTTGTGCGCAAAACTCCAGACGTACACTACGGTTTTCATCGATAAATTCGGTCGATATATCGATTTTTCCAGGGTTGGCTTTTACATGTGATCTAGGAACACGTTTCGAAGACAAAACATTAGAACTGCAATCATAATTAATCAGTTCTCATGCGTAAAACTATTAAATACACAATATATTTTTTGCAGATAAATCTAATCGATGTATCGATCATTCGGGGGAGGATTTGGTGCCAAACGTCATGAAGGTTTTAGATTTGGGACATGAACGATGGGCCTGCAACTATAATAACTGCTTGTACAAGTATCTTCAATTGAACAGTGTACTTATATTGGATAAATTTGATCGATATATCGATTCTCGTTGGGTATTCTGGTTTCTAGCGCCATTTGTGGTGGCCGGATCATGGACAGAAACGCTTAACCTGCAGTTGAAGTGATTTTTTAAGCGGAGCTTTCTGAATGCTCAGCTCATCTCTAAACTATCATGATAATTGAATTGATAATTCTAATCAATATATAGATTTTTTTTGGGGGGGGGAGTATGGTTTTAAACAACATCAAAGAGTCAGATCCGGGTCAGAAGCGGCTGACCTGCAGATTAAGATCCTTCTTAGGCGGAGAATTCTATATGTGAAGTCTATTTCTAATCGATAAGTCTAATCGATATATTGATTTTTTGGTGAGTGTGTGGTCTCTAACTTAACACTTGAGTGACCGCGTGTCCACACTGCGCACCCACGGCTGTTTTGCCCCTCGGACCGCGTGTCCACACTGCGCACCCACGCCATAAAACTTTCAATATTTTTTTATATTTCTCTTGCGCGGAGTCTTTCTTAATTACGGATAGGTTCCTTATGATGTAACCTATTTACACTCACAGTGGTCAAGCATTTTCAGTGTTCCTAGTAATTTTACAAGCATCTCCGGAAATGGCACTTTTCGATTTTTTGAGCTTCTTTGGCTGGAAATAAATCATTCCAAACTTGGCTAAGAAGGGGTATCAATGATGCTTATCACGGAACTGATGTTCTGCAGTTGATTGTCGAAATAGTAGTGCCACCTATTTGAGATAACTGTAGTAGGTCATCGTTCAAAATTTTGCTGCATTGACCTCGAGGGTTATTCGAGTTGCTGCACAAAGTTCTGGTTTTTACTTTTCAATTTCCAATGAAATTTCCTTCGACTGCGGTATATTAGCCATCGGTCAACTTTGTTTAAATTTTCGCTAAAATTCGAGTGGGGAGTAACTTGGGGGAAAGGGGTGAAAACATAGAAATAGTTCAGTGCTCAAAATTTAACTGAAATTAAACTACGGGGTAAGTTTGCAGGCGCTGAACAATGAAATGGTGTATATTTCACAGTTTTCTAAAGCTTCGCTGGCGTCTGTTGTTCGTTATCCGTTTGTAAACGTTTCACGTGTTGGTGCGACTTCGCTCACGTGACCATTGGTGAGGAGGAGGTGCTGATCATGAATCTGGTTCCCATTTTCAGATTTCTGATAAAGTTTCTGTCGGTCGCATCATACAACTTGGTAGATCAAAGTATTTGAGTCCGCCGAAAGTTCTCCATGAGGTTTATTAGGGTATCACAAAGGAGATGTTTGTTCATTTTTCAAATTTTCAATACTCCGGGTCGGCCTAGCACGGCTCAATCCTAACCATTAGCTGTAACCTGAAGAAAATTCTAGAAGTCGACAAACAAACGCTTATTTCTTTACCAGCCTTGTGCAAGTAAAGCTGGAATAACTTCCAAAATAAAAAAAAACAGGTCCGCGAAAAAGCGGTGGATCATTGCTTCACCACGGCCTCACTCCAGATCTCTGTGGAGCGACATACTCTCAGGTGGAGTAGAAACGGAATACTGGTTGTCTAAGTAAGAAAGCCTGCTCCGATCAAAATGGTTCCCAGCGGACCGCGTGTCCACACTGCGCACCCACGGAAACGATTAGCCGTGGAGCGCACCGGTCCGCTGTGGAAATTCGCCGTGGAGCAGGCGGTCTCTTAAGTGTTAAAGTGGAGTTCCAATCAGACACAAACACGCCCGACCTCCAGTTGCATACACGTTCTTGTGTGGAAAACTTTGAATGTGTACGTTTTTGATCGATAAATCTAATCGATATTTTGATTGATTTCTTGCAGTGAGGCCGACATGCTATCATGGATCGCCACCCTGCAGTCCTGTGCCGAGGGCACGACATCACCGCAAATGCATAGCTCCTGTTCGGTGAGTTATTCTATTCAGTTACACATTTGGGCGTTTATTTTTCACTTTCGTTTCTTTGATTGTTTTTCAATTCATGTTTTTCCCTTTCTTTCTCTCTCTGTCTATGATCGATAGTGGAGGGGAGCTATTTTGATGTGTATCGCCGGCTGCAGCTTCGAGGAAGGGGGCTGCTGAAGCCGGCCTCACCCGCCCCTTTCTGCTCTTCCTCTACTTCCGAACCCTATAATTGTGTTACTCACCCAGCTATGTATTCCTTTACTGCATGAGCAATAGCTAGATGTTAATAATTTTGGACCCGCCCCTGTTCTGTACGGGTTTGCCCTGCGGGATAGAGTTCTCGTAGTATCTACATAGTAGTATGTAGTACTAGGTCGGATTTTTTCCCGTGGCTGGCGATGTTTTGCCGGGCCGCGACGGAGGCCCGGCGAAGAGGACAAGACTTGAGATGCGAGCCTTAATTTCCGCTACTCACTTGATTTACTCGGCTCAGGCTCTGCTTCGGCCTGTGTCCTACTCCTCCTCCTCCCCTCCTAGCTGCTCTTCTTCCTCGTTCTTCCCATCCCTGCAGTTGCTGCCGATGACGATGATGCTGAGAGGAACACAACGACTAGGGGTAGGGTGATCTAAACCACACCCTAATTGAGTTACCCCCGACATGACCCGCCGCGGGAGGCATAATTTCGTGCGTTGCTGTATTCCTATGCTTGGATAGATCCGCCCTGAGGCTATATTCAAGAACTTTAGAAAAGGCATACTCCATGGAATGTTGTTTAAGGTTCTGCTTGGAAACGTGCTCTATCCTACTTGAAGGCTTTAAAATTGGATTTTTACCTCATTTCTTGAAAATCCATTTATTTATGCCTCTGGTCCCTAATTGGCGAGGACCGATTCGAGGAAGTTCTCTTACGACGCAATCTGCTGCTAGTAGTAGGAAGCCAGTGTTGCCTCTTTCTCTGGCCATCGGTCAACAGATGACGCGATGCGACCGCTCGCACTGAATCGGGAGAGTCTCCAGCAGCCGCCGCATGGCAAGTTATGTATTTATGATTTGTTGGAAAAACTGTGGGGGTAACATGACTACGATTGATCGATCAAAGTTTAAGGTGGAGTCTATTTCTTGGTATCATTTGGGATTTTTCAAACAATAATGTTTTGGATAAACTTCAATTTTAGAGCAAAAAGTCAGTCTTTTTTCTGATTTATAGAAGCTACAGTCGGGACAAAACGCTATGATACTTTGCGTTCCTTGTTTTGCATTTGCGCAAACTCGGTTTGCATATAATGTAACACACGAGCACCGGGCTTGCGCCAATGCACAATGAGGAATGCAAGTATCAGTGCGATCCGTGCCGACTGTAAATATAAATCTGCGATTCTCTTTTTTGGCGAATTTCGAAACTTTAGACTCGTGAAAATCGAATTTTTTTCCTTGGAACAGAATATTGAATCAAAGTTTTGGAAAGATTCAAAACTTTTAAATTATAAAAGAATCACGGTTTTTGAAAATTTTGGCGAAAATTGAATTCTCAGATTTGTGAGAACCGCGCGTTCTTCAGAAAGTGTTGGCTTTTCTCATTCTGGGCAAGTTCAAACTATTGATTTTCGAGAAAGCTACAAAAAAAAACGGTGGAAAGCCAAAACTCCGGAAAAAACTTCGAGTGTCGCTCGTTAAATTCGATTATTTTTCGTTCAAAAATGACGATTTCATCCAACTTGGAGAAAATCTGGGCAAAACTCAAGGTCTTAATCTCGTAAAATTCTTCCCTAGCCTTTTGCGCCACACTTTTAAACCTCGTAGGCGGTTCTAAGACCGTATTTATCAACAATGGGTTACCGGAAGGGGCCCAGATTCTTTGCAACTCCTTACGGTGAGCACCTCCGCCTTGCTATCAGGGCTACGCTTGATCCATGGGTTTGCCTTTCATGAAGACTTCACCGGACGATCCGCTGCGCTTTATCGGCCGCTGATTGTCCTTGCACTTTCCTGAGTGCTGATCTCGTATGGGCCCGATCCCGCTTCTCGAACTTTGAGGGTGAGGTTGAATGTTTTTTTAGCGTGAATCTCACTTAGGTGGATACATATTCGGGTTGTGGAACACGAGAATGAGGTCGGTTTTCAGCGTTTGCAAGATAACGGGGGTATGCTGTAGCTTGGTCAGACTGATAAAAACTTTGCCCTGAGAGCTTCTTTGTGGATGATGGTTACGAATTCGTCGGTCCCCTAATTTTGAAGCAGTATGGAAGGTTACGATAGCTGAACGATATCAAACCTTCTGAGGCCTATCGTAAGCCTTGTAGTATCGAAAAAATTGATATCGGAGGCTGGGTCCATCATTGCGCTAACCCTGGGCTTGTTGAGTTGGGTTGGGTTTTGCCTGAGTTATTCCTCGAGCTAAACCCAAACCAAGTCGACGAACCCAAGGTTATTACAATGGTGAATTCGACCTCAAGTTCGTTCTTGACAACCACGTCAACATCCCCTCACCATCTCAAGGCAGCCGAATTCTTAACGTTCACCCTTTATGGTATATATACTATAACCTACCGTCATCTTCCGAGCAATGGATAACTGACCTTGTTCTAGTGATCAGCACCCTTAATGACCGTCTAGGCGTAGTTTTGGAGAATTCCTTTGCTGCCACTGCAGTTTAAAGAAATGCAACAGTGCCAAACGATTTTCCTAGGGTCCTTAGGATGTTTTTGCCTTCACCTTCCGAAGGTCAATCTATCCCTTGACAGCGGCTATAATTCCGCGAATGCCGGCCTAGAACTTTCCTACCCGACTCTGTGGGTATGAAAGTTTGGCAAACTCGTGAATTTCTAGTTGATGAGCTTCGTTCAGAGGATTTGCTTCTTCTTACTTTACCAGAGAAACCGAGAAACATCTCCTTTCTTAGCCCATTGTCCGCACCTGATAAGCCGCAGCCAACTGACCCATATGGAGCCCACAACGTCCTTCACCAACAGAGTTCGGAATAAGCTTCAATTTCCCCTGGTGCACATACATATGTACATGATACATATGTCTATATTCATCTGCACTAATATAACATCGGCATGGATCCGGAAGATACTTCGCTTTCGCTGTCGAAGGTTGGCGCCAACTCGGTGCCTTATGCTATAATATAGGTGCACCGAGTTTGCGCCAACCTCCAATGGGGTACGCAAAGTCTCTTCAGGATTCACGCCGATGTTAAGTGTGTATGTATGTGTGTATGTATATGTGCACATATGTTCATATATGGTCCTGTGAATAGAGCGAGGGAGACTGAGTGAGTCTAGTGAGGACGCGGAGGGCCGGCGGCTGAGCGCCGTACGTCGCGTCGCGGCGGCTGTCGCCGCTCGCGTATCGATTCGACTCGCTTAATTCTGCCTGCTCGCCACTGCGTGGTCCTCTGCTGATGATCATGTGGGTGTGTATGTGTGTATGTATGTATGTATATAATAATCGATGTAAGTATGTATGTACGTTTGTATGTAAGCCTTCGAACGCAACCCGCGCAAGTCTGAATTACTAGCGTGTGTAGCGTCATTGGACTAACCGTTCCATCTCTGTAGACAACTGTTTATTCGAGTTCTGTCGGGCCACGTTACTCGTTTTGTCGCTAACTCGTCCAAAGTGTGGACGAGCTGTCATTTCCCGACTGCAGGTGTTCTCACTGCTAGTGGTCACTCCGCCAGGCCCACGCGCCGCATTATCATATATCATTCGCCCGCCCGCAGGGGATTTCCCCGGTGGTCACCGACTAGTTTTGCAACAGCCGGCTGCTCTGGACGAGTTGGCACCGTCTTTATATGGACGAATTATCGGTCGGCCATTAGGTTGAACCTTAAATATATGAGCTGTTCATTGCACATAAGTCTGGTCCGCAGGCTTATGCAAATAAATAAATAAACCTTTCTACAAACATACATTGCCCTTTTTATGAAAGATAGGATTTCAATTTTTTTTTCGTTTTTTAAAATTCTTTCTTACACTGTTTGTTGTATCATCGATCAATTTTTGTGAACTGTAAGGCTAGGATTCTAAAAAGCCATTTTTCTGTATTAGATAGATTAAAATATTGATTCCATCCATCGCCTAAAAAATACATTCTCTAAGGTTTTCACATTTTCAGTGACGTTCACTGAGGACGGGCAGACAAGGGAACAAACAAGACGGTTCATATATGTGGAGTCTGTCCGAATGACTGTCCGCCCGTGTGGTCGGCGTGCGTGTCGGGCGACTGCCGTGACGGCATTTTTCGGACGAGCCTGTTCTTGGCAGAAAAAAAGCAAAGCGAGATGTTGTTCAGTATTCGTCTAACATCGCTGCTGATAGATTGAAAGGCTGAAAAATGCCGTCTTCACAGCCGCTCGGCAGGCACTTCGATCGCGTGAGCGGACACACTCATGCGGACAGACTTTATGATCATAAATGGCACCGGAAAGTGACTTGTCCTTTTTGTTCATTTCAATTTGCTTTCTGCTGTTGCCTTTCAAGCTGATTATCCTCTATTTTGGATCGAAATTCACTGCCGTCGGTCGCGTGCGGGTCCACGTCTATGCTGCGTCTCCTTCTCCCACACACTTTCTCGCATGACACACGCGGGGGAACAAACTAAATTTGATGCCAAAATGAAGGATACCCGAACCGCTTTCAATATTTTTACCTCCAATAGGGTTGTATTGATTTCTCCATTTTTTTTTTCAGTTTTTCTTGGTTATCTGTGCTGCCGTATTGATAAGTTCAATCCAGTTCGTGTTGTTAAGCAAGGGTGACATTAAAAGGCGGAGTCCGGGGGCGGTCATCTGTTCCTTATTGAATGGAGAACACAATACATGCGGCAGCGCAGTTAGCTAACAAGCTAGCGCTTCGTAGAATTCTGCCAATACCTCACTTTGCACTTCGCTTCACTTAACTCTACCATTTCTTATTTTTTCCTGTTTTCTGACAGTTTTTTCGACCTAAATTGATGTTATTATGGAGTGTTGTTGAAATTTTATTTTTTGGGAGGAGACTGACTCGAAAAAGGGAAAACTTTAGGGTCGTTAACGTCGTTATGAATCTCAACGATGTAGTAGTGAAAGTTCCCTGAGCGCTTTCGAAAACTTCATCAGCTAAACCAAAATGGGCGTATCTTCTCGCCCACGCCCTTTCTGGTCCAGTGCCGAGAATAGTTGTTTTTTAAATGCTTTGGGTGGGTATGCTTTAGATTGGACGGCTTTTTCGAACGGATTAGTCTAAAACTATACGTCTTCAGAGAAAATAAGGGACTGAAATTAATTTTCATAAATTGCTTCGAATTTTGCGCAAAAAACGCTATTACACATTTCGAGTTTACTTATGTACATATTAGTGAAAGCCCGGTTAGCATCATGTTGGGGTAGCCTATTCGTTCGAATTCTTGTATTCTGAGGAACAGATGACTGTATACAGGCTCCGCCCTTTCCGTCCCAGACTTTTCTGTGCGCGGTAGCTAAATAAGGGAGTGACTTCAAGGTGTTAAATTTTTTGGGGGTCTTGGCTGGGTCCGAATGTATGCAGGGATGACCGCGACCACAGGGAAAATTCAATGTAACTAAGAAGCTCCGCTCTTTTTCGTATCTTCGTTCTTTTTCTCCTTGTCCACTTTTTCGAAACTCGACGGCCGCCCAGCGGTTCACACTCGAAGTTCCATTTATTCGATCATTCCTACGGCCCAAGCAAGTTGATAGATGTGCAGGAGTTTGAATTACGGTATCTCCTCCTACCCGGCGCCTCGACATGTGCGTGTCACTCAAGAGTGTGAGAAAAAGGTTCGCTCACGTACTTTTCCGGATGTGTTCACATGCACTGTAATTGTCGTCTCCTCCTCCTTCCATTCCTCTCTTACCCTACCCTTCATCGAGTTGAGTCAGGAGGGAAGGCTGGAGGGAGAGAATATTGGACGCTAGTCAAGATTTTCCAGAGTGGGGCGCTGTATTTCAATAGAAAATCTGATGTCTAGCGAGTTTTGCCTTTTGTGTGGTATATTTGATTCGCGCTAATCCGTCTACTCCGCAGGGACTTAGGCTACCTAGAAAGCTATTCCCGGAAAGTTCACCGCTTTTAGCACGGCTAAATGTGGCTTAATCCCTATTCTAGATTTATTTCTGTCAGGTTCACCCGTCATGAGACGGATTCGGCTCAAAATCCACTTTATGCCGCAAAAAAGGCGCTTATAATGACGGTATTTCTAAGTTTGATCTCAGGGGTTTTCCCGTTTAAGATGGGTATATAAGGGATTAATCCTCGGATTACTCGGATATACCAAGTGTGTTCTACGAGTTCCCTTCATCAGACATCTTTTGCAGGCATGTGATCCTTCTATTCGAAAATTTCTGATTCAGAATCTTCTCTTTCTGCCCAGGTTGGTCCTGAATCTTGGACCACTAATTTCTTTTGGGGTTTGACAAAAACTAAAATAAAATAAGATAAATTTTGGGTAACTTTTTTCCTGCGCTTGGTCCATCAGTTGCCTGCAATGCATGTGCTTGCACTGTTTTGGCATACTGTAGCCGACATTGAGTGCATTGCACATTCTTTGCGAGACGCAGAACAACTCACATTTCCTCTGTGGACATCTCGATTTTTTTTATTTGCGGGTGTTTGTTTCGGGATTCTTCCATGTGCTATAGAGCCTAGCTGGGACAGTGGTTGAGGACTCAATATGAAAAAACGGCTCTACAAAGTCATGAACGCCCGAAAATGACGCTGGAGTAGAAATATTTTGTGCTAGATTATTACAGGACGAAACTCGGCCCTATCAGACCCCTCGGACCCCTTATTTTCTTCCTGACGAAGTTTCATGGGAGCGCATTTCTTGATCCTGAGCCTGTGTGAATATCCTATTAGGGATCGGGAACTGGTCGGAAACTCTTATCAGATTGAAACTTATAGCAGTCACCTGAATCGTCATGGAGCCTTCAGAAGCAGATTTGATTCCTGCTGTAAACCTCCAGATTCATCACACGTTCCAACATCAGAGACTACTGTTGGCAGAGTGGCGCAGAGGCAAGCGTCTCGCCTTTCACCCAATATTCGAGAGTTCGATCTCCAGCGAACAAAATTTTTTTTCTGAATGTTATCTAAATTATTGTTTTCAAGATTTGGGGACATATTTGTTAAGCTTACCTCAGTCCAGACTCTCATGAAACATTTTGGGTTGACCTATTGCACCAAGAATATTATTGGAGTCCCTGTGACGAGCGGAAAGGAACGGGCTGATTCTAGGGAATTCGGTGAATTTGTTCCCTTTTCGGCCCAAAAATTTTCTTCCTATGGGTTACTAGAGGTCCTGGACACGAATCTGAGGGCTGTTTCTAGATATTTTGAGGCCTACTGTAGATTACGGGAGATTTCATGCTGTTCAACTAGCGTAAACTACCTTAGTGTCTCGAAAATCCATAAATAGACTTGAAATACGTGTTCAGCAACACAGAAAACCTCTACAGAGAGGGGTTTGAGCCAAATCTGAGACATTAACCAAACCACAGTATACCCACCGTAACTTACCGTAATCTATCGAAAATCGATAAACGGACCTCAGATTCGAGTTGAGCACTCCAAATAAACTTAACAGGGAAGTTATGAGGCAAATCTATCATTGCGTCTTGCAAACCATCAAAAGTAGCATTTTGCCCCGAAGTTTTTCCCCTGTGAGGGTCTTTGTGCCGAACCTGTCGACTGGATAACCCCAAGAAAAAAGTTTTAAGCCGAATCGGAAAACGTTTTTCTGAACCCCACGAAAATTGCTTGGTGGGTGTACCCTTACCTTTCCGCCCAACTGAAGAAACCCGCTTAGACCGGTTCAGAGAACTCCGCAGCGATCACAAACAGATTAAAAAAAAATTCTACTGAATTTACGATTTTTACCGCATTTACCGAATAAAAAATCACGATAAAAATTCGCGGTAAAATATTCACCGAAAACTTTTTACCGCACACCCCTGTTCCGAAAATGTCACGTCTCGACCTCCTCAATCACGATATGCGCCTGACGTCAGCGCTCAATTGAACACGCGATGACGTCACTCGTTGCATTCTTCTCGAAGATGGCCGGGCCGGGTAGAGCGGCCGGCTGCATGTACTTGCTAGAGGAGAAGCAACTAGTAACTGACCGAAATGAGACTTCCGTCGTCGTCGTCTGCGGAGAGGCAGCAGCAGCAGCCGCCGAAGGCTCAATTCAATGACGAGCACGATGTCACATAACGCAGTTGTGGACGCAGGCAGCCTACTAGCACTGCCCTGTCCGAATCTTACCCCGCCTGAATAGCCTCAGGGGTTTGTACCGTCTTCGACTACCCAGATAGAGCCTACCTATCAATTTGACCGCTGTGAGCGCATTCCTTAGTTGTGAACCGTGTCACCATATTTTTGCTGCATACACTGGTCAATCTGTGCCGATATTGAATTCATCATGTAGTATTTGCCGCTTGATGCAAGTGTGCAAAAATATTCAGAGAAGCACCCTGAAAATTTTTTATCATAATTCTGTCCCACCCACCCATTATGCACCCCTTTCTGATCAATCTGCGCCTTTTTAGCCCTCCCTCTGAAATATGATTCATCATGCTTAATTTGTACTTTAAGCATAGAGGAACATTGAGAAATTGTCATCGAAGATCTGTCACGTTCATCATGCAATATACTTGTTCCAGATGGAATTTATTTCGAATATCCGACTTTTCGACTACAGTCGGATATTGCACATTTTCAAATATTAGACTTTTCGACTATAGTCGGATATTGCACATTTTCGAATATTCGACTTTTCGACTGTAGTCGGATATCACACCTTTTCGAATATTCGACTTTTCGACTGTAGTCGGATATCACCCTTTTTCGAATATTCGACTTTTCGACTGTAGTCGGATATCGCACTTTTTCGAATATTCGACTTTTCGACTGTAGTCGGATATCGCACTTTTTCGAATAACCGACTTTTCGACTGTAGTCGGATATCACACCTTTTCGAATATTCGACTTTTCGACGGTAGTCGGACATCACACCTTTTCGATTATTCGACTTTTCGACTGTAGTCGGATATCACACCTTTTCGAATATTCGACTTTTCGACTGTAGTCGGATATCACCCTTTTTCGAATATTCGACTTTTCGACTGTAGTCGGATATCGCACTTTTTCGAATATTCGACTTTTCGACTGTAGTCGGATATCGCACTTTTTCGAATAACCGACTTTTCGACTGTAGTCGGATATCACACCTTTTCGAATATTCGACTTTTCGACTGTAGTCGGACATCACACCTTTTCGAATATTCGACTTTTCGACTGTAGTCGGATATCACCCTTTTTCGAATATTCGACTTTTCGACTGTAGTCGGATATCGCACTTTTTCGAATATTCGACTTTTCGACTGTAGTCGGATATCGCACTTTTTCGAATAACCGACTTTTCGACTGTAGTCGGATATCGCACTTTTTCGAATAACCGACTTTTCGACTGTAGTCGGATATCACACCTTTTCGAATATTCGACTTTTCGACTGTAGTCGGATATCACCCTTTTTCGAATATTCGACTTTTCGACTGTAGTCGGATATCGCACTTTTTCGATTAACCGACTTGTCGAATAAAAAGTCGACTTTTTTATCCGACTGAAACAGTCGGATTCTCATCCGATTATTCGATTCGGAACAAGTATATTATGCACCCCGTTCGTCCCCTATTATGCATTCTTTTTGATCATTTGGAGCCTCGATAGCCTATTCTGAAAATTTTGACTTTTCTTGTGTTATGTGTCAACCTTGGAAAATTCTAACGAAGGAACCTTGAGAAGTTGTCACCATAATTTTGCCTCATCCATTGTGCACCCCCCATTCACTTCCTAATATGCACCATTTTTTGATCGGCCTGCAAATCAATAACAAATGAGACAGGTTTTAATTCATTAATTGTAGTGTTAGAAAACTATGAAAAACTAAGAAAGTGACCTTAAAAATGTCACCATAATTCTGCTACATGCGCTACGCGCCCCCCCCCATTCGTTTCCTATTCTGCATCTCCTTTTTGATCAGTGTGCGCCTTAATAGCCACTGCTGTACATTTTATTTCACTAATATAATATCGTAGAACTATCAAAAGATCAAGGAAGGGACCAGAAAATACGTCACCATAATTTTGTGGCATCCATTATGCACCCCCAATTTTTGAAGCTGCTTTCTGGTAAGTCTGATGTTACGTGACTTTTGCAGAATTTTTAACCTCCTACACAGATTATTCACAGTTTTATGAAATTCTGAACCAATTTTAACGGGGAATCATGAAAAAATATTGGGCATGAATTAATCCCTCAGAGTATGCATCCCCCATTAAACTCCTATCCCACACCCTTCTCCGGTCAGTTTCCGCTTTTTGTGGCTCTCTGCAGAAGAATAGACATCTTATACACATTATTTTCCGCCTTATAAAAGTCACCATAATTGTGCCGCATCCATTGCGCACCCCTTTTGTATCCTATTAGTCACCTCTTTCGGGTCAATCTCTCTGTAGCCTTAGTGCGAAATTAAGTGCGTCCCGTTTCATTTATCTTTTTATAAATTCAAGAAAGATTGGAGGGACCTTGAAAAAAAGAAATTGTAATCATACTTTCTCCCCACCCATCCATTATTCACCCATTCGTCTCCTATTATGCACCCCTTCCTGTCAATCGACTTCTTTTGCGTAGTCTCTTGCAGTAAATTCGATTTCATATACATAATATTTGCAATTTTAATAATATTGTGACGAAAATTTGAAGGAGAGACATTCAGAAATTTTCACCATATTTTTGCCTCATTAATTATGCACCACCATTCGCCCACAATCACGCACCCTTTTCGTTCACTTTCCGCCTCTGTAGCCCTCCGCAGAAAAATCTACTTCCTACACATGTTATTTGCCGTTTTATTAAATTCTGGAGAAATTTAAAGGGAGGGGTCTCGAGAAATTATTGCCATAATTTTTGACCCACCGCGCCAGTTATTAACCCCATGCGTATCCTTTTATGAACCCTCTCCGGTGAGTCAACTCCTGTGTAGTCTTCTGCAATAAAATTTGTCTTAAATACGTACTATTTGTTGTTTTATTTTATTCCGCAGAAAATTGTAGAGAGGGATATTGAGACATTGTCACCATAATTTTGCCTCAACCATTACGCGACACCCCGCCCCATTCGTATCCCATTGTGTTAGTAGAAACTACGGAGGAGATGGTGGAAAGTTGTCATCAAACTTTTGCCTCATCTAGTATGCGCTCCAGTTTCTTTACAGTAATGCACCCCTTTCTTAGTCTGTCTATATCTTTGCCCAGGCTCCAGCGGGGCGTTGCGACCAATATTGGCGGGATACGACTCCCCTACCTTGGTGACAAAATTTTTCGAAAAATGCCAGGAATTTCTACGAACCCCTTTCTTATCGATGACAAATCGGTCCATAATTTTTACGATCTCCCACCTCAAATTTGCAGATTTCAATTTTGGAGCAGAATTTCATGATCCCCCACTGCCCTCGTTGTGTCCGTTTGGTCCCGGTAGTTTTGTCCCATCCATTATGCGTCACTACTCCTAATTATGCACACCTTTTCGTCGGTCTTCGCCTTTGCAGCGCTCCGTGTTTTTCTCGTTTAAGATGATGCTTGTTGTGGCTTATGAATTCATTATGAAGCCTAAACAACGGAACGAACCCTGTGCTCTACAGGTGTTTTATAAAGTAGCCTGGCTTCTATGCTTGATATGGATTCGTGTTGTTGTGTGGGATCTCTGATGCCACTCGGGCTGGCTGCAGGTGAACAAACAACCTGCTCCAATTCAAAACTCACGCGCCATTCGAACTTTGCTCACTAGAATCGAAACGATTCCAAGCAGCAGTTCAGCGCTGCACTTGCATACCGGCCCTCAAAGGTCGCCTCGGAAAGGAACGACCATAATGGCATGAGTCTTTGCGACCTCTCTCGCTCCGAAACAACTTTGCTACAGTCGTGGAACCACTACATATCAACAGCTAAAGACAAAAATCTCCACGTTCGACTCTCGGTGAACCTCGGCATCAGAATAATAGTTGGTCAGTTGACTGCAGCAGGAGCGAGGTAGTACATATAACGGCTTTATAGACAGACTAAGGTTTCAGAGGTCTCGCCCTCTTTGAAGTTTCCTGAAAGTCCGTTGAACATCAGGTTGTCAATAGAGAAACGGTGGAGCCCCGAGAATCAGAAGGTAGTAACCAAATTAGAAGGGTAATCATATCTTGGTACCCTGCCCATTTTCTGCTGCTAGCCTGATGTTCCATGGACTTTGAAAAGACTCTGAGGAAAGCAAGACCTCCGAAAAGTTAATCTGGCAATGTCGTCATACCACTGTGCTTCCCTGAGCCAAATTCCGGTCCGCAATTGCGTCTCGACACGCTTCGCGGCCGCGCGCTTTCGAGTCGAAGGATTTTCCAGCGCCGCAGCCGCCGATGTGTTAAGTCTAGGTGGGTTGTGGAAACTGGAAACTAAAACAAATTGGAGAAAACTGAATAAAAAAGCCACATCGAGTCGGCTTTGGCGCTGCAAACTCGACGTACTCGAGCGCGTGCGGCCGTAAAGCGTGTCGAGACGCAATTGCGGACCGGAATCAGGTCCAGAGAGCACAGTACCTCAAGCCTGCTAGAGCCCGAATAAAGGCGCGGTAGCATGCAATGGAGGGCAATCGATCGTGCGTCGTCACGTGATCGATAATCTCACATTACATGCCACCGCTCCTCTCAGCGTCGTAACTATGGGGGTACCTTCTGATATCTCGATACTGATAATCTGATGTTCCACGGACTGAGAAAGTATGTAAATCGGTCTCGTGTATCTTAAAGGCATCGTACGCGCTGGAAACCACCTACCGTTTTTTGAGTTTGAGTTATTGGTTGGGCCCACCAGAGAACATAGGGAGAGTTTGTTGGGTCACCGACGCATTATTGTGAACATGTGGGAGATCGAATGCTCCGAATTCCGCCAAAAGAGGCCGGCCTTCCGACAGCCATGTGGCATAAATGGAGAAAGGAAGGTAGCTTAAAAGGAAATGACACGTCAACTTCCACCCATTTACGCGATTTAACTTGTTGATTAGCTTGTTGCCGTTCTCTATTTATGCCACATGGCTGTCGGAAGGTCGGCCTCTTTTGGTGGAATTCGAGGTATTCGATCCCCCATATCTTCCCAACAATGCGTCGGGGCCCCAACAAACTCTACCTACGTTCTCAGGCGGGCCCAACCAATGATTCAAACTCAAAAAATGGAGAGTGGTTTTCAGCGCGTACGATGCCTTTAAAAGCAAGGTCCGGTAAAATTTCGACACTACCGAAATTTCGGTTAAATAGGCTGGACTGACCTAGCTGTTTACTGTCTGGATGTTTCACAGACTATAACTTCTTAAAGGCAGTGTTCACGATAAGAATTGTTTTTCTGCTTTTCCGCCTATCTTGGAGACGGTCCCATGCTGATTCCAATGATGTTTTTGGAATCGTAAAAGACCTCCTAGGAGCGGAGTTGTGGTCCCTCAAAAATTGAGCTAGGGAATTATGGTGGACGAGTTGTCCGAGGTTTGTAACTTACGTCTTTTGCAGCTAAAGCATGCGAGCTTACCTGAGTGAAGAGAGAAGTTTCGAATAAAGGGAAGAACGGGGCTATTGATCGAAAACCATCGCTCATCTCACAATCTCGAGCATTCATTTGTTCACGTCGGTGCGCGTGGAAAGTGCATCTGGGTGTGACGAGCTGACGGGTGTCCAACTTTGGGGCGGTAGGGGACCGTTCCGAGCTCATTTTTCTTAGTTTTTTTTTCAACGTTAGGGTTGCCCTAGGCCCCGCAGCTGCCGATCTCCACTAAAAAATCAGACATGGTTTTTATCGTGGACACTGCCTTTATTTCAGAGGAACAAGCTTTGAAGTCAGGAATTACGGTACTCACAGCATGATAATCATGGCTAGGAGGCCGGCTATTTAAACTGCGGTCTTGAAGAATGCGTGAACGATGGCTAAAAAATGGACGATGGACACACTTTTCTGACACAGTGGTTGACGGAAAAAGCTGGAATAATTTGCAGAGGACCGTTTTTCACGCAGTTTTCGCACATTTCTTGGGACTGCCCATTGCATACGCTCCAATTCAACGGGAAATCTCGAAATCGAAATTGTGCCCGGACCCTGCCTTGAAGGCTCATTTATAGCAGGTCGCTTCGACTAGTCGCGACTCTGCCAACAGTTGCAAAACCCATCGCGCCAACAGATCTTGCACTGAGCCGCGACGGTCTGGAACAGTTCGCAGTTTTAGTCGCAGAATCGCGTCCCCACGAGCGATCCCAAGTCGCTCGGCTATTTGAACGATTGCAAATCGCAGCAGTATAGTTGGTCGCTTCAACTTCAAGTCGAAGCGACCAGCTATGAATGGGGCTTTAGTCATTTGTTTGGAAATTTTGTCTTGGATTTCTGTAGGCTACGTTAGGCCGTCTAATTTTACACGTAGATTCGACCCCTTTCAGACACTGAAGAGAGCGAGACCTCCATAGCGTTAGTCTGTCAATAAAGCCATCATACTATGTACCTCGTACCTGCCGCAGTCAAAGTACTACCTAATTGGGTCCCTACTGTCAACAAACCACCTATGGGCAGATGACTTCCTCAGTTTTTCGATGACCCTGCTACCTCGAAGATAATTTCCGCTCGACCTGACCAGCGCGCTAACACTTGTCTTGCATACCCTGATTTCCGTCCACCTCTTGTTATGGGACTCTGAACCAGCGATGAACCCCATGTTCTGATATGACCAAGGGTTGCATGGTATGGGTTACATTTCCATAACGAAGTAGCAGACTCGTTGCCGAATTTGTTTAGAATTTTGCTGACCGCGCTGCTGGCTCAGCTCTGCGCGGACTTGGTTTATTTATGCAATTACTGGCTAGTCTGACGAAGCTCGAAATCGATGCCTCACCCACAGTGAGGGCGTCTCAAAAGATTTGGAGAAGTTGGGAATTTTTCACAGGTCGAAAGCTGAATAAACAAATAATTAAATTGGGCTAGTGTTTTTGGTTGAAGTTGTGACAGATAAGCTTCTGAAAAGATCAAAACGAAACGTCTGCATTCGAGATGTTTCATGAAGATTATAACAATACGACCCCCTTACCTTGGATTTTCGCCCCCTCCCTAATCTTCGAACACAAAATCAAAAGAAACTAATTTTCTTTCACTGAGTGTTGAGTTTCCGATCAGGCGTTCACAGCAACCTGTTTTTGAAAATACGACCTCAACAGACCCTCTCACCCTCTAGTATTTGACTATAGCTCAGGGTAAGGCATGCCTTGGTTACGGGCCCTTCGGAGGTGCGCCTCCCCCTCACCCAAGTTGGAAACTTTGGCGCCCCCCCCCCCCAACTTCTCAAAGGCGTTTTTTTTTCATTATTGGCACCATGCATGCCACGGCTACCCGGCTGATCGATACACAGGACTTGCTCATGGAACTTACGTAGTCCCGTTCTCTGCTTCAACGGGCCTAATCGACCTGGCACTCAAGCAGTAACTTTTTGTTGTCATTTTTTTTTCCAAATTATATTGATTAATCGCTTAGCGGCACCAGGTATGCCACGGATACCCGGCTGATCTCGGCTCTATTGGGACCAATCGACCTGAGACTCAGGCAGTTACTTTTTTTGTGATCCTCTTTCAAATAAACACTGCACCAGCCCAAGCCGGAAAACTCGCCTAGTCACCTTTTTCACAAGCATTAAGTCAAAACTGCTTTTTCGCAACTTTGACGCCCCGGCAGACACACTCATCGTCTTTGGTTGGGCCGCAAAAGGTCCGCGATTGAAACTAGGCACAGTATAGATCACTTTAAAACCAAAGCCATCCGTCTGGAGACATTAGCCGCCGAGCGGGACCTCGGTTACCGGGCGGTTTTTTCGAGCCCTGGTAACCGACGTCCCGTTCTCGGCTCCAATGGGACCAATCGACCTGGGACTCGGGCAGTAACTTTTTTTGTGATCCTCTTCCAAATTCATTGGCACCATTATTTTGATTAGGTTCTGCCCAACTTTCTATGAGTTAATTTTGTAATAAATTCAAAGCTTCGCTATTTTTCTGTTCTACTATGTCCCAACAGCTTTCGCATGGCGTCTGGCAGGAGGCCTGCGCCCCCCCTTCCTGGAGCCCAGAGTTGCGCCCCCCCTGGTTACGGTAACCGAGGGTGCTTTGCCCTGATATAGCCTCCCCCTCCGCGTTCAACACTTTCGTGAAAGTTTTCATTTAGGGCTCATGTTTCTGAACTGTTATGAGCTCACCATCAAGCGTTAATGGCAATACATTTCAAAAATACGACCCCTCAACTAACCTCCCGCCCTCCGCTCCTGAACTCCAGTCCTTTCCCTATGAGTCGCACCTCAACTGTACACCTAACACGGGATCTTTCTGACCAAACCCTTGCAGTTGAGCTGTTTTACAAAAATTATAACAGTACGACCATCTCAACGACCCCCGTCACTTCCACTATCCGCTTTTGAACCGTTCACCCGTTGGCATCCTTGGTTATACAAAAAGTCTCAATCGGAATTGATGTTCTACCTGTTTTTTGAGATTCCGATCAAGTGTTTACAGCAACGAATTTTGAAAAATACAACCTCTAAATTCTCTCCTTAGCTCTATGTTTTGCCGAATAACTCGCACACTTATTCCACACTTACACAAAATTCATTCAATAGATTTGAATGTTTCTGAGCTCACAAGGTAGCTGAGTTAAATGCAGGGTCCTGCGGGACCTTGTGAACAATCTCAGCCAACAGAGCTGCGACATACCCCCCCCCCCACTCGGTGACTAAAATTTGCAAAAAATGCCGCAGATTTTCACGAACTCCTCCTCTCAAAAGAAAAAATTAGTCGAAATTTCTTACGGCCCTCTTCACAGGTTTTCCTTTTCAGGCTAATTACCTACGACCCCACCCTTTCCAGTTGCGAACGGTTAGAACCCCGCTGGACCGTAGGGGTCAGCCAGGACTCGGATCTGCATCACATTGTTCTCCTTGTGAGAGTTTACACAAGGTGCTGAGTTGATCGCAAAACGCTTGGCTCCGGGCGAGATTGAACCAGCATATTCCCTTTCCGGGGGAGCGCCTTATCTCTCCCCCGGAAAGGGAATATGCTGGTTCAATCTCGCCCGGAGCCAAGCGTTTTGCGATCAACTCAGCACCTTGTGTAAACATACCATAACGTGCACTGCGACGTTGAACTGCAGTTACGGCAAAAAACATCCAAAAATCGTGTAAGACTTAACTAGGGCATCATCTTGACAGGTCTACGACTGTTAGATAGTCTCTGGCGGTATTCCTGTTTCATCCCGTTATGCGGGTGAAAGGATGATTGCTTCGGTGAAGATTTACCGAGCAGTTAGTGAGGAGCGGCGCTGGGGCTTCGGTGGTGCAGTGCGATAGGGCGCTCCCCCGGAAAGGGAATATGCTGGTTCAATCTCGCCCGGAGCCAAGCGTTTTGCGATCAACTCAGCACCTTGTGTAAACATACCATAACGTGCACTGCGACGTTGAAGTGCAGTTACGGCAAAAAACATCCAAAAATCTTGTGAGAGTGTTACCATTAGGCCATCGACACCCGCTCTGCATCACTCATCTAGTTCAACTAGCTGCAGAGTGCGTTTTGGTGGTGTAATGGTAACACCCTCGCCCGGAAAGCGATGTGATGCAGGTTCGAGCCCTTCCTGTACCCTAAGTTTTGTATTCAACTCAGCTACCTTGAGATATCTTGTAATCATATGTCATGCCACAAAAACCATTAAATGTTCAAAATCATTTAAATTGAATACTGACATACACACAGATCAGGCGAAATATGCTACCTTTTGTTTTTTTCTGCTGAAAACAGCTAATTTTATCGCAACTTTTGGGACACGCTATGTGAACAAAATTCTTCTCCCCTCTGCTGTGTTTGTTGTTGTTTGGTGTTTTGTTTTGCTGGTGTGCGACGGTGAGCGCACGCCACACGACCTCCATACAAGCGCTACCCATTCAAATTGCCCCCTCTCTGTTTCCTCAACTACCACCCGCCGCCGCTCGCTGGGGTAACCGACCAGTTCCCCCCTCGCCCACCTCCCCGTCCCCAGCCTCTCGCCAACATCACTCTGGGATTTCAATACATGTGTCGTGTAGCTGGTCCAGCTAGTTAGACGCACCTGGAGTAGCCCTCGCTGCCAAACTGGCTGATCCAGTCCTACTTGAGAGGTGTTTTTCACACGATCTATGGTTTTCTACGGCAAATCTTGTTAGATTCTCTCTTTGGAAAAAAGTATATTCATGGGCATACTATTATTTATGCGACTATCTGGTTTCTATTTTTACAGTTTTTTTTTTCTTTCTAAAGGGCGAGAGATAATTTCTGAGACAAGCAAAAGTTCATCACAGGACCCTGCCATAGTTTGGGCCCCGGATATGTGACACCGGACAAGCGGGTCATCGTCTTGCTACGACCCTCTTTTTTTGGTGGTAAGAAATTTCGGAAATTTTTACGATTTTCTCCCATGTTTTCGTTTTTGGGCCGAAATGCTAACGATTCCTAGCCAAAAATTATATTTTTGGCCTTAAAGGCAGTGTTCACGATGATTTTCATTTCAGAGTTTTTCACATAAAACAAAGCGTTGATCTCCAAGTGTTACCAAAATTACGGAGAAACGGCGCGCATTAAAAAGGTCGTATTTCAGTGACACTATTCTCTGGGTTGGACTAGTTGTCCGATTGGATGAACATGTTCCCGATGGTTGTGACCGGTAAAAATGGGGTCAGTCGAAAATGGAAAAGTATTGTATGCAACACAGTATTAGTTAGGGTTCGAAGGAAGGGACGGAGCAACAGAAAGCAGAAAATGGCAAAGGACGGGTCCACAAAATAGTTCATCGTCACAACGAACAGTTCCTGTGAGAGTAAAGTGGCGGGTTGAGAGGAAAGGATTTTGTGCTCTCTGGTCCGTTTTTCTCAGTTTCTCCGTCATTTTAGTTCTGCCCGAGGGTCAATCAATAGATTTTTCGAATATTCTCAAAATTGAAGATTATCGTGAACACTGCCTTTAAATCTTCAGACCCTCCTTCCTCACAGTCGTTGAGAAATGATACAATCGCGCTTGACCCTGGGTACGACCCTACCCACGACTCGCATTCTTGATGGCCACTCATGTTCATACTTTTGCTTCTTCTTTACAAGAAGATGGATTTTAACAGCGAAATTTGAATATACAATGAAAGGGTCAAATGCTATTGAGTTCGGGGGGTCGTAAAAATTTTATCCAAAAAATGGCCTTTTGAGTGGAATTCGTTAGAATCTCAGTACAAAAACGAAATTAATTAGGGGGTGGGACTGAAAAAAATTCAGAAATCCTAGGTCACCAAGGAGGGGACCGTAGCTTCTCTGAAGTTCCACACAACGACTCGCTTGACCCTGTACAGTGAGATTTGGTAATGGTAATGATAATAAATGAACAAATAAATGAATAAATTCACATATAGGCTATAAAACGGTGAAATTCACTTGGTTCCTACGCGTGCTGGTGCGAAACGGAGATTAGAGACAGTGAGAGAGCGTAGGGCAGGCTGAGGCCGAGGCGTCGCGTGCGCCGCTCGCGCCTCGAATGATGTGAATTACGACGTTTTATAGAGGGTACTACATAAAAACATTACCCACACTTCAAAATGTTCACAAAAAACATTACGACCAACAGGGTCCTGCCCCTATATGTATGACTTACCCTAACTAGGGTCCAGCAGCCGGCTAGCAAGAGTCTTGAAGGTGTTACGATCCCCTACTTGAAACTTTTTTCTTTGAAAAAATTTTAAGATTCCCATAATGTACAAAAAAATTGCAGCTTCCTAACTAGTAGGAAGAAAAGGTGAATCAAAAGTTTTATTCTGCAAAAGAAGTTTTGTAGGAAGTTTTGATGTGATTTTTTAGTTAACAAATAATAATTAGAATTAAATAATTGAATTGAATTGCTTTCGAAGAAATATTTCTATGACATTTTTGTTTTTTTTTCTTCTATCTACCCTTACAATTAGACACATAAAAATTTTACGATCCCCCTCCCAAATTTGGCATTTCCAAGAAAAGTTTCATGACCATCTCCACGCCCCTGCTTGACAAACTATCCACACTTCAAAACATCCTCACTAACAATAAGATCCTCCATATCCTTTTGTTTTGTGAAGCGAAGCCCAGTGAGCCTTGTACATTTTTTGCACTGTTGAATATTTGTTTCCATATTTAAAATGAATAAGTTTCAAAGCATTGAGTAATAAATCCACTTGACTTCTCACTTCAAAAAAATCATTCTTAAACAATTGTATATCCATCTTCAATTATCTTTGAAAAACTGAAAGTTCTGTTTTCAAATTTCGCGTACCAATTTAGTCGAAACTTTCAAGAGTTTCTCATCGACAAATACATTTTTCCATGCGATGTCTCCCTTCACTGTTACTGAATTCTGCTTCTATTCTCATATAAGTAAGAAGGACCAACTAGCGGGTCTTGAATGGATTGTGTAACCCTACCGTGTCTTCGGCTTATCATGATGTAGCACTTTTTTCAATGCAATGTGTCATGCTGGGAGGCGAGTCACCCTGGCGATTCATTTCACCCTATAATCTAGTTTCCCACAAAGTGTCTCTCTTATCCAAACTCCATATCGATCGAATTGGACGAGTTCTCCAGTGCGGCGGAATTTTCGCGCGTGCGCGAAAGCAATTAATTCGCTGTGATCATTTTTACGTGGCGCGCGCATCTGCGATTTGATGGCCTTGCGACGAGTTACGCAACCCCGAACCCTGAATGCGTAACAGCGCTAATGAGCGTGCGCGACCTTGGCGCGAGTGAATGAAGCCGGGAGGTGGAAGGTTTATCTATGAGAAGAACGTGGATTTCTGAATGCTCCGAACATGCTGAAGTTGTTCCCATATCGAGGACGCTTGACCATTACCAGCCGGCTATCTCGCTGCGAGGAGGTGAGATGAGAATAGGGCATGGGAACTGGCTGGGTTCTGACAAGGTCATTGTGCTGCCCTCTACGACCGTTCCTGTAATTTTTCGGATACCATTACCCCAGGATGAAAAACTGCTCCTGCAGATGACCTTTTTATCCATGAATTTCGCTTCATTCTAAATCTCCATACTCATGATGCGTCCCTCCCCATGATCAACCTATAGCAGAAAGCTCATGATACGACCCCTCCCAACAGCTTACTTCTGTCGAAAGTGCCTCTTTACAACATTGCAGATATCGTTCTCTAACAGCACATAATACGACCCCTCTCTTTGTTCATGTACGACCCTACCTTGCTTGTGCTGCGATGCTACGACCTCTCTCCCTTTTCCTGTGCGAACCTACCTTGTGTGCAGAATTTGCTTCCAGACGTAATCTCGTTCCTTAAAGGTTGCTACATATCTTTTCTGTATAATCATATTATGACCCTCTCCTACTTGCCATCCAAATATATGATCCTCCCATAACCATCGGCATTCGACCCTGCCATAACTACCTATATAAGACCCTCCCATAACCGTTCTATCGTTGAAAGTGTGATATTACCTTAAGGGCTGGTTTCTGTCAAATTCCTGATATGGGCTTTTATAGAAAGTATATTCTCATTATTTTGTGTAAATTTCTCTTTTTAATGTCCATCTTTTGTTATGCGGCCCCTTCTGTTCCTATGTTCTCCACGACCCTTCCTATGATAACGGTATGTGCCATGATAGCAGGGATATGAATATGAGGCTTCTTTTTTCTTTAAGCGCTTTCTAGCGACATTATAGATGTCAACATATAATCAAATAAGTTTAATGCTCATAAAAGGCTACCTCTCCATGATTGCGTTTTGACTGGAATTCCTGGGCGTGTATCACCTTAGTACGACCCTCACATTTCGAGTAGGACTGTCCCCACGGCCGTCCTATAAGTGATGATTTATTGAACTCTCCTACCGCGTTTACTTCTTATTACAAGTGCTCTCTGGTAGACCCTCTTCAATTTTTTCGTTGCGACCCCTTATGAACACTTATAATGCAACTTAATGCGACCCCTTACGTTTATCATACACATCGCAACCCTCCTCATTATCTCTCTCGATTGGAGAAGGTTTTTGATACGACCTATCCTGTTCAGCATGAACCCCTCCCAACCTGGTATGGCTACATTTGGTCTTGATGGTCTCGATACGATCCCCTTCTATTCCTCGCTGCGACCCTCCTCCCTAGAAACCTCTGTAGCTAAAAACCTACTAACCGACCCGAAGCAACCCCCTTACGTATCCCAAACTAGATAGATCCTCATCGTTATCCCTCTTAAAGGCAGTGTCCGCGATAAAAACCATGTCTGATTTTTTTGTGGAGATCGGCAGCTGTGGGGCCTAGCGCAACCCTAATGTTGAAAAAACAAAGAAAAATGAGCTCGGAACGGTCCCCTACGGCCCCAAAGTTGGACACCCGTCAGCTCGTCACACCCCAGATGCACTTTCCACGCCCACCGACGTGAACAAATGAATGCTCGAGATTGTGAGATGAGCGATGGTTTTCGATCAATAGCCCCGTTCTTCCCTTCATTCTCAGCTTCTCTCTTCACTCAGGTCAGCTCGCATAGATGGACTGCAAAAGACGGAAGTTACAAGCCTCGGACAGCTCGTCCACCATGCTTCCCTAGCTCAATTTTTGAGAGATCATAACTCCGTTCCAAGAAGGTCTTGTACGATTCTAAAAACATCATTGGAATCAGCATGCGACCTTCTTCAAGATAGGCGGAAAAGCAGAAAAACTATTCTTATCGTGAATACTGCCTTTAATGATGAAAAGTTTTTGATACGACCCCTTCTCTTCATTATGACCTCCTTCCCACCTGGTTTAGCTTAATTATGTCCTTATGGTCGCGATACGGCCCCTTATGAACACCCTGTAGGTGTCCTCAAAGCGTCTCATTTCTTATCACGAGCTCTCTCTCTAATTAGATTCCGTAGGTGATACTTTTGTCATTAATATAAATGCAGCTTCATTACTTTTTTTTGCTTTTAGTTTCATTTTACTGGAATCTCATAGAAAAAAGGTCCATAAAGTTTGTTTCGACCCTTCCTCTAGACGAACTTTATTGGAACAGTCTTCCCGGGTCTCGTCAGTCGGAATGTTCTGGCTAATATTGCATTAAAATGTGTGATGTAACCATTTAGATGTGAAATTAGTAGATTAATGTAACTAACATATCGGATGTTATTCGAAAAACTTATCGTCGAAATTATTGTGAAGGCATATCATCGATGACGTCATTAATAGTTTTAAATTAGGAAACCTTCAACTGAACTAAAATCAAAGTATTTTGAATATTTAATGCCTTTTTATGGCATGGCATATGATCACAAGTTATCACAAGGTAGCTGACTTGAACGCAAAACTCAGATGTCAGGCAGGACTCGAACCTGCATTGCACGCTTTCCGGGCGAGAGTGTTACCATTACACCACCGACACCCCGTTCTGCATCCATCAGCTATTCACACATGAACTGTGTAGGCACAACAGCAATCACCCGTTAACGGGTATGATCTGGTAAGCACAAGTCGGCATTAAATCCAGTTAAGCTGAGGCCCTTAAGACAGAATTTGGATGTATTTTGAATATTCAATGCCTTTTTTATGGCATGGCATATGATCACAAGTTATCACAAGGTAGCTGACTTGGTCACGAGGTAGACTAAAATCAAAGTAAATTCTCATTATCTACACATAGGGCGTGGTAGCAAAAGTAGCCAGAAAAAAATTATCAATTATCAGCCAGAAGTCATTAGTGTTACGACCCCCAACGTCTCTATGTTCCACTACGAACCTCTCCATTATGGCACTGTAACTGAAAATTCGGCGCCAAAATTTAATTGCAACATTGTTGATATTTGCGACCTCCCATCTTTTGGTCTTCATACGACCCTCCCTATGAGCATTGTGTAGCTGAAAGTTTGTGCTACGACCGCGCGGCGTTTCCTTCATCAACGCATTCTGATGAACTTCTTGCAATGTGGCTCAGAATTCCACCTATGTGACCCTCTCACATCCATGTTCTTCCTATGGCCCTCGGTACATACTGCGCTCCAGAGGCAACATTCGATAGTATTGAAAGGGATGGAATACTGTATGGCAGTCCACGCACGGCGAACGGTTTTGAGAAGTTGTCATGATGGGATAAGCGCACGCACGACGTGTTCCCAGACCGGAACCGGAACAACATGAATAGAATGGGGGAACAGATTCGCGCTGAGTATACATGGCGTGGTGATTGAGACGGGGTGGCGGTCTAGGCCTGAGTATGAATAAACAAGTCCCGCCCACTCGATCAACGTCGTATTGAATCTGGCATTTTGCTGCGCCACCCACGTCATACTTCCTCCATGTTACGCTACAGGAATCGCTTCATACCGAAAGAGGTTTTGCTCTCCTTTGTGGGCCTTCTTGCGGGGGTTAGGGTGATATATTGGCTTCAGACTATGACCCGCAAAAAATTGAAAATGACCCCTGGACTTCCTAATTTCGCTATGAAACCATAAAACACTTTTCATGCATTCAATTCCGAGCAGTAGTTCGCCACGAGACCCCAAATCGCCTTCTTTAGAACTCATCCTCCACGACCCTCCTCTCGCACCAATACCGCCATGGAAGGAGGGTCGAGCCGGACTGGATAGTTTGCCAAGGTGGTAGGGGGATCATGAAATATTTATGGTAAAATCTAAATTGGAGGGGGGTCGTAAGAATTCTGGGTGAAAAAATTGCGAATTGGTGTTTTTTCTGTAAATTAATGTGGAAAAAATTCTGTCATCGAAAAAATTAGATTATAAATCAGTGTAAAAATTTCCGCAGAAAATTCAAAATCTCACTCCTCGAATTTCCATTCGAGACTAGGAAATTTTCTGGGTTGTTGGGGGGGGGGTTATATAATTGTTCAAAAAGAGTCTTCAGTAAGGAGGGGAGGTCGTTTCTTCTCTGAGACTTTGCCAACGAGCTGGTGGATTTTGCATGGAAGGTTCATTGATGTTCAGAGTGACATTCAACGGAGGGGTCATATTAAAAGTTGATTTTAGAACCAATAGTCTTCAGGGGTGCGTTTCAAGAACATTCCTACGACGCCGTGGGAGGAAAAACAGCCTTCCCATGGACAACTTTGCTTTCCATGGATGCGAATTATAACTGAAAATTGCTCCCACGTGGCGGTGGCTTCGTTTCCATGGAGGCGTTTTGCCATGGGAATGTTCTTGGAACGCACCCCTGATATGCGAGATCGCGAGGGGGGGTCATATTGTGAAGTATTTTGACGTTCGACTCTCCCTAACTACATGATTGTTTTAGTTTGTATGGAAAGGAGAATAGCTGTGGCAGGGAAAGAGGTCGTAGTCTTGCGAAATTGTAGAGGGGTCGTACACCCCCCATTCCTAACACCACATTCTTTCCTATATTAAAAAAAAGAGTTACATAACTGATGAAATGAGCTAAGACCTTCTTTCCGACGGCTGCAGAACGTTACAAAGTGCCTAATGGCTCATAGATCTGAGCGACTACATTTTTTTGTTTAACACCCCCCCCCCTCACCAAGGATCATTTTCTTCAAGGATCTTCATTCCAGCACAAATGTGAAGTACTGATACTGACTCTCTTATACGACCCTCCTTCATAAGTAAGTCGCCCTCACTGTCTTTTGTGACCCTACCGGTGGATTCGATCTTTCCGTTTCCAAATGTTATTCTGGCCAGGAAAAAAATTCTGAACATAGTGCTCACGTTTCCAGATACAGGATATTTGCATTACGACCTCTTGAAGTATGTTCTCCTCTCTCTACGGCCTCCATTTCACCTTCAGAACTCCTCCCTGAACCTATATCAAAATTTTTCCTGCTTAATCATTTGAGATATTGTTTTATTTTGCGACCCTCATATGATTAGGTGTTATCCTTCTGTGAGCGTCCAACGATTCCATGCATCCTTGTTTCTTCACTGTGTGAGCACATTGCTATGAATATGAGAGCAACTGTAATTCTTCGCAGAGGTTAGTTATGCGGCCCTTCACTTTACATTGTGACAGGGTCAAAGTCTTCGAGGCACTCAAATGTCACCCAGCGGTCATCGTTGAAAATACGACCCTTACATAGAATTTTGGTGAGATTCGAAGATTCTCTAAGAATTTGAGTATTTCTACTATTCTTGGCTATTTCAAGTATATGGGCGCACATGCAAAAGGTTTGACAGATTTTGACTCACGACCTCTTCAAAAAATTTCTTTTCTTGTCGTACATATCTAGTACCTCTCCTCCGTAAAACAAAGAGAGAGTTTTGGTTCAAAATTCCACCGTTCCATGTATTGGGAAACAAAAATCCTTGCTCGATAGACCGCGTTTCAATCTTCTGATAGCCTCAGGCATTAGGTGCAGGCGGACCGCTGCCTATGAAGGCCTCGGTGCACGGTACGTCAGCTAGTTGCAGGCGGATTGCCTTCCACGGTAGAATCGGTGGGCGGATAGCTGCACCACGATAAAATTGATTATGCTGGAGGGCGGATGGCCAGTAAGCTCGAGAGCTGTGATCCGCCCGCAAACTGCCAGCGATTCACCAGTCTAGCCACGAGAGGCAGCGATTCGTCTGAGATCTCCTAAGTGCTGCGGAACGCGGAAAATGGTAAACTGAGAGACAGAAAAATCATATAAAGTCTGTCCGAATGAGTCTCTCCGGCCACGCGGTTGGTGAGCGTGTCGATCGGACGTTGCTAGTGCAGTTTCCGTACGAACCTTCTTAAGGCTACAGACAGCTGACGGGAATATTACGCCTTATTCGTCTAATATAGCCCGAAAAGATGCCTTCGCGACAGGCGTTTGACACGGACGCCGACCGCATGTGCGGATATTCTCATTGGGATGGACTTTACCTAATCTCAATTGTTTTATTTACTTCGATTTTATTGTGCTCTTCACCAGAAAACGTAATTTTTTCTGAAACATGGGAAAAAATGCTCTGGGCATACCTCTCGCATGTTCAAGTTTTGACCGCGTTGACCCCCTTTTTCAAACAAATTCCTCACAAGTTCTTCCACTTCCTAGTCTTTAAAGGGAGAAAACTTTTCTAGGCATCTCAAAAGTCCATACTTTTGTGGGGCGCCTACCGTCAAGTATCGGCCATAAAGGCGTAAGTGTGACTGCCGAGCCCCATTCTAACTAAGTATAGGTATTCGAATCGTGCCTCCCCTCCCATAATTCTCCACCACCCTGAATTTCCTCCACCCTTTCGAGCCCACTCATCGCTAATGGCCGCACTTGAAAAGGCTATCATAGCCGGCTACGAACGACCACCGGTTGGTTCCCAGTCCGTCGTCGTCAAAGGCAGTCCGTCACTTAGCCAGACCTCATTTAGACCAACTTCTTGGAGCGTTCTCTGCAGAAACGTGGAATGCTTGCAGCTTATATTCATTGCTTATTGGGGTGCCTTTCCAAAAGGAGAGGATGGCGAACAGGGACGAGCTGGTATTTACCTTTGATACCTTTCGAAGTGGTCTGATAGCGGTGAACCTCTGTCGCCTGAATCGATTCAGAATTCGGAATGTTTTCCCTCCTATTGTGACATTTTTATCGCACCGTGCAGACCATGGCGATGGTATGCATCCCATCAAAAATTATTCGGCGTCAAGACCCTGGCTGGGTACAGCCACTTGACTACAGTCTTACCTGTCTGTCAACCTATTTCGTTTCTCTCTGCTATCAAATTCACAGTCGGCAATCCTCTTCGAATCGGTGTGTGCCCAATCGCGTTAGAGAGAGCCGGTTCTTCTTTGTCTACGCCCTAAACTCACATTTTCTATGTGTTAACATTCTTCCACAATCATAGTTCGTTCGAAATTAGGGAGTTTCAGAACCACATTTGACTCCTCTCAAATAAATTAGTCGCATTTAAAATTAGAATTATCTCAAACTAGTTCGTCTTTCCTCACCCATCATGAGTTCTTGGCGTCCCAGACCCGTTACCCGGAGTTGATATTTTCAATGGTGCTGGCCCTAATGTGTACGAACCGCGAAAAGGCCAGAGAAGGAGCGTAGGATCGTGATTGGAGAATACACCGGCTACCGCCAATCACAGCCCTTTGCTCCTCCCCGTTCTCTTCGCAGTTTGCACACTTTGCCACCGAGAGACGACCAGTGGGCTTATTCCACCACCAACTTATCTCTACTGACACTTACCAATTGGCCAGCCATGGAATTTGGGAGCCTTCCACTCGTTTCCAACGTTGGCGTTTCCAGAAGACCACCCATGGCGTTCAGTAGTCACCAACTAGTTACTTCGCTTAGTGGCTGTTATACTTGAGGCCTTACTTGAGGTCAGGGTTGAGCAGCGTTGTGAACGGCCACAACGGGGGGGGGGTCGTAAATTTTTTAGAAATTTTTGAAAAAAAAATGAAAATTTAGGGGGATCGTAAAATTTTTAATACATGACCCTTCCGCGTCCTCACGTCAGCCGCGACCGAACTGGGCCCTTAAAAATATTACAGCAACTTTCGCTTCTCTTTAAAATTTGACACTAAAAAAGCTTCAAAAAATTTAGTCCCAGGGTTCCCCTGAGGGGGTCGTAAAATTTTCGGAATTTTCCGGAAAAAAATTGAAAATTTGGGGTGGGGGTCTTAGCCGCCACAAAAATCGCCACAACAGCCTGCTCAACCCAAGTTGAGGTTCAGTTGTCCGAATGACCACCCATGACGTCTAGCAGTCCTCCGTTTACACCGGTAGTTGATTTCGGAAGGGCCACCCGTTGAGTTTAATCATCATAAATTCATTCCTTCAGTTAGTATCCGTCAGGCCACCGCTAAGCTTTAGCAGTGTCCTACGTATTACGACAGTTGATATCCCAGAGGTCAGCGCCATGTAGTTTGGCCTTTCCTGACTTGTTCACAAATTTGATGTTGGGAAGACCACCTATGAAAATTAGTCGCTTTTTATCTCATACCAACAGTCGATACCCGATTGATCCCTGCTATGTTCATTCTTTACGTTTCTAACGTTGATGTCCCACAGACCACCCATGAAGTTTAGCAGGATCCCAATAATCGCGTCAGTAGTCATTCAACAGACCACCTATAAATTTAAACAGTCCCTAACTCATTCCAACATTGATATCTGAGAGACCACCCATAAAGTTTATGCATTACCTAATAATTATCAACATTAAAATCTAAAATTTTTCTAAACACCCGAAAAGTGGCCGTTCGGGTACCTCTTCTCTCCTCGGAAAGGTATGAAAACGCCCATTTTTGCAAATCTCCAGTAAATCTCTGAGACAGTTGGGAAATCGCGAGCATGGATTTTGGATACACAGGACTATGCCTACCACATCCAAAACCTGGCTTTCTAAAACATCGGGGCGTAGGTAAATTAAGTTTTAGTAAGTGTTAAATGTGGCCTTAGAGAATCTAATGTGTGACTCAGAATAAGAAATCATAAAAATAGTCTTGTAATAGATTGATTCAGACGCTTGAAATTCGGGAATTTTCGGCTTCTGTAGTGAAATTTTGCAAATTTTCTATTTTTCCCCTCAAATTTCCGTGCCAAGTGTTACATTTGCTATCTGAACGGCTGTGCTGTCCCACACGCCCACTCAGTTTGCCTTTCTTCTTAACGTCATCAGCGCTAATCGGCCAAAGAGCTATTTGATCATAGGGTTTTCATGCCTTGAGATGCAATGCATTTGACGTTTTGGATTGGTGGCTTTGACTGTGCGCGCAGTTTTCGCTATTTTTCCTGCGAAAGTAGGTATGCCCTTCTCATCCGGGCTGCTGTTACCTTGCTATCAGAATTTTCTAGCTTTTTTTTCGCGCGTAAGCCCGAAATTGGGTGGTCAAAAACCATAAGAAACGTCCGCGTTTCGCTGCACTTTCGGGACCACCCACTCATCTCCCCTTTGCCGTTCTGAACCTGGCGGCGGCTATTATTCATCCATGTTGCATGTCTCGCGCACCACCTCGTCGATCATCATCATCATCATCATCATCATTACCCATTGATCTATTGTTAACCGTGGCGGTCGGCCACCCGCTCCGTCAACACCTCATGCATTAATGCTGGGGCGGGGGGTGTCCGTGTCCTCCGGTTGTGGTGGTGGTGGTGGTTAAACGAGGAAGGTGAGGTGAGGGGGCCGCCTCTAACCAACACAATTATGCATCGATTCCGTTCCCTCAACGGGGTGCAGTGTAGAGAGTTGGAAACGGGCCAGAATCCACATTTCTCCCACTTTTTTCTTTCTTTCTTTTGTGTTCAATTCATTCACATTTCTCATCCTCCACACACTTCTGACTGACCCTCTTGAATATCACAGCCAGCGGCCTCGTTTCGCCCATCGTCGGGCCAGCCCGGGCACAATAATTGGACCAATTCTCCCCCCCCCCCCCCCTCCACTCCACTCTTCTCATGACGGGTTTTCCAGGCCGCTTCGTTGGCCTCGTCCTCATCGACGCCATCCGAACGCAATGGACAGACCGCATCCGCCACCAATCAGCTGATTATGCACAGGTAAATTATACCTTCTTTAATTTAATGGACAGCATCTTTAAAATTTTTCGCTATTAAGGTATAAGGCGAAATCGTCGCAACTGCAATCACCAGTGTCGTCGAAGCGCACCATGGCCAATGATGTGCATTGTGTCCAGCCGGGAACCAGCAAGGATAGCAGTTCGGGAGAGAACGGAGGTGGGAAAACACAGCAATTTCCATTCGAATTTCGCAAGTTCTATAAAAAAAAATTCACGATTTTTGGACGTTTTTTGGATGAAAAAAAATCGTGTAAGACTTAACTAGGGCATCATCTTGACAGGTCTACGACTGTTAGATAGTCTCTGACGGTATTCCTGTTTCATCTCGTTATGCGGGTGAAAGGATGATTGCTTCGGTGAAGATTTACCGAGCAGTTGAGTGAGAGCGGCGCTGGGGCTTCGGTGATGCAGTGCGATAAGGCGCTCCACCGGAAAGGGAATATGCTGGTTCAATCTCGCCCGGAGCCAAGCGTTTTGCGATCAACTCAGCACCTTGTGTAAAAAAAATTCAATTCAACAAGGGAATATCCCCATCGGGCTGACAGAACTGCACCTATAAACATTTTTCTGATAGACTACCTTCCGGGTGGTCCTAAGAACACCTTACTAGCTGCCCGAGTTATAATGGAGAGAAGTTATAAGCTATTTTCTGAAATGAGGCCGAAACGGCGAGAATCGCAAGCGCGTCCCAAGTTGGCCGAGTGGTTAAAGGCGCGGATTACCAGACGAGTGTCCCGGGTTCTATCCCCTCTGCTAGACCAAATTTTTGCAACGGTGTTTTTCTAGTCCAACAACTGTGCGTGGTCTTTCTATGACAGTTTATCGACAATAACAGTCATAAGGAGGACGAACAACCGCTCAGAAGAGCAAAACACTGAAACGAAATTTCTGATGAAAAATCATCATTCTGCATCACTCTTTATTGATCCTACAGTCCTTCCATAGTTGAATCTTTAGCGTGTAATGGAGTTTCAAAAAATATTAAAATTTTCAAATTTTTTTCCAATCAAATAAGGTCAAATTTTCAGGACAATTTTCGGTTGTTTCCAGAGTAATCTACTCGAAATCAAATCGATTTTTCTCTTATGAACGAAAAAAATCGCCAAGTGATGTGCTCAGACATGAGTGGATTTCCGATTTCCGTTTTCCCTTTCTCCGATAATTCGTAGCCTTCCAATTTTCGATTATCGGGAAATGCCTGAAAATGTGGAAGGAATGGGGAATACCACTATGGGTTGTTCACAATCTGGGATGAGCGGACTTCCGAAATCCCCATTCCCGATTTGCTGATTTCTGGTGTTTTTTTTTGCGTTTCGATTCCCGCTTTCCAAAACTGGACTGGTTTCGGGTTTTCCGATCTTCGAAATTCTCGAAGAAATTGGGCTCATCTTCTTGCATAACTGGGGAATTAGAAATTAATTAATTATAAGGTGTTGTCAATACAATTTCCAAATCAAATCAGGCGACTCTTGAAGAAATTCTACATACATATATATTTGAATCAATATATTTCTAATCAGAAAGCATCTTTCTTGCAAGAATCTTCAGAGTAATAGAATTTTTGAAATTTCATTGAAATGGAACACAAAATTTTTTTGCATCACGTATTTTAGAACAAATTTGACATTTTCAGACCAATGCTAACGATTTTCGAAGGTTTTCGGCCTCCCGATTACAGATTCCTGAAAAAATGCGCCCCAAAATTGGGAAGAAACAATATTTTAAAAATATTTTGAAAAATGAAGTTCCACTATGGGTGGTGTTGAACTTGCCGATTTCCGATGCTTTTGGCGTGCCGATTTCCGTTGTCAGAAACTTATATGGTTTTCGCGATTTTCGAACTTTGTAAAAAAATCCTCGAATCTCTGCACGAATTTTGGATTGAATTTAGTATGAGAGATTCTCTTTTCAGTAATGGAGTCAAATTAGGCAATTTTAAAATTAAATTCTAAATTTCTGAATCAATATATTCTCAGTAAACAATGTTTTCTAAAGAAACTCTGCGTCAAAGTTTTTTCAACTTCAGTTTAATTGATGATAGAATTTTACATTACAGGTTTCGGAACAAATTAGACAATTCTAGACCGATTCTACCATTTTTTCAAATCAATTTACTTCAAACTGGAAGCGAATATCATGCCTAAAGAGCATTAATTTGAAAGAAAAAACTTGAGAAATTTATAAAAACTCTTTATTTGGGTACTGTCCGTTGTCCGATTTTTCTGTGACTCCCGGAAAATTCGATTTTGCGAGCATTGGACATCCGATGGAATGCGGTTCCTGCCTCAGAACTGAATTTTTCTGCTCATTTCAGAGCCATCAACGCCGAAATCCGGTCGCAAATGGAAGAAGACCAAGGCTGGCAAGCAGGGCAGTGATGGTGGCATTGGCGGTGGTGGAGGTGGCGGCAGCAGTGGCCAAAGCAGTACGGGTGGTGCCACAAATGCTGGCGGAATGGCCTCCGGCGGTCAATTACCGGGCCAAAGTGTACTCGGAGTGCGATTGGCCGACTGTCCCACGACGGGTGTTGATGATGTGAGTGCCTACTGTCCGCTTTTTTTATTATTTATTTATTTTTATTTACAAGTACTATCGATACTTTGCGAAAAAATATTTGCATCTCGATCAGTACCTTCTACTCATTTTGTTTTTGAATTGAAAAACAATTATTAATTACCTGATAATTCGAAAAAGTAATCAATAAAAGTTCTGAAAATGTCATTTTTAGAATGAACATTGACTATTCGTTGAGTGCTATGAACTAATTTTGTTTCTGGTAGCTTTCATATGTAGTACCAGTTTCTCGATGAAAAATTTTCACCCGTAATTTCATCAATCCTTTTCTTTTTACTTTTTGACGATTTATGTCACCCGTTAACCATTCCTGACAGATTATTCGAGTTTCCCACCAGGGTTGATTTTTTCTACTAGCTATCTTTATATATTTTTATTTTCATCATCTCTGTCCTTGCTTCCATTAATTTTTTCACTAGTTTTTGTTATAAAATATAATGAACTATCGTGAACTTCAATGCAAACTTTATTTGTTTTTTTTAAATTTGTTAAAATTTTTTTTCTTTTTTAAAGATTTAGTTTTCAGTGCTTGCAAGGTATGTATTTTATGGTGGTTTTCTACTTGTTATTTCTAGTATTATTTGTTATTTATTATTCATTTGCTCAAGTTAATTAGTTGTTATAGTAAAATTTATTATTATTTCTTATTATGATTTTGTATTGTTATCATTTTTGAAATTATTATTATTATTATTATTATTATTATTATTATTATTATTATTATTATTATTATTATTATTATTATTATTATTATTCTTATTACTGTTATTATTGTTTCTTGTATTGAAATTTTTGACACAATTCGTATGAATATTTTCATCAAGTATCAGTACAGATTAATCTATGATCGTCATCATTCTTTCTTGTTTACAAAACTCGGTAGTAGAATTCGTTCATATCGTATTTTTTCGTCTTATTTATTTTTATTGTACTAAGTGGTTCATTGACAATTATTTTTTACAATTTTTTTCTACTTGTTATGAGCATGTACTCTTATTTCCGTCATCTATGTCCTTCCGAGTCGTGTTATTTTTTGTATTTTGATTATCTTCCCAATTTCGTAGCCTTTGAATTTGTTTTCAGTATTTTAATTTGTTAAATTTTATCAAGGCTCAGTCAACGTTCAAATTATTTCCCTAATTTTTTATTCATAATGAATGATGGCTATTTCTCATTAGTTATGAATGTATTATTTTCTAAAAAATTGGTGATTAGGGTTAGTATTGTTTTTACTATGAAGTAAAGACTTATTTTATATGACTTATATTGTTCGAATGGGGTCCTCTCCCGAATTGTTGCTTCTGTTTTCACTTTAAGGTTGTTAGTTTCCTTTTTTTAGTATAGCATTTATCATTTATTTATTTCTTATACTAGTTTGGTTTAACTGTTTTCGTTCAATATTTTATTAATTTTTACAAGAAAAAATTCCGATTTATGGTGGACTTTAATCTTTAATTTTTTTTTAAAATTAATTTCTAGTTCTGGTAATGGATGTATTTCTATGTGATTCTCTACTTACTCTTCTTAGTGTTTCGGTTTTGAAAATTCTGTCATAAATATCGTACTTTCATTTGATTTTTTTCTATCTGTCTCCTGTTTTGTGGGAGTTTGTTTTCATTCTCGCGTGAATTTCGGAAATTCATTCGATTCGAATGAAGAGTGAGTGCACTTAATTTTTCCTTCTCAGTTTCCAGAAACTCAAAAATCGAATTATTGATTCATTGGAAATGTTGCAAAATCAATATTTGATTCATTAATTTATTCGAACATTAAAAAAAACATCCGAAAACTTGTTCATTCGAAAATCAGAAAAAAGCAATTTTCAAGTCATTCATTCATATAAAAAATTTAGAAAGCCAATATTCAATTCATTTTCCGATTTTTTTTTTGGAAAATTGCAACATTCAAAAAATTTTTTCTTTTGGAAATCAGAAAATGAAATATATTCGCGAAATTCATACAGTCGAATTGGAAATTCACTGCCAGAATTATTAATCCATCAAGAAATATTGAAATTCCATTATTAGAATTACCAATTCATTCTAATAAAAGAAAATGCAATATTCGAATTATTCATTCATATAAAAAATTTGGAAAGCCAGTACTCGATTCGTTTTTTTTTCGAATTTTCGGAAAAATGCAATATTTTAACAATTATTCATTTAAAATCAGAATTTGCAATATTCGTAAAAACCATTCATCCGAAAATTTTGCGATTTCATTTATAGAATTATTCGATTTCTTTCATAGAATTATTCCTTATTCGAAAAACAGAAAGTACAATATTCGAATTATTCTTTCATATTAAAGTTTTTTTAGCCGATATTCAATTCCATTAATTTTCCCGAATCTTTCGAAAAATGCAATGCTCGAAAAATTCATTCATTCGAGAATTTAGAATGCTCATTAATCGAATTTTCTTCATTCATCGGAGAAAAGTCATTGATTACCATAGTATAATAGGTACACGTACATATGTCTAGGTGATTGAAGTTAATTTCATTTTGATTCTTTCGTTGCTTGTTTCTTTTCTAGCTTTTATTCTATTTCCTTTCTATTCATACTCATCTAAATTTTGTTCTCACGAAACGAAAAGATATATGAAAAGATAATTCAATTTGTTTATTAAAATTTGATTTAGATCTCTTTGGAATAAAATCTTTTTTCTTGAAGTAAAATATTTGATTTAAAGGCACTCCCACGACCGTGCTAATCAGTTGAAAATAAGAAGAATGTGTTTCTCTTTGATGTTTGTGAAATAAGAAAATTATTAAACTATAAGAAAATAATTTAATTATAAGAAAATATTTTCAATCTTCGACTCCAGTCACAAAAGCAAAAATTATGAATTTTCTTTGAAGATTTTGGAAAAATAAATTGATTAATTCGAAGATAATTTTTTCCCCATTAACGGCATATTCAACTAAAACATGACATTACCCGAAAATACATATTCTTCCAGAGTGTGTGAACTCCGTCTGGCTAGAGGGATGGTGGTCAGAAAAAAATGAAGAACAGTAATCGATCCATCACGTATCTTATTATTCAAATTATTCAATAAATTCTGATTTGAATTTTGAAAAAAAAAATGAAAAAAATGGAATTTTGAACTGTAACAAAAAGTACTAAATACACTTAAAATTGAGCTAGGAAGCTCATTTTTGGACAGGAGGCTGAAAGTGGATGCAGGTTGCTCCTATTCGAATTTGAACTTGATACATTAACTTCGGAGGGTACCTTAAAATCGTGGGTTTACATACTAAATTAGCCGTGGAGCGCGAAAACTGCTGGGGCATGTTACGGCTGTGGAGACCAGGGTGGTGGGTGGCTCTGCATCCAATTAACATAGGTCATCGGGGGTAAGTACTAAACTTGTCAGATTTCGTACTCATGACACTTTATCGATCGATAATCAATATTATCGATTTTCGCGCTTATTGCTTAAAATACGACGAGGAGTGGCAATTGTTGGCGGGTATGGATCTCTTGGTTTGGGAATTTCACTCATCAAACATTATCGACTAATACCGATCAAAAATATCGATTTTTCGCCCGTTGCACAAACTGCCGCAATGAGTATTGAGTGTTGATGGTCTAAGAACCTTGCTTGGGAAATTCTAATGTAGGTATGGAGCTCCAGGGAGGATGGCCAATCTTCGCCACGGCTCTATAATTTTCCAAGTTTTTACTCCGATTTTGTTATATCTTCACCAGCGGTGGTACTATTTTCCTACTTCATTGTCTAGGCAGATCATCAACTGCTGACCTCCTATAGAAGGACGCTATATGAATGAAGACACACCGCTCTCCACTCCTTTTATACCCACCGCCTTTATCAATTTGTTATCATCAATTTTGTTTACGAGAGCCATCCTTCCCGAAGCTCCATACCTATATACATTCGGGGATTTCTTCTCATCATGTAAAATCGAATATTTATGATCAATAATATCGATTTTTCACCTGTTGCGCATAATGCGGCGATGAGTGGTGTTTTTTATGGTTGTGGGTCCTAAGTTTCAAAAATTGTGCTCATACGACAGACAATATCGTCTGGTAGATGTTTCATCATTCCGAAATGGAAATCGTTGAGCAAAATTGAAGTCAGGAAGGGAATCTTCTGGAAAAAATACGTGAACTCTCTGAAAATTTATCTTTCTGGCAAAAGTAGCGATTTGGTAGTGTCAAAAAAATTCAAAAATGTCTTGAAATATCTTAAAAAATTATTTATCGTAAAATAGCCTGAAGTAGTGAAAAAAGCTAGGAAATGGAGTGAAGTAACTAAAAATACGATTTGGCTGTCCATAATAAACTATCTAGCGATAAGTATAGACAGAGGGATCAGATTTCACAAGCTTCTCCGTGAAACTTATCAAAACGAAATCAAGCGAGTAACGGAAACATTAAGCCATTTTCGAAATCTGTAATAAGGGAATCAGCATAGGTCCAGCTACATAGGTGAACGCAACGCTCTATTCCATATCGCACTTGATTTCGCTTTGATAAGTTTAGCGGAGAAACTTGTAAAATCTGATCCCACTGTCTTTACTTATCGCTAGTTAGTTTATTATGGACAGCCTAATCGTATTTTTAGTTTTTTTTCATTTCCTAGCTTTTTTACTACTTCAGGCTATTTGACGCCAAATCGTTTTTAAGATATTTCGAGACACTTTCGAAACTTTTTTTTTTGAAATTACCGAATGCCAGGAGGCCTTTTGCCAGGAAGCTAAATTCTCAGAAATTATTTGATGAGTTTCTAATGCAGTATATGATTTGCAATGAAAATTCAAACTATTATTCTCAACAAAAAAAAATTACATCTTCAAAAGTGTAAATTACGAACAGAAAAACTGGTCGGAACATGGAAATGAAAAGCTAAGCATTTCGAATTTAATATTTGTATCAAATGGATATCCGTTCTTCTTTCAGCTCGTTCCCCTATGTGTTCAAATCTGTGTGAGTGTGGTCGAAGCGAACGGTTTGGATACGGTAGGCATCTACCGCATACCTGGAAATACCGCGGCTGTGAATGCCTTGAAAGAGACGCTGAGTCAAGGCATGGACACGATGACGCTAGAAACGGTTTGTCATATTACAGTCCCTTTTTTTCAAAATTTAAATATTGATTTATGATTTTTTTCTTTTTTATTTATTATAAAGCATTTTGTTCATCGGCAAATTGGAATTCTATTTGGAGTGGCCCACTTTCCGAATGAGTTGAGAATCAGACTCCTTCGAATGATTGACTCCCGGACTGATCCCAAAATCATTTTTTTTTCGAATGATCGACTTTTTCAATCGGCACAGAAAATCGTCGACACTTCATTTAGCGATGTGAGCGGGGCACGAGGACGTGACAGCCTAATAAAGTCTTTCGTTTCCGCAACGGCTCCCTAACAAGGAAAGGCCACGTAGAGAAAGTGGCCATTCCTAACAAATTGCAACTTTCGAAGATACAAATTTCACAGAAAAGATTGAATGTAATCTTTAAAGCTGCGCTCCTTTCTCCTGAACGGAGTTAGGCCGGGATCACACTTCCTGCGAACAGCGACAGCGACAGTGGATCCCAGGCATATCGATTTTCGGTCGATATTGATGATGAACTTTGCGTCGCGTCGCTCGTCGCTGGAACTGTGATCCCGGCCTTATAGGTGTTTATTGGTGGGCTACCATTGCTAATTGTCCTTATGCCCGGAGTCAGGCAGACCGTTGTCCCGGACCTCGGCGAAGCTATCTTCCCCACCTCGGTGACAAAGATCAGTAAGAAATGCCTAAAATTTTTACGCCCCCCGTAGGTGAAGATTTTTTTTCGAAAATTTTGGGTCTGATTTTTTCCAAGGATAATAGTTTTTTTTGTAATTTCAAATTTGCTGTTTTTCGTTATCAACACTACACTAAATTTCTTGCAATCGGCGTCAACCTACTGACCACCCTTGGGTAGAGTATGTTTCATTTTCGGCTTGAAATGCTTCTAATTTGTCTAGAAAATTTGAGTCACCCTCATTTGTCCAATGGGACATCAACCGCTTGACCCTGCTTATGCCAACCGTAACCTACCTTAATCTTTCTTGACACTGAAAATGGAGCCTATAATCGTGTTTAGCACCCCGTATAGCTCCCAAGCCTGGGCGAAAAAATAATCGTCGTCCGGCGTCTCAAAAATCCATAACACAGACATTCGCCGGGTCCGACCCCAGCTCGAACGGGTTCCAACCCCAGATTTCTGTCGGGTCGGAGCCTTTAGCATTGTTCCTCCATGTAGTCCCAAGTGAGAAGACATGGCGATAGAATAAACTTTATTTATCCCCCATGTCGTCTCAGTTGGAAGAAGTGAGGGGCGAAAACGGAAAGGGGTTCGACCCGACAGAAATCTGCGGTCGGACCCGCTGAGCTTCTGAGAATCGCTCCAGGTCCTTTGCGGGACTCCAAAAGTCGAAAAAAAACCTGCCTTAACATCGTACAGAGAGGTTATCAAGGGCGCTGAACACGAACATGGTATCTCTTTTCAGTTTTTGGGAGATATTGTTGGGTTAGGTACGCTAAGGCCCGGAGCGCTGCTAGAACCGGGGAAATTGCTTTTTTCCGTCAAAAATTGATCTCAAAAATTTGCATTTAGTTCGGAAAGGCCACTTTTTTAAGCGGTCTTCTCTTGTATGTTACGTTTGCGAGTATTTAGAATTCATGAAGCAAAACATGCAGCTGAAGGAGAATTATTTGAAAAGGAATTACATTGAAATCATTTGCGATTCAGGGAAAAGTTTGAATGAAAATGAAAGAATCGATAATTCTGGGCACTGGCTCCAGGGTATAGCGGAAGCAAATTTTGGAAGTCTCTTGAAAATTCACTTAGGCGGCCTAGCTCTGTCGAATTACGGGGTAAGGCCTAGTGCATACTTCCCGGGACTCGCGACCGCGACAGTGCATATCAGCAATATCGATTTTCGGTCGACATAGATGGCAAGCATTATGTCGCGTCGCTCGTCGCGGGAAGTATGCACTAGACCTAAGACCTCTTTCAGAGTGCGATCGCTGATCGCCGCTATGACACGTTTTGAATACAAATCGACGTGCGACGCGATCTCGATCGATGCTCATGTTTATCATCCCATCGCGTCGCGCGGCGATCAAACTTTGAAAAAGGCCTAAGGCCGGGATCATGTTTCCCGCGACCAGCGACAGCGACAGTGCACATCAGTCGATATTGATGGTAAACAATGCGTCGCATCGCTCTTCGCTGAAAGTGTGATCCCGGCATAACGCTCTGCTTGACCTGCTTCTAATATTGGGGGGGGGGTGGACTTACGCAAATGTCGCACGGATTACACGAAAAAAAAATGTGTCGTGTGAAGGAATAGCGATTCCGAACACCTTACCCAAAAATAGATACCCTTTAGAGCAGTAAACTTTTCGAATAAGTCGAGAATTATACTTTTTTGAGCGATCGACTTATCCAAAAATCACGTTTTCCGGATGACCAACTTTTTTTTTGAATGAGTCGGAAATTGCCCTTTTTTTCGACTTTTATTTTACCCGAAATTTCAACATTACGAATGCCCGACTAAGTCGATTAAATCGTAGTCGACTTCTTTCAGTCGGATGACGATTAGGTCATTCTTCGATTCGGGCCTAGTACAGTGCATACTAAAAATTTTCCTGATCGTTTCGAAAACCTAAATTTTTGAAATTTCCAGCTAGATTTGGCGGATCCTCGATGGCGTGATGTGAATGTGGTGTCAAGTTTTCTGAAGATGTTCCTACGGAAGTTACCCGAACCTCTCCTCACCGACAAACTCTATCCGTTTTTCATTGACGCGAATCGGATAGCCAGTCATCATAATCGTCTGCATAAATTAAGGAATTTAGTAAGTTACCTTCATACCTGGAAATCCGTCAAGTCTGGAAATTTGTTTGTTTTTAGCTACGGAAATTACCCCGTCATCACTACGCTACGTTGCGATATTTGATCTATCATTTGGCTGAAATCACGAAGAACAGTGAGGTCAACAAGGTGAGCGCTTTTCGATGGATAAATCGATCGTGTTACGCTATCAATCGATTTACTTAATATAGAAGAAAACTTTAGATATCATCGTGTTCCTTTTTTTGCGATTACAGTCCACGAATTTATAGTCTTTCCGAAGAAGACTGCCCATGCGGTTGACGTGCGTGTCGAGCGGCTGTCGTGGAGGCATTTTTTTGAGCGATTTTTCCCATGGCAGCAAACAGATGGTTGGGATATCAGTCACTATGCGTCTGATGTTCCTACCAATCGATTCTCAAATTCTAATAACGCGTTCAGTGCGGCCGCTCGACGCGCACGCCGACTGCGTGGGCAGACAGTCTCATTCGGACAGACTTTAAGGTCGAAAATTCGGCAAATAGTTGCTTGTCGGTTTCTGTTAGTCTTGTTTTTTTTCGAAAACTTCTGCTGGTTTTTTGTGAGTATTTCAACCGTGAGGATTCCCATTATTCGTCCTATATCGATTAATTTTATCGAATTTCCAGATGGAAACTCGCAATTTGGCACTGATGTTTGGTCCTTCAATTGTGCGACCGTCCGATGACAATATGGCCACCATGGTGACGCACATGAGTGACCAGTGCAAAATCATTGAAACGCTGATTCATTATGTGAGTGGTTTTCCCTCAATTAATCGTTCAGTTACGACCCGTAGTCACAGGAGAGGAATAATATGTAATTCAGTCGTTCGCGGAAAAAAGTCTTTGATATGCTGAAAATTTCTGCTTTCGAGGTAGAAACAGCCCAAAAATTTGCATACCTTGACCTCCACCGATCAGTGTTGCAGTTGTGGGTGGGCGGCCAGCCAGAGTGGGCGGGCCAACCGCATTATATAGACCGTTCTATGGGGTTTCGGTGTTTTTTGATTTCTGTTTCTTATGTAGAACAGGTAGTGTATAGAATACGTTGGCGTCCCTCCTGTCGATGAGCAAAAGTGGGCGGGGCAATCGCGTCATCTAGGCCGTTCTACGCAGTTTTGGATGTTCTTAAATTCATGGTTCCTCTCTAGAGTGTGTTGCGTATAGTATACTTGGACGTCCCGTCGATCGATGAGCATAAGTGGGCGGGCCAACTGCATTATCTTAGCCGTTCGACGCAGTTTCGGATGTTCTTAAATGTCTGCTTCCTTTGTAGAGTAGGTAGCGTATGGCCTACCTTGACGTCCCGCCGATCAATGAGCAATTTGTGGGGGACAGCTACAAGAAGTGGGCGGGCTAACCGCATTATCTAGTCCGTTTTATGCGGTTTTGTATGGCTTCACCTTTATTTCATCTCTGGGTAGGATAGCAGTGGCTGTAAAAACCTCTGTCACATGGTGGTGGGGCTTGGGTCGGCCTTCCGCCTTGGTTCATCTACGCATCCATGCCACTTGGGGTGATTACCACGGCTGAGCTTGATTTCTTCCGAGTCACCCCCGCTATTTAATTTCCCAGTACGAACACAACAACTATTTACTGTGCAGACACCGTAGGTTATACTCTTTATTACTGGAAGTTACAACAAACACAAGATAACAACTATGGAAGCACGCCCAGTGCTACTTCTGACTAATCTGCAAGCCCTATGCCTAGATGCGCGACTTTCCGTCCTTCTCGACGGAGCCTGTCTGCTAGGTGTGTATGCGGACCTTCCGTACCTCACGACGGAACCCGTCCGCCAACTGCTTCCCGAACCTGGGGAGTTTAACCCTTACATTGGCGTAAATAGTAATATGAAATTGCTGGTGGCTCCTTAGTTCCTCTGCGTCACTGCCACTATAGACGCATCAGATCAGCAATTGACCAGACACCAGACTGCCATAGACCAGCCACGAGACACCAGCCAGCCAGACACCAAACCGCTAGACACCAGACCGCCAGCTCGCCAGACACCAGCCACCAAACCGTCAGACGCCTGAGCTGCCAACCACCAGATCAACCAAATATCAGCACAAGCTGCCGGAGCACGCCCAAAGACCAATTTGCTCGGAAATGGCGCATTATGTACGCTGTGGCGGGGTCTCGCGGAGCCTGCCCCGCCCACTGGCGCGTGAGGGCTTCCCCGCCCACTAGCCAGCGGAGGCAGACCAGCCTTCTCATTGAACCGTCTCTGGTCGGTGGCTTTTCCGACACTTCGGCAAAGGACAACAGCAGACAAGCCAAAAACAGCAATATAGGCTAAATACCAATATTTTACAAAGTCATAAAACTACTACTAGGCTAAAAACAACAAAATTGCAACAATGGCGTTCTATGAATCACTGAAATCTCCCCTTCCCTATTCTGTTGCCTAGATATTTATTTTCAAGCCACTCCCACGTTCTGATCACAATTATTTATAGATGATGAAAAAAATTCACGTAATCCCAAGAATGTTGTTTCTATAGAAACCTCTTGGCAATGGGATTCAGGAAAAAAGAAACATATAAGAATGAAGCCAAAAAATTAAATTTCAAATCTTTCTTTCAGCATGATTGGATGTTCGATGATACATCAACGGCGGATGATAGCGTCCCAGAACAGCATCCCTCTGAGACCGGTAAGTTTTGTGAAAGCGGTCCTGTCCAATGTTGAAAACCTATATTGGATCAGGCTAAGCCTTTGTGAGATACAAAAAGTTACTCTTTTTTTCTAAAAGTTGTTTTCCCGAAATCTGCTGGAATTGTGAAAATTCTGTATACTACGAAGATTTGATGAACTCAGGCATGTCATTATACATTTTTTTGTGGAGTATCGCGACTAAAATTGAGTTTAAAAGCGGTTTTTCTAGCCTTCATGTGCTCAAAAATACTATTGATTTCAGGTGCTTCGGCGATAGAGCCACCTCAGTACGGCGTCGGAGTGCCAACGGGTGTTTCGGCGGCGTCTTTCAACGACATGCATAATTTGATACGGAAGGCCAACGAAGAACAAGCAGCTGCAATGATGAACGAGGGAAAAGCCGGCAAGGTAAGTTAGAGCTAACCCTGATCGTCTAATGGTTAGAAGGAAGCACGTCCACGCTTCTGGACAGAGAGCTCATAAAAGTATAAAGACATCCGCATAGGCGAGTGGGGCGAGACGCGTCACCACGCTGGATGATAAGTGGCGCTATGCGGCTGCCGGGTCATAATAGTAAGAATGATCTATTAAGTGGTTTGGAACATACGTCAGATATGAAAAGGTAGCAGAGGAAACAAAAGAAAACAAAAGGATGCCCATAAACCGGAGTACCACTCAGAAAGAATCTTGGTTTTTGCCAAAAGCACCACGTCTACTATGCAGAGGCCTAAAGCCGCTGTTGTGCCCAATCGTGGCTATGTCTCACTCGTTTTTTTTGCCTTTATCTTCAGTCGCTTCTCTGATCCTTCGGTTTACTCACTTGGCTGTTACTTTTCTGCAGTGGCTTGTATCCTTATTCAGCTTGCCGGTCCCACGAAGGCTGTCGGTATACTCGTGTTCCGAAGTTCCGGTAAGCTCGATGATGTCTTACATGACTGAGGGCTTCATTGCCGGCTGATGCGGACATATGTACATTTGCTTACTCGATAGTCTCAGCTTTGTATGAGTAACGCGGTTCCCGAGGCGGAAATTATTACCAATGTGTCCCCCCCCCTCCCTCAAACATTAGTACCGCACTAACCTAGTGTCGGATCAAAAACTTATAGCCATGTAGCATTTGATCTGTTATCGTGAGGCAGAGGGCTTTCTTCACTTGATGTTTGCTCAGTTTGAATTTCTGTTTAACCTGCGTTTTATAATGCGCGTCCTTTGGATGTAATGATAAATGAATAAATAAAATGTCGCTAGCCTCTGCGATAGGTGCGTTACTTGTCGATTTTGAATATTGACCCGCTAAGCGCAGCAGCAGATTTGAAAGACCATTTTGTAGCAGCTTCACGGAGGCACGCCGCCCTTCAGCGATTTGGGCAAGGATGGAGTACTACAGCGCTCGGCACGATCGAATTATAGGACCTTGTTAATACCTAAAATCGCCTCGATCGGATCGGGCCGGTTCTAAATACACGACGATGCATTCATGATGTGAGAGAGGAAGTACAATCGACAAGAATCGCACCGATACCTCACATTCCTTATTGTGTGTTGACGCAAACTCGGTGCAAGTGTGTCATAACATGTGCGCTCCGAGTTTGCGCTAACACACGGAAATAAGTCTGGACGCGATCTGTGACAATCGACACGCCAATCTTTGATGACCGCGACCTAGTAGTTCCGCATATTGCAGGTAAGTCAGCTCTTAGCGACGGGCGCGGTGCTCCCTACAAGGTCGTTAGGTAGACGCTGGTCCTACCACGACAGTTGCTGGAGAGTGCGGATGTCGATGATAGTAGCGACGTAGTATACCATAGGCCAGACGCTTATCACATTGGAGGCATGTAAATCCTCAGCGACTCGCGATCTCTTTCCTGCGACTGTCGCAGTCGCTGGATTGATGCTGGTCTTACCGCTATTTATGCTAGGTGGCTCGCTCTTCGCTGACTACAGCGACTCAGTTTGCACGCCATAGCTGTATACTAACGACCTTGAGCTCTTGGTGGTCGTCTACATAGAATCTTAGTAAGAGTCCGGCTTTCATTATAATTGTGAAGTGGTGACCCTAGGTCTTGGCAAGCGAACTACCAAATGTGTTTCCCTTCAGATCAAAAACATCCTGCGACGCAACTCGCGACGAGACAAGTCAAAGTCGAAGTTGAAAATCGAGTCGACAGCGCCAGCCGCGGTGAATCCGCGAATGGGCGCCCAGGTTCACAATGCTGTTCACCATCATCCGCCTGCAGTTTCTCAGTCGACACACTCACCGACGCAGCAGAGCAGCGTCGAAAGTGCATTCTGTGGGCATTATCAGGTAGGGCAGCTCGTTGCTGCTCTCTATTTTGCTAATTATCAACTATCGTTTAAGGAGCGTGATATCGACGCGGAGATTATGTCACGACAGACAGTGTCACCATTGGCGGCCACCTCGACGAATACCCTCGAGCAGAGTCCATCAGTGGAGTCAAGTCTCGGCAGCATACCGGACACTAGTCGTACGGACCCTGGCGCCAGCACTTCGTCCGATGTGGGTGAGGCGCAGGCCCGACGCAAGCGGCAACAGGTTGGTAGGCAGTAGGATACGATACCTTGCCTCTTAATCATTGAATTCGCCATTTTCAGGACATCTATTCTGCCAGACGGATCTTCATTGCCGGCTCTGCCGCCGCTGCCGATGACGCCAGTGCTGTGGATGCATTGGCGAATCACACGCAGCATCTGAATACCGCCAACACACCGGCACTCGAGGTAGGTGAAGACTTCCATTCTCATGAATTGGCGTCAACTACAATTCTTCTCTCAGGTGCTGAGTGAAGAAACTCGGGAGAAGATTCGGAAGATGCAGCGACGTCAGAACTGGATGGAACCGTTGCCTCTGACATTTCCTTCGATCGTCGCCAACACTAGTCAATCCCCTGGAACTGAAGCGGCCGTAGCTCCTGCCTCGGAACCACCTTCAAGTACCCAGTCGGAACCCCCGCCTAAGGTGAGTTGAACTGCATTATTGGCGGACTGTTCGTCTTCGTCTTCAACTCCATCTTTCAGACGTGCTCACCCACGAAGGACATGACGGATGCGCTCTCCTGTACCTCGGATTACTCCACGACCAGTTCAGCCCCGCTGACGGCGCCATTGGCAGTTGCATGCGCGGCGTCCTCCTCGGACTATGCTTCGAGGTAAGGCTCCTCTTGAGATTCATGCATGTCTCACTCTTCACTAATGGCTTCCTATTCTCAGTTACAGTGATCCCAGTCCCTGCGCCCGCAATGCGTCGGCATCGCCACGTCAACGTCCACAGGTGCTTGCTGTGCTCACAGAAGCGCGTTGTCAACAGAAGATCCGTCTGCGCAACCGACCGACACCACGAGATCCAACACGGCGGCATACCCTGTCGGATATGGATGTGCTGAAGGTGAGCGGTTGTGCAATTTTGTACCCAAGTGGGATGTCTACCAGCGTGAACACCTAGTTTCCAATCAGGCTTTCGCAGCAGAAACCATCATGCCGTGGCGTCAGACCTAGGTAGAGCTACGACTCCCTCGTTGCTCATAAAGTTTCACGAACCCTCTTTAAATTTTTTTGTCTTTCGATTCAAAATCATAGATTTCTGCGAAGGCCTTTCATGCACAATTCTTGTGGCCCCTCTACCACCCGTAGCGTCGCGACACAACTCTGCTTCAGGGCAACGCGTTCTTTCATAAATACGACCCCTTAACAGAAACACTCTCACATCGTACCTTCGGCATGTGGTCCATATACACATTCTTTACCTACACACGAAATTTCAAATCAAGCGTGGGCGTTTGAGCTGTTTCGTGATTTTTCGATCAAGGACACACTGAGCAAGGCATGCATAGCATATGTTAAGGTATTTGTCCGGTTGTGTTCACGGTGCGTTACACGATAATGTACACACAAAATACAATACTTAAGCACGTATGCTTCATATGTTTCATACAAACTGGAACGTGTAGCCACGTATGAGTAAGGGGAATAATTGGTTTCCCTCTGTATTAAAGCCGCTAACCTGGACAAGTCTGGAGAGAGATGTCCTCTTCCGCTTTGCTCTCGATACCCGATATTCCTTTCCCTACCCGGGCGGACTCTAAAAACACAATTAGTTAGACATGTGCAATAGTATTGAGTATATGAGGTTTTAACCGTTTCTGGATCAAAACCGCTAACCTGGACAAGTCTTTGGAGAGAGATGTCCTCTTCCGATATGCTCTCGATACCCGATATTCCTTTCCCTACCCGGGCGAACTCTAAAAACACAATTAATTAGACATGTGCAATAGTATTGAGTATATGAGGTTTTAACCGTTTCTGGATCAAAACCGCTAACCTGGACAAGTCTTTGGAGAGAGATGTCCTCTTCCGATATGCTCTCGATACCCGATATTCCTTTCCCTACCCGGGCGAACTCTAAAAACACAATTAATTAGACATGTGCAATAGTATTGAGTATAAGAGGTTTTATCCGTTTCTGGATCAAAACCGCTAACCTGGTTAAGTCTTTGGAGAGAGATGTCCTCTTCCGATATGCTCTCGATACCCGATATTCCTTTCCCTACCCGGGCGAACTCTAAAAACACAAATAATTAGACATGTGCAATAGTATTGAGTATATGAGGTTTTAACTGTTTCTGGATCAAAACCGCAAACCTGGACAAGTCTTTGGAGAGAGATGTCCTCTTACGCTTTTCTCTCGATACCCGATATTCCTTTCCCTATCCGGGCGAACTCTAAAAACACAATTAATTAGACATGTGCAATAGTATTGAGTATATGAGGTTTTAACCGTTTCTGGATCAGAACCGCTAACCTGGACAAGTCTTTGGAGAGAGATGTCCTCTTCCGATATGCTCTCGGTACCTGATATTCCTTTCCCTACCCGGGCGAACTCTAAAAACACTACAATTAATTAGGCATGTGCAATAGTAATACGTATATGAGGTTTTAGCAGTTTTGGCAAAGCACTGGAAATACTTGATTACTGAAAATTCACTAGGAAATTACCGAAAGATTATATGAGGCAAAGTATGTAAAGCTAAAGCACGAGTAAGTGGGGAACTGAATCGTTATAAATGAACCTGAGGGTTTACCCGTTCAAAACAACAAACAATGTGGGACGAAGGCTTCACTTGCGTGAGAGACTGGCGTCCCCCAATACGGCTGATGTGGTGAAAATGCTCCTGGAAGACTAGCTCGGAATAACACGAATCTCAGAGGTGCAGCTGGGATCCGACTAACCCCTTAGAATAGTGCAACAGCTCGATAAACCCTGAGCTGTTATCCGGCTCCCACTGAACTACAGACCAGCAGGCGAGCAATGCCAAGTTTTGGGGTATTGGGATGGATCGTAGCCAACGCTCGTCTTCCGCGCTCACCGTCCATGAGTGGCGCCGCTACGTGAATTGAGGGGTATTGGGATGGATCGCAGCCAACGCTCGTCTTCCGCGCTCACCGTCCAGGAGTGGCGCCGCTACGTGAATGGATTGGGCGTGTAGAAATGCGGCCCTTATAACGAGGCGGCTGCACGCGAGCAGGCGCAGCGCGGTTGGAGGTCGGCTAACCAGTCACGCGCTTATCAAGCTGTCATCCTGTCGGTCATACTGATCGAGAACAACAACGGCTACCACCATATTCCAAAATCGTCTGAGTGCAGCTTGTATGGCAGCCAGTATTTTAAATCAAGGAAGGAAGATGAGTAGTGTGAGTTGCGGAATCGCACAAGCGCAGATTGGATGGCGGCCAGTATTTTGAAACAATGGAATACGGAGTAGCAGGTTGACTGAGACCTATTGGGATTATTAAGCAATTATCAGTGAAAACGAGAAGAACGTACAATTGAGTATCTAGGATCTCATGACATACATATATGGTGATATCAGATTCTCTCATTGCAGGAAGGTCGATTGGAAAAGTTCGCTCGTTGGTTTGGCATCCGAAAGTCGAGTCCAGATGTGAGTGCTCTGGAAGAGGAATCCATAATGCCACCCCTTCCAATGAAGCCTCCACCGGTGATCGTACGAACATCGCCCAACGAGCTGACACCGGCTAGTGGCGATGAACAACTCTGAAAGCTGCGACCCCCCTCTCGGTCTTTTCTTGCCATCTGGCTAATATCCACGTATACAGTATACATACAGTATTGTCTTTCGTTGATCTTGTCACATCTCCCCACCCGTCATACTTAGGTGTCTCATTGTTGAGAGGAATGCCCGTTTACTTTCTTCGCATGTTCTTTTGGGGTGATGTCGAGTTATACTCGTCTCCCTTCCCTTCCGGTGTGATGTTTTCTCTGTGAATCGAATTAGTTTAGTAGTCTCTCTTCCTCTCGTCGTAGTATGTAGTTTCGAGTTATTCGCCACATGTATGGTAGTAGGTAACGTGAAACCGGGTCCATTAGATTGCCTCGTAGTGTGTGTGTATGTCCGCATAACCTAACGTCCGTAATGAATACCTACTTACTCTTCCATTTTGATATTTCGATGCTTGGATTGTCTTTAGAGTTCATCCAAGTCCCTTGGCATCTCAGACCCCATAAGCCGTCTAGTGATCTCTCTTTGCCAAGTTTTTTGTATCTTTCAATTGTCGCCGAATCCCGTTTATAGACGGAGTTGCCATCCAAAAAATCGCGTGCCAACCCTAACAAGCTGATGAAAGAATTGATTCCAAATATAGCTAAGAACGCGCACTGCACATTGATCTGCTATAATTTTTTATCATCACCATCATCATCATTGTCATCATCATCTTCAGTTTCTTCCCTCTTTCGTATCATCGAATCCTTATCACTTCTGAGAGTATATATATGTGTATGTGTAAGAATAATGATTCATATATGTTGCTATATATGTATGTGTATGATATATGTATGTTTTAAGTTGATAATCAATAATCGATTTTCTCTCCCATGTGTGATGCCCGCGCGCGTGCGTTCTTTTCATTTGTTGGTTTGTTTGAGATTTCTTCTGCGTTCTTCTGTTTCTTTTCTCTTCTTCTTCTTCTTGTCTTCAATTTGTTATGATTCTTTCTGTAAACTTCTTGAAGAGAGTATAAGTAGGTATTGCTGCGAAAATTGTGATTATACTATATAGTCATTTGCGTTTCAGTTAAAAGATGTTAATAAATGACGTCATATGAGACAAACATTCATACCCGACTACCGATTTATCCAGAATCCTGAGTCATTTGGTTTAAAGGAAGGCGCTCTGGCCGAACGGCCAGAAGGTTGTCTGTCCATGAGGAACGTCGCGAAGGACGGCTCGTGACCAACTTGACCATGTAGGTCAATCAGTTCCGAACCGAAATCGCAACGTCGGTATCCAGAATGGCGATCGACCATTCATATGGAGGGCGATCAACCGCAATCCAATTATAGAGCATTATCGTATGCGTCCAGCACCGTACTTGCATAAAGCCACACGGCTTCACTTCTCCGAGAGGAACATACTCAGACATAGGGGCGGACTTATCGCGACGCACAATAGGAACAATCGCGTGATCAAAGGCGATCAAGCCGGTATTTGAGGGCGATCAACCCGTCTTTAGAGCGCGGTCAACACTAAAAGTGCAGGCGATTAGTACACTTTCACCATAATAGGACATACCGCGAACAAACCTTCCGGACCGTAGCCGTAGGCTTGCGTGCTGTCAACCCTACAGGGCCAAGCAGGTTTTTTTTACGGGTGGCCTTCGAAAGTAAACAGTTTGGGATTCTATGAAGCGCCAATAGCCACCAACACACAAGATCACCGTCGCTAGGAGAGGTGCGGCTAAAAATGAAATTCTGATTGTATCTTGAGCTACCGCGGCTACTCAGGCAAACTGTGGCGTCGACAACAGGTTGATAATTTGTCATCTCATAAACCGCTCCCTGGTGACAAGTCTAATCGCGCGAATTGTCAGCCTGAGACCTGCCCGATGCCCAGCGACGTCCGCCTGTTGTCGAGCTGTTGACAACTCAATGTGTCGCGTTTAGCGGCCTATTTAGCATCAGTTCACATCCTGCAGGACTGTTTCATCTAGGTTAAGAACTACATCACACCGACATGCGTAGCGCTCGGCACACCGGCACGCGTCGCGGTCGACAAAGTGTCACACGTCGTGGTCGGCAAAGTGTCACACGTTGCGGTCGGAAAACCGGCACGCCTTGCGGTCGGCACTGCGACACACGTCGCCGTCAGCACAACGGCACGCGTCGCGTCTGGGTCGCCCAGCCTCCACTGGGGTCACCACCGGACGGGCAGGATCTCCAGATGATGGGCGGGACCAATGTACCCCAATCTTGAGTAATTGAACCGGCTGCACTCTTATCATTCGAAGCATGAATGAAAAAATGCGTCGTATACTTCCCTTTTATCTAAAGCGCTAGCTGTGCAACAGCTTGACATCGACCAGATCATAACTCGCGGCCGTAATTGCTGTGCAACAGCTCGACATCGACCACATCATAACTCGCGGCCACGGCCACGTCGAATATCGGCGCGTTGGCCAGCGGTGACTCATGGTGGGCGGATGAACCTGTTGTTGACGCCTCAGTTTGCCGGAGTATCTACAGCTCAATAGAGCAAAGCATGTATAGATAACCACAACCGTTCAGGATACAATCAACATATCATTTTCAACCGTATCATTTCGCATGTGTTTCTTAACTATGGGCGCTCACTTAGAGGTCACTCAAGAATGACTTGGATGGCCTACAGTATCAGAAATCGGTCTGCAAATCAAAACAAGACTTCACTCGTTAAGGGCCGCATTCATACCGCGACGGATGATGAGAAGTTGTGCTTACAATCCTTATCGATCAAAAATCCATATGCATCCATGGACGATTGAAATAAACCCTGCATCGCGTTGGCAGTGAATATGGTTCCGGGCCATTTTCCCTTATTCTCAGTCTTTACATCAGAATAGATATAATTTTATTTTTGTTCGCATTTTGAACAAATCGCAAACGCATTTACTAGACATATAAATGTACTGGACGCTCAGTTGTGTGAATCATTGAAGAAAAATTCGAATAATGCCTAGTGGATACTGGAAATTAGTACTGTGGGTAGTGGATACAAAGAGTTAACATAATAAATTAAGTCTGAGGAATGGACGGGGCTGCGACGGTAGATCGCCGCGCGCGAATCAAAACCTCGTTGGCCAAAAAGGCAGCCAACACCGCACCCACCTGGTCCATGCGTCAGACTAAATCGAATACGGAAACCATACATGTATCGAACACACACGCATTGTGTGCATCTTCAAAGAAAAATGCAAACGATGCTTAGAAAAGTAGACTCGAGATGCGGAACGATCATAAACGGAATGCAAACAAATTCCAGAATCTGCAAATGAATGAGCATACAAGAGCATGATAAATCAAAACAACACTACAACAGAAAACAGAAATTTAACAGTAACAGAATTGGCAAAACATTCAATGACACGACAAAATTGCCATCATGAGCGATCGAATGAAAAAAATTTGGCGTCCCGAAATTGAATATCAAATATAAAGCACAGCTCATGCATGGTGTTGCTTCTATAGAACAATAGGATACATACAAAACTATAAAGCAGATGCAAACATCTCATCTCCAAAGGTTACAAAACGAGCGGGACTTTGGATAAACCCTAAATTTTTCATGGACAACTGTCTCTGGGAAACTCGGAAACGTGATATGTCTTTGGACCAGGTCAAGCAGGCCGTTGTGTAGGACCAAAACGAAGGTACAATACTGTTGGATAAGAACGTAAGTTAAGTGCGCCAGAACGGGGCTACCGTAATCCCACTCGAGTTGGCCCTAAATTTTTCTGAGTTTAGACTCCACTTTCGCTACATCTTCACAACCGGTGGCGCTGTTTTCCTGCTTTGTGGTCCAGGCAGATCCTCAACTGCTGACCCCTGGAGGACGGTGTGTGAATGAAGACACACCGCTCACCATTTCTTTTATACCCTAATCCTTTATCGATTGGGTATCATCAATTTTGTTTACGAGAGCCAAATGAGGGCTGTATAAAATCATTTCTGAGATTACGGTGGACCCGTTCTAGCGCACCTAACTTACGTTCTTGTATACTGTTGGTGCCCGAAAATTCAGAGAAATTTTACGACTGCATCACAAATCGTAGTTGAGTATCGGAGTTCTGACGATCCCCACTGGGAATCTTCATAACAGGGCTGGGGATCGCACAACCCCTCCCCCCCCCCCCCCCCGAGTGCGTGCGAGTATGGAGCTAAGGGGGCCCGCTCGGCTTTTTAGTCAATCATACGTAATCACCAATCGCGTTTAAACATGTCCCACCACGACTGGTAACAGAGAAACTTTAAAGGGCCCAATATACAACAGTTGTGATTGTCCTACCACGATTCATCTGCAAAAAAGTTTATAGGTTGCCATATGCAACAGCTGCGGTGGTCCCACCACGACTGGCAACGAAGAAAGTTCAAAGGACGCATTATGCAACAGCTATGATGGTCCCACCACGATCAGTGTCAGAGAAACTTTGAAGGACGCAAAAGGCAACTACTAGGGTGGACCCACCACGATTCGTGACGGAGAAGCTTGAGAGGACGCGATATGCAACAACTAAGGTGGTCCTATCATAATCGCAAAATAAGAAAGCTTTAGGGATTCAATAGACAATACCCACGGTGATCCCACCACTTTTTGTCACTGAGAAAGTTTGAAGGACAGAATATGCAGCAGCTATCGTGGTCCTACCACGACTCGTAACGGGAACACCTTAAAGGAAGCAATATAAAACAGCTTTGATGGTCCTGATGGTCCTGATTTTTCAGCGAGAAACTTATGGAAAATCAGAAAGAACAACAATGTTGTTGTTGTTCCTTCCGAGAACAAACAACAAAAACAACATCCATGAATGAATACGAGATGAACATGAACCAAGGAAGAACCGTGATGAAATACAGATAGATACAAAACTATGAACTCCACCATGAAGATGCGCGCAATTTTGAATTTGAGTTTTGCGCGTGAATTGAGACGCAAGTCAGTCCAGAACACACCACACACACCACCTCACGACTGAACGCGGTCAGTCCTATTTCTGTGCGACATCAGTCCTATTAGTGAGTTTGCGCGCGATCCGACCGGATGGCGAAGCGGTTGTATCGCGAGCACCAGAGTGCAATCGCTCTGACTGCGTCCTATGCGCGAGTTTCTTCGCGATAAGTCTTAATTGGACTTTCGATCGCGGTCCAAACGGTTCCTGAGCGCGCTAAGTACTATTAAGCATTTTCTGTGCGCGATAAGTCCGCCCTTATGTCTGAGTAGCGACTGACTGATCTAGGGTTAGGTCGCGGTATTTAGCCTAGCGAATTTTTGGTGGAGGTAGTCGCATGATGTGGGGTGGCTTCGATGCAGATGGCGTGCTACATATAGCCATCAATTTCTGTAGAGTTCTGCGCGCGGTACCAGGAACTGTTGCGATCACCCCTGCTGCCGTTCCTTGCACGGTTCCAGCCAAATTAGCTCACCTTTCAGCAAAACATTGCCGTCATCCACTCGAGTGTGTTGTGTGACAATATGCCCAGGCAGTCGAAGTCGACCTTCCGTTGCTGCTTGAGATGGTGTCAAAAGATGTTGACACCTCCCTCGTGTCAAACGCAGATGTAAGGCGTCAATCTCGTTGTAGAGATCTTAGTTGTGGCACGTCCGCGGCAGGAAATATCCGAACAAACGTCTAAACAGCTTCCTCTCCGGGCAATCCAACCTTTCCATCTGCGTCTTCGGTGCTGCCCACGTCTCCGATTCGTACATCATGATAGGGCGAATAGCGGAAAAGTAGACGCGCAACCTAACTTCCTTCGTGATGGGGGTAGACCACAAACACTGGCTTAGAGAATTGAATGCAGACGTAGCTTTCGCACATCGTTGTTGAATATCCGCTGCATAACTACCATCCATCTTCAGCAAACAGCCCAAATAACAGAAATCATCCACCAGTTCAATACGTTGTCCGTCCATACAAACTCCCGTTGAAGGCCTCTGAGAGACCCACATCTGCTTGCATTTGTCGGGACGAAGACGAAGTCCATAGGCTGCGGCATACTTAGGAACGAGGTTCACAATCCTTTGCAGTTTTGCGTTGTTTTCAGCGAATAACACAATGTCGTCGGCGCACTCCAGGTCGACAAGGCAGCATCCTGATGGTGTTAGGATCATGTCCGCTAGAAACTGTTCTGCAACTCTACGCATGATGCCATCAATGGCGAAGTTAAATGGAAAAGGTCCTGCTACAGCTCCTTGCCTTACTCATGTTTTCATCTCGAAAGCTGACGTAAAACCGACAGGCGTACGAACTGCTGCTGTTGTTCCTTTGTTCATGTCCTCGCTTAGTCGAACATACTTTTCCGGGCCTCCATAGGCTCGCAGAGCGTTGAGCAATCGATCACGATGAGGAGAGTCTAATGCGGCTCCAAAGTTTAGAGAAGCAAGCTGTAATGGCTTCGAATACCCGATTCAATTACTCTTCTCACGACGAACACTTGTTCGATGGTCGATCTTCCGGGCTCGCTCCTCTCTGGTAGTTTTCTCACGATGTTTGATGAGTCGCTCGAGAATGAGATAAGATATATCCAAGATAAGATATATATTCTATGGCAGGATATCTAGCGGAGGTGAGCACGCGGCGCGACTGCGCGCAGCCGGTGGGGCTCGATCGCGTAGCCCTTTACTGCGGTGTCAGTGCTTACCTGCCATCGACAGCGGGGGATCTACAAGTACCTAGTCGTCATGCCCATGGCTAACCTGGCTAAGAGGTCGAGGTAACCGAGATATTGCTCGGCTAAGAGACCTTTTGCTTTTCCGGGTAATCATCGAATGCGCCAACGCCTTCACCTCTGCCCGGATAAAAATGCCTCACTTGCTCTGATTTATCGAGCCGGATTCATCAACGCAGCAGTGCTGGACGGCTATTGCACATTGCTCGTAATTGCTTTTCATTTGCTTGAACTTTTGGCAGCTCACGAAACCTTGGACATAAATATCATAAGAAAAAAAGAAATCAGTTTCGAAGCACATATAGAAACCAGCAGCATGGGTAACATGGCGACGGTTTTCGTTTTGTTGTAAGTTGTAAAAACGATGGTGCAGATGTATTTGAAACTATACGAAATTATTTGAGTCTAGATAATTATTCGCATTGTAGGTTTCGATTGTCGAATGAACTCAAAATACCCCTTTTGAGGTTGAAATTTCAATGGTTATTCGAGTTTCACGATGTCAAGGATAAGTCACCCGTAGTAAATGTTTGCATCCGTCTAACGCTTGAACATTCGACCCGAATCGAAAAATCGTGGATATCCGAGTGCGTTCAGATGGATCTCGAGTGGTACCAAGTTGGACCGGAATAGCAGTGCTTTCATTTTGAATTCATTCGGTTGAATCGGAAATCCACGACCATGGTTTTTAGAACGATTCGAATATCCGTTTTTCGATTCGGGTCCAATGTATACTATCGCTGATCACAGGTGTCGAAGAGAGCTGGGAAGAAACAAAAAGACGAACAGTTCAAGCTGCTCGCAGCGTCCTTGGAACGATAAAACTTGGACGGAGATACTTTGAAAAATAAGCATGGGTATGGATTGGCGAAGTAAAGACATGCGTACGGAAGAAGAAGGCTTTCTACCACGCTTCTCTTGAAGGCAGTGTTCACTATGATTCTCACTTTCGAGTTTTTTCACATAAAATAAAGCGTTGATCTTCAAGTGTTACCATAATCACGAAGAAACGGTGAGAAATACATTGAAACATCGTCTTTCAGTGGCATTATTCTCTGGCTTGAACTAGTTTTTAGATTGGATGAACATGTTCCCGGTGGTTGTGACCGGTGAAAAATGGGGTCAGTCGAAAATGGAAAAATATTTTATGCAAGACAGTATTAGTTAGGGTCCGAAAGAAGGGAGGGAGCAACAGAAAGCAGAAAACGGCACAAGACGGGACCACAAAATATTTGATCGTCGTGACGAACAGTTCCTGTTTGAGAAAAGGTGCGGGGTTAAAGTTAAGGATTCCGTGCCCTTCTGGTCCGTTTTTCTCAGTTTCTCCGTCATTTTAGTTCTACCCGGGGTTGAACTCGTCGATTTTGAGAATAATCTCAAAATTGAAGTTTATCGTGAACACTGCCTCTAAAGCAAACCCCGTCCAACTGGAAAGAGTATCAAGTCGCGAAAAGTGCGGCTAAGAAGGCAATAGCGAGAACGAGAGGCCAACGATATGAAAGTCTGTATCGCTAGATTGACACGAGAGAGGACGAGGGCGGTCTTTACCGGATCGTCAGGTAACGAATCCAAAAGACAGAGGATTCAGAGGAGTTTGTTAGGATAAGCGATGAACATGGTCGGCTCCTATTGAATGCCGAGCAGTTGAAGGAAAGGTATCGGCACTTCTTTGAGGCGGTTTTCACAGAGGAAATCCCGCATCACCCGTTACCTCAAGCTCTTCTCGTTCATGGGGCGAAGTCGCCGATCAGAGCAAGAGAAGTAGCACAAGCTCTAAAAACCGCTGAGGAATGGAAAAACTAACGGACCGGGTGATATTGTCGCGGAGTTATGGAAGAGTTAAAGTTGGAACCCTAGTGCTTGGCTTGCATTGCTATTCAACCAAATCGTGACTGAGCGCAAGGTTCCCTCAGACTGGAAGCCAAGCATAATACTGCCGATTTTCGAGAAGAAAGGGAGTCCTGCCGACTGTAGCAACTATCCTCAGAAAAATGAAAACAAGTTACTTGTATAATAAATGTAACTTACTTGAATGTCTCAGGTAACTTACAATTATATTACATGTAACATACATTTACATTACATGCAACTTAAATTTATATTGCATGTAAGTTACACTTATGTTACATGTAACTTACATTTATATTTTCACTATGGGTGGCCATCACGTGACGCAGAGAGCGCGTCCGAGACCGCGCACTACGCAAAAAAATTCTGTGCGAGGTTTTCCCTGCTGATGTGGGGTCAAGTACCTCAAACTTGGGTAATTAAACGAACAGCAACGCCAGTCGTAGGAGTGACCCCGCGAGTGCTTCGTACATCCCCCTTGGAAGTATCTTATCAGTATCTATCTGATTTGTTACGTGCGACTTATACTGTGCCATTTAAAGGCAGTGTTCACGATGAAAATCGTTTTTCTGTTTTTTCGCCTATCTTGAAAATGGCCCCATGCTGAATCCAATGATGTCTTTGAAATCGTACAAGACCTTCTGGGAACGGAGGTATGTTTCCTCAAAAAATGAGTTAAAGAAGCATGGTGGAAGAGTTGTCCGAGGCTTGTAACTTCCGTCTTTTGCATCCGATGTATGCGAGCTGAACTGAGTAAAGAGAGAAGTTGGGAATAAAGGGAAGAACGGGGCTGTTGATCGGAAACCATCGCTCATCTCACAATCTCGAGCATTCATTTGTTCACGTCTGTGGGCGTGGAAAGTGCATCTGGGTGTGACGAGCTGATGGGTGTCCAACTTTGGCGCCGTAGGGGACCGTTCCGAGCTCATTTTTCGGCGGGCGTGTGCTGCGCTTTTGGGGTTTGCCTTGCGCTCGAAGATGCAACTTCGGGCTCTTTTGGAGCTTTTCCTAGCTCGTTTTCATATGTTCTTTCGACTTCAGCGCTCTTTTGGAGCTTTTCCTAGCTCGTTTTCATATGTTCTTTCGACGTCAGCGTTACAGTGTGCCCCTCCACTACTCATTCCTAGTGGAAACTGAGACACATTTTTTATCGTGAACACTGCCTTTAAGTTACATGTAACATATCGGAGGGGCACCGCACGCAGTATCCTGCCGATATGTTGCACGTAACTTAAATGACCTGAGATAAGTCGCAAGTAACTTACATCGGCTCAAATTTGTAACAAGTAACTCGTTTTTGGCCTTTTATGTTACAAGTAACTTGTTTTCATTTTTCTTAGTCGGCCTAATCGGCTCCTTGGGCCGATAGTTGCTACAGTAAGCCGGAGTTTCTTTCTTCCGTACAATGAAGGTTTTTGAGAGGATTTTGAAAAGGAGAATAATGAATGGGTTAAGCTTTTGTACTACGTGGACACGTGAGTTGCATACGATCTGCGGCAGAAAAATCAAGCCCTTTAAAAATCACTGCCGGAGTTTATCAAGGCTCTGTCCTTTCCTCTCTGCTCTTCATCATCGTCATGGAGTTTATCACACGAAATCTGTAGCGTTCTGCCCTTTGGACACTGTTGTGTGCTGATGACGTGATGCTCGCCTCAGACGACGAACAAAATCTCAAAGCGCAACTTCATGACTGGCACGACAGACTGTCAGAATTCGGCTTACGACTCAATAAAAAAAACGGAATACATGACGAAAGCGAGTTGTGATGATTCCATTCAAGTCGACAACACCGTCTTGCCGAAAGTACATGCGTTTCGATATCTTGGATCGACGCTCACTGACTCTGGGACGTTGACGGCTGAAGCTGACGCACGAATCAATGCTGCTTGGTTGAAATGGCGGATCGCGAGTGGAGTACTTTGTGATAAGAAGTTATGCTACAGGCTCAAGTCAAAGAGTTATCGTTCGGTTGTGAGGCCCGTCGCACTGTATGGCACAGAGTGTTGTCCTATGGCAAACGAAGCAGTAAGACGGCTATGCGTTATGGAAACAAAGATGCTGAGGTAGAGTGGTGGGCTGACCCGATTGGACCGAGTTCGGTGTGAAGACGTGCGTGAAAGATTCGGTGTCGCGCCCATTTCGGAAAAAACCGCGAACATCGCCGATGATGGCATGTGACGTTCTGCGAGCTGAAAAACACGATAGCGAAGGCGGCTATGCAGCACCAAGTGACGGGCCAGCGACCAAGAGGACGACCTAAGCAGCGCTGGCTGGATGTCTTTTATACCGATATGAGAATTCCAGGCCACAATCCTGACAATTCGAACAACAAGGGTGAAATGCTTGAAGGCACTGTTCGCAACAAAAAAAATCGCTTTTCTGTTTTTTTGCCTATCTTCAAACCGGCCCCATTCTGATTCCAATGATGCTTCTGAAATCGTACAAGACCTGGGAATGGAGTTATGGTCCCTCAAAAATTGAGCTAGGGAAGCATGGTGGACGAGTTGTCCGAGGCTTGTAACTTCCGTCTTTTGCAGCCGATGTATGCGAGCTGACCTGAGTAAAGAGAGAAGTTGAGAATGAAAGGAAGAACGGGGCTTTTGATCGGAAACCATCGCTCATCTCACGATCTCGAATGTTTCATTGTTCACGTCGAGGGGCGGAAAGGAGCCGGACTTGCCCACAGCGGCGGGGTTAGCCCACTTTTCTAAGCCGTTTTGCGGCTCATGGGTAGCTTTTTGTCCCGTTTCTTCGACGCTGTTCTGCTTCTGAGAGCCACGAGAAGCGTTTGTCATTAAAAATTTGAGGATGAAGTTTATCGCGTACAGTGCCTTTAAAGGCAGCAAATACGCTCAAAAATGATATCAATTTTATGGAATGAATCGAATGTCTGAAGCTGTTCATATTCAGAGATAACGGAAAAACCGGAAAGAAATCAACTGAAATGAAGATATAACGTATCGTTCTATATTGGCCCGAAAATGGACGAGTTGTACCGCATTGGCTGAAATAGCGGAGCTAGTTACAAATTTGTTGGGATAACGACGCTAATGTACTCGTACGGCGTTTTCTGGAACGCTTACGACGTTAAAAGCGTAAAAAATGAGCCAAAATGACCGTAATCGAGCATTGAACATTTGTATTGAGGGGTGGAGCCGGTATCGATGGGCGGGGAAAGGATGATTTTGTGACTCAATACTGCTCGAATACGGTCATTTTAACTCGGTTTCAACTCTTCCAACTTTGTGAGGGCTCTTCTAGGGCCCGTACGACCCCACTAATGTGGTTATCTCAACAACTTTTGCGAGCGTGTATGCTGCCTCAAGAGGAAGAAGATGAAGAAGAAGAAGAAAAAGAAGAAGATTCGATTGGAAAGATTTTTGGGGCCGGACATCGAATAGTGAACGAAAGGTGCTACTTTAGAAGTTCCGAATTCGAACAGGTATTCGAACGACATTCATTCAAATAATTGGATTAGAAACCCTCCGAATGGCAGACCTATAGCTCAAACTTCGGTCAGGACAGGGTCCACCTCAGTATGTGACTCCACTTTCTTGCAGAGACAAGACGCTTCAGCTTTCCTTCCTAGACAGTGAATCACGCTTTATTTTGTCTGACAGCGACCTATCTTGCCAGATAGCGCAGAGATTGTTTTCGAAGTCGCTTACATAGCATGCACTATTGCATTCGATTTGTCACCTAATGAACTTTTTTTCGTATAAATTTCATGTCATGACATTGGCTATTCACTGAGCATACAGCGATGGCGCTTTTCACTGCTCTTCTCTTTGTCTCCACTCTTCTCCTAACTACCACCCACGCCCAAAGTAAGTTCACGTCGATTCCGGAATTCACAAAAATGCAGCCTTTCTGTGGAAAAACGTTCGTGTACTGAGAAGGGAACTCCCTCCTGTCTCTCGTATACACACACATTGCTCACCCATGCCGTGAGCTCTATTTTCTATCGTTTTTTTCTCGAAAAAAAGAGACTTTATTTCATTGTAGCAGGAAGGGTCGTGCAGAAAAGAACCTTTATTAGTGGTGGGCAGATATGAGGCACCTTAAAGCCACAGTCCAATCTCAGAATCGATTTTTGGTTTTTGTACCTATCTTGGAGACGATTTCAAGCTGATCACAATGATGTCTCCCGAATTGCTCAAAAATCACTACGAACGGAGTTACGGCTCCTCAAAAATTTCGCTTTCGAACGGCTAGAAGTTTGCGGACGAGTTGTCTCGAGCCTGTATTTTCTTGTCATTCGCAGCCATCGTTCTGGAGCAGGCCACAATATAAAGCCAGACCGAAAACAAATTGAAGAACATAGGTTTTGAATAAAATCACTCGCGCGTCTCTTCCCTATTGAGGTCGGAAACCTGACGGTGGGCGTTACCCATTTTTTCTTTCAAGGGGGCGTGGCCGACTTTTTCCTAGCCTTTTCTCGCTTATTTGAACGAATTGAGATTTCGCGCTTGGCAGGGTTGCTATAGGCGGCAGCCGGACCAAAATATCAAAAATTACCTCTGAGGTTGGACTGTGCCTTTAAAGGCATCGTACGCGCAGAAAACCGTGTATTATTTTTTCATGTTTTTGTGTAGCTCGGCCTCTCTAGTGAACGAAAATGTCGAAGGGGCCCATGCAAAACGTTCATTTGCAAGGAAAAGTCAATCGGAACACATTGTAAATACGAATTTGAAATTCGCGCCAAAATCCTTTTTGAGGGTTTTCTGCTTCTGGAGGCCTCGCCACTGTCATTTTCGGAGTTTTTCTGCATGTGGAGTTAGTGCCGTAACTATTTTTCATGTTGTGTTACGGTCGCACCAACATTCCAGGAAAAAGTGCTAGATGACTGGTGAGAGTTGGTGGCGGATCTTCATCTTTGACGCCTCCCAACCTCATTGCCCAAGGTTTTTGACGCGCCAAAGTTTACCAGTGTGGTCTACCGAGCTCAGTCATGAAATTGAGCCTGAAAATTGAAAATTGATTTCCAGCGCGAACGATGCCTTTAAATTCATGGAAACCACTAATAAACCACGGTATCTTAAAGGCAGTGTTCACGATAGAAATCGTTTTTCTGCCTTTTCCGCCTGTCTTGAAGACGGTCCAATTCTGATTCCAATGATGTTTTTGGGATCGTACAAGACATTCTAGGAACGGAGTTATGTTTCCTCAAAAAATGAGTTAAAGAAGCATGGTGGACGAGTTGTCCGAGGCGTGTAACTTCCGTCTTTTGCATCCGATGTATGCGAGCTGAACTGAGTAAAGAGAGAAGTTGGAATAAAGGGAAGAACAGGGCTATCGATCGTAAACCATCGTTCATCTCAAAATCTCGAGCATTCATTTGTTTACGTCTGTGGGCGTGGAAAGTGCATCTGGGTGTGACGAGCTGATGGGTGTCCAACTTTGGCGCCGTAGGGGACCGTTCCGAGCTTATTTTTCTTAGTTTTTACAACGTTAGGGTTGCGCTAGGCCCCGCAGCTGCCGATATCCACCAGAAAATCAGACATGGTTTTTATCGTGGACACTGCCTTTAAAGGCACAGGACACCCAAGAATTTTTTTTCAGATTTCGTGCTTGTCTTGGAGAGAGTCACACGCTGATCACAGTGGTATCTCTGAAATCGTCCAGGACGCCCTTTGAACAGAGTTATGGCTCTTCAAAGATGCCTAGATTTTGAGGGTGAAAATTTGGTGGACGAGTTGTCTCAGGCCTGTATTTCTCTTCATTCGCAATCGTTCGGTAAGGGAAAGCCAGTATAAGGAGACAGTCCGACAATGAACTGAAGAACGACGACTTGTTGGAATTCATCCATCCATCGAGCTGCTATCGAGTTCGAAAATCTGTTAGGGGGTCGGGCCTGTGGTGGTGAGTGAAGGGGGTCGGGCCTGTGGTGGTCGCTTATATCTCGCTTATTTGGAGAAATTGAGATCTCGCATTCGGCACGTGTTATACAGGAAGGGTCTGCTACAAAATTACATAAAAATCTCAAAATTCATATCTGAGGGTGTACTGTGCCTTTAAAGGCAGTGTTCACGATAAATTTCACTTCCGTTATCTCCACGGCTTACGGAAGGCCTCGTGCCCTGTATAGCAAGGCATGCTAAAAAAGGACACGAAAAACGCGTTCTTGAGCGAAATCAGTTAACGTTGATTTATGAGCGTGGAGGAATTGACCGCTAGAAGGATGATACCTATCAAAGCAATGTAACGATCAGCTCACTTATCAGCACTTCCTTCACTTGATCATTGCTGTTATCTGAATCTTCATTTGTTCCTTCCGAGGGGCGGATCTGGGGCACCAGGCGTGTCTGGGCCACCGAAACGCTTGTTTGCAGCCGTTATTTTGCCGCTCCTGGCTCGTTTTCTACCGTTCTTTCGACACTGGGAGCCTAAGATCCTTCTCGCCTATCATTTCACTGTGGAAAGTCAACGAGGATGATCATCGTGAACGCTGCCTTTAAGGCTATTGGTATACTTTCACGACACGCCGTCGCATCGCTCTGAACAGCGACAGCGACCGCCCGCCGTGGAACTCCAGCCCTTTAAATCTGTCGCTGTCGCAGTGCGCTGCACAGTGACAGCGACAGTGGCAACGACAGGCATAGACACATTTGCGATATGTAAGCCCTCCGCGACACGTCGCTGCGACGGACATGCGACAACTGTACTTACGATTGCCAGTGCCGTTGCTCCTACGATGGCCCCGCCACGATTTGTGCTAAATGTCATGTCTGTCGCTCATGGCAGCGACAGTATACACCATTGACCTTAAAGGCACAGTCCAACCTCAGAATCGTTTTTTCTGGTTTTCTGCCTATCTTGAAAAAGGCCTCACGCTGATTTCAATGGTCTGAAATCGTAGAACGCCCCCCAGGAACAAAGTTATGGCCCCTCAAAAATTGTGCTACGGAAGTATGGTGGACGAGTTGTCCGAGGCTCGTAACTTCCGTCATTTGTACCCGATGTTCGCGAACCGACCTGAACAAAGAGAGATGCTGAGAGTGAAGGAAAGAACGGGGCTACTGGTCGAAAACCATCCTTCACTTCGCCGCTGTTGAGCTCGAAAGATCGTACAAGGGGCGTGCCAAAGTGGCTTCCGGGTGTGGGCGCCCCAAGGTGGCTTCCCCCTATATCTCTCTTATTCGGAGGAATTGAGAGCTCGCATTTGGCAGGGGCCCTATAGGGTGGGTATACTTGGAAAACTATGTGGAAACCTCAGATTTCGTCCCTGAGCTTGGACTGTGCCTTTAATAAAGGCAGTGCTCACGATAAATCGTGGATGTTCAGCTTCTTACATATTATGATACATAGGTGAAGAGCTTAGTGTGACAGCAGCGTCAGGAAGGACTGCAGAAAGCGACGAGAAAACACTTTTTTCACGCCTAAGCAGGACCACTTGTGTGACGTCATATTTTTCAGAATGTATATAAGGACTGACCGCTGAGCGGGAATGAAGTCTTCTTGTGCTAACGTGATCCACCTTATCCACTGCTACTTATCGAAGCCATTGCCTTTGCTGCCCTGCTGTTTACGTGTTCAAGCCCCTTCAGAAAGGATTAGTTTGGGGGGCGGGGTGGCCCAACGGGTTGAGTGGCCCACGCGATTTCCACCCACTTCCCGATGGTTTTTCGTGATTCTCTCTTCGATGTTTTCATCGGTCGATTCCAAAGCTCACGTTTCTGTGAAAAAACTAGAGATTTTTTCATCTCAAACACCGCCTTTAAGCACTCAACCGTCATCGGGTATGATCCACTTTGTCGATTCGCAATCCTTTTGTAAGCTTAAAGGCAGTGTTCACGAGAAGAATCGTTTTTCTGCTTTTCCGCCTATCTTGAAGATGGTCCCATGCTGATTCCAATGTTTTTGAAATCGTACGAGACCTTCTGGGATCAGAGTCATGGTCCCTCAAAAATTGAGCTAGGGAAGCATGGTGGACGAGTTGTCCGAGGCTTGTAACTTCCGTCTTTTGCAGCCGATTTATGCGTGCTGACCTGAGTAAAGATTCAAGTTGGGAATTAAGGGAAGAACGGGGCTATTGATCGGAAATCATCGCTAATCTCATAATCTCGAGCATTCATTTGTTCACGTCGGTGGGCGTGGAAAGTGCATCTGGGGTGTGACAAGCTGACGGGTGTCCAACATTGGGGCCGTAGGGGGCCGTTCCGAGCTCTTTTTTCTTAATCTTTTCAACGTTAGGGTTGCCGTAGGCCCCGCAGCTGCCTATCTCCACCAAAAAATCAGACATGGTTTTTATCGTGGACACTGCCTTTAAGTGGATTTAATGCCGAAATCGGCCCACCGAATCGCACCCGATGGCGGGTGTGTTCCTAACCCCCATGTGTGTCAACTAGCTGACGAGTGCCAGAGGTGGGTGTACGGTGATGTGAGTGGGAACATGCTTACCCGGAGAGCGTTCCATGCAGGCTCCAATCCTGTAAGTGCTCAACATTACCCCGTAAAAGTCGACATCCTTGTAACAGATTGGGGCAGTCTGGATTTTCTGGTTGCGCGTCAATCTTCGAACAATAAGCTCACTTGATGAATGATTCTTTAGGTGCTATAGCCGAATGGAACTGGGTAGATATGATGCATCCGAAGCCGGCGCGTAAGTGTCTTCGGTGTGGAGCTACATTATAGATAGAATTTTCTTACTATTAATGAGTGTACCTTCAGTGGTATACAGAACACTTCTTTAATCACTCCTATCAACCCGTTGCAGCGAATCGGCCTTGTCCGACGAATACAGACTGGCCTGTTTGGCTACCTGGCTTTGGTCATCCTAAATATCCCTGCAAAGAGCAGCCTGAGCCCAAACCCGAACCTACCGGTAAGCCGATAAAGCGCATTTCTAGCTTTGGAAAACTTCATTTTAACTTTTGAAGATGACGATGATGGCTATGGGGAGATCAAGGACAGCTGCGGTGGAAGCATGAGCAACACCATTAGAAGAATGTTCTTTCGAGAACACAATAAAGTCCGATCAAGGGTTGCACTTGGGAGACAACGTGGATATCCAACTGCCACTAGAATGACCAAATTGGTCTGTTCCTGAACCTTGTTCGTCTACGCCTCTTCGAGACTGCAACATTTTCAGACGTACAACTGCTCACTTGAGGCATCTGCCGTGGAGTGGGTTTGCAGCCGCGTCCCGGGACCTCCCGCTATGGAGCTCATGTTTTATTTCAGAGATGCAACAGGAACACTCCCACTACTAAAAGCCGCTCAGGTAGTTTCCGTGCTAAGCACCCGTCCAATTAGAAACAAGTGCATAAAGTACATGCGAGATCCATCTCTCGATATTGGTAGCACTCCTTACTTTCATTCAGAAATTTTTCAGGAGGCAATGTCTTCCTGGATGGGTCAGGGCAGTGGACGCAAGCATTTCGTTCAACCGACGGTGAACTTGTTTTTAAAAGCATTTTGTATCAAGATGAGCTCCGTTGTTCAGTAATACTGACGCGAGATTCGCGAGCATCACTATAAACAATGCTTTGAGATGAAAATTCAGCAAATTATGGCTCATTCTCTGACAGAATTTTCCGTGAACCTCCCACAAACCTGCCGGTTCGTAGCCTCTAACAAGGGAACCACAATAAGTCATAGTGACCATTCCAAATGAAATGTACTTTTCTAGAACCATTTTCGGACGACAAGTCCGAATATGCCCATCGCAGCTGCCTAGACCCACTCTGTAAAAAAGTTATAGGCATTTTTTCTCTGATTTTCGTACTTATTGTACCCTCCAAAAAGAGCATTAATTTTACGAAAATCCGGAAACAGATCTCATAATCGTGTCCAGCTCCCAAAACTACCCCCACTAAGCAAAGTTAGGTTGAAGGAACATTTTCCAAACTTTGCGCAGACTAACAGCGTTTTGGACCTGTACGGATTTTCGGTTGGGCGTTTATTTACAGCCATCAGAGGGCTCCCAAAGCGTTTTAGAAAAATATTCCAGATTTGACTAAAAATTCGCTCTCAAGAGTTATTTGGGGTGCTGATCACGAATCGGAGGTTCATTTATCAATTTTCCGAAGTTTTCGACGGTAGTCGTTCACAGATTCCCATCGGGTGAGAATTTGATGGCAAATCGCGACTTTTGACGATTTACGGAGTGCTTCTATAGAATATGCTCAATTCATTTCTGTGGGGGTTATTTGGAGTGCTGAACACGAATCCGATGTCAGTTTATCGATTTTTGGCAGCTTACGGTAGATTACGGTGGGTATAGGAAAGCCTACACGTTGCTGCGACAGTATAGCGGGAAGATGAAGAGATGTTCTCCTGTCTTGAACACTACCAATGGAGTTGCAGTTGGTGATGCGACGCTGCCAATATGGAAGGATTACTTCAGTTCACTACTGAATCGTCCAGCGCCATCAGTACCTGAGCTCCCGCATGTTCAGAGAGCACATTACGATGTCAGTGAGGAACCGCCGACTGAGTCTGAAGTTTTGGATTGTGTCCGGAAAATGAAGAATGGAAAGGCAGGTGGAGATGACAACATCACTGCTGAAATGCTGAAAGCTCTTCCTCCGTCTGGGATTCGTGAAATGACCAACACCATCCGTGCCATATGGATGAGCGAAAGGATACCCGATTCGTGGAGACATGCGATCATCGTACCTCTTCACAAGAAGCTATCCGTCACGGATCCTAAGAACTACAGAGGAATCTCTCTACTTCGTGTCATGTACAAGGTTTTAGAACGTATCATTCTCGAGCGACTTATCAAACATCGTGAAGGAACGACCAGAGATGAGCAAGCCGGTTTTCGACCTGGAAGATCGACCATCGACCAAGTGTTCGTCGTGAGAAGAGTAATTGAATCGTGGCAGCGGTTTTCGAAGCCATTACAGCTTGCTTTTTTGACTTTGAAGCCGCGTTCGACTCTCCTCATCGTGATCGATTGCTCAATGCTCTGCGAGCAGATGGAGTCCCGGAAAAGTATGTTCGGTTAATCGAGGACATGAACAAAGGAACAACAGCAGCAGTTCGTACACCTGTCGGATTTACGTCAGCTTTCGAGGTGAAAACAGGAGTAAGGCAAGGAGCCGTTGCAGGACCTTTTCTTTCAACTTCGCCGTTGATGACATCATGCGTAGAGTTGCAGAACAGTTTCCTGCGGATGTGATCCTAACACCATCAGGACGCTCCTTGTCGACCTGGAGTACGCCGACGACATTGTGTTATTCGCTGAAAACAACGCAAAACTGCAAAGGATTGTGAACCCTGTTTCGAAGTATGCCGCAGCCTATGGACTTCGTCTTCGTCCCGACAAATGCAAGCAGATGTGGGTCTCTCAGAGGCCTTCAACTGGAGTTTGTGTGGACGGACAACGTATCGAACTGGTGGACGATTTCTGTTATTTGGGCTGTTTGCTGAAGAGAACGATGGTAGTTATGCAGCGGATATTCGACAACGATGTGCGAAAGCTACGTCTGCATTCAATTCTCTAACCAAGCGTTTGTGGTCTACCACCATCGCGAAGGAAGTCAAGTTGCGCGTCTACCTATCCGCTATTCGCCCTATCATGATGTACGGATCGGAGACGTGGGCAGCACCGAAAACGCAGATGGAAAGGTTGGATTGCACGGGGAGGAAGCTTTTAGGCGTTTGCTTGGATATTTCTGGCCGCGTGTATGCCATAACGAAGACCTTTACAAGGAAATCGACGCAGTACATCAACGCTTGACACGAGGGAGGTGCCAGCATCTCCTAACGCCATCTCAAGCAGCAATGGAAAGTCGACTTCGACTGCTCGGGCATATACTAAGAAGAACGCCGGATCGTCTCGTACAACACGCTTTAAAAATGCTTCCAAATCCTGTCTGGAAACGGCCACCTGGGCGTAGGCGAAAGTTCTGGACGGATGTGGTTAAAGAGGATTTAAAGTCACTCGGCATCGAAAGACAGTTCAGGCGCGATGTTTCGTTTCGCAGGAAATGGAATAGTGACAGCTGGATGGAATGTGTTCAAATTGTGGCTGAAGACCGTGAAAAATGGACACGGCTGACTACTAGGACGGCACACCTCGGTGAAGATGCGGAATGACCGCGTCAGGCGAAAGCCAACCGATTAAGTCAAGTAAGTAATACGGTACTTTGGTCAAAGTCTCAGATTTGTCTCAAAGTTTCTATGTGGGGGTTATTTGAAGCACTGAATACGAATTTGATGTCCATTTGTCGATTATCAAAATACAGAGGTAGGTTTTGTCTCCTAAATGGCACGTTACCTACCGTAACCTACAGTAAACCTTAAAATTTGGACAAGCGAACCCCAGATTCTAGTTCAGCACCCCAGATTACCTCTACAGACATGTTTTTAGCCAATTCAGGAGAAAATTTTAAAAACACCCTAAAATTCCATGGTAAGAGGGTCTAAATATTTCTTGGTTATATCTCGGCTATTTCTCGGCTACTTCTTGTCCGTTTCGTGAGAAGCCGAGGAATAGCAGCGAAATATCCGGGTAATAGCCCACCAGGAGCCGCTGCGGAGCTGGTGGGCTATTTTGCGGCTGTTTCGCGGCCAAAACTCTCAGAGTATTAGGTATAAATAAACGCCCAACCTAAAATCCTTCTAAGTCCAAAACGTGCTTCTTGCAACGTGCTTTTTTGAAGCTTCGCGGCAAGGTACCCTCTTACCTTGCCGCGAAGCTTCAAAAAACGTTCATAACTTTTTTCAGAGTGGGTCTAGGCAGCTGCGTTGGGCATATTCGGACTTTTCGGCCAAAAATGGTTCTAGAAAAGTACATTTTACTTGGAATGGTCACTATGACCTACTGTGGTTCCCTTGTAAGACACTGTAAGACACCGTTCAAGTAGAAGAATTGGGAAGTTCGGAGTCGGTTCACGGCTCAGCGAACCTGCCCTGAAGGTTGTTCTCGGCGCCATCAAGGTACTACTGAACCTTCATAGCAAGGTCAGAGGACGTTAATTGTGCCGAGAATCTCCTGACCAGGGAACTTCTTTTGATAACACTGGCCATTCGGAATGAAATGTACTTTTCTAGAACCATTTTCGGACGTGATGTCCGAATATGCCCATCACTCTGAAAAAAAGTTATTGGCATTTTTTCTCTGATTTCCGTACCTAGTGTACCCTCCAAAAAGCGCATTATTTTTATGAAAATCTGGAAACGGACCCCAAAAAAAACCCGCAAGAAAAATTTTTAAAAAATGTGGAAGCACGTTTTGGACTTAGAAGGATTTTAGGTTGGGCGTTTATTTATACCTAATACTCTGAGAGTTTTGGCCGCGAAACAGCCGCAAAATAGCCCACCAGCTCCGCAGCGGCTCCTGGTGGGCTATTACCCGGATATTTCGCTGCTATTCCTCGGCTTCTCACGGAACGGACAAGAAGTAGCCGAGAAATAGCCGAGATATAACCAAGAAATATTTAGATGTAAACAAAATTAACCAAGACGCAACCGTCGTCGGCTGGCCGTGCCACTATCTGGGACCGCCAGCGGTTGGGCGGGGCCTCCAGAAGCTGAACGAGGAACCGACGGCGGTGCTGATATCTGAATCATGCCTCTGGAGTGCTCCGTATATCTACCTGGAGAGCCTTATTTCTCGGCCATTTCTCGGCTGTTTCGCGGCGAGCATTATTTGGCGGCTATTTCGCGGCGAGAATTCTTTGGCGGCTAATTCTCGGTCAAAACTCTCAGAGTAGAGGGCTCTAGAACAGGGATGTGCGAAAAATTTTCGGAAGCTTGAAGTCAAAAAATTACGGTTCTCGTCTCGAGACCAAATTTTTTGGAGCAGATGGGTCATTTGGAGTACGGCCATTTTTTGAAGAATTTTCGGTTTTTTTTGGTATTGATTTTCCGTAAAAAAAAACAAAAAATACTAGCAATTAAAAAAAGTGTGCTTTTGCAGCGTAACATAGTGTGGTTAAGCATTCTACAAATTCTTGACCGAAATTTTTTTTGTGCTCCGGTTTTTTTTGGTTTCTAAAATTTTCCGCACACCCCTGCTCTGGAAGCACTCCAAAAACTGTTCCAGATTTGACTCAGAATTCTCCCAGAGGGGTTATTCGGAGTGCTCAACACGAATCTGAGTTTATCGATTTTTGACAGCTTTCCAGATTACCCCTCATACACATTTTCAGCGAAAATCGGAAAAAAATTCAAAACACTCTAAAAGTTGTCTGATGCGCTCGCTATCAGCCTGGGCAAAGTCCGAAAAATGTGATTTCACCCAAACTTTGCCTAGAAGGGGGTGATTTTGACGCTGAACACGCTTATGAGGTCGGTTCCCAGATTTTCTAAAGATTAATGCGGGTTTTGATGGATACAATAGGTACGAAAACTCGAGAAAAAAATGCTCATAACTTCTTCCAGGGTGAGCCTAGGCAGCTGCGATGGGCATAATCGGACTTCACGTCCAAATGGTTCTAGAGAAGTAAATTTCACTTAGAATGGCCAGTTTGATTAAAAGAAGTTCCTTGTGAGACGCTTTCCAAAAAAAAATCCTGGTCCCTCCGTTTTTCTTTCTTTTCCCTGCAATAGTTTTCCTATTCCCTCTTTTTCGTAACTTACAGAGAGGATTCTAGGGCTAGGCTAGCGCTTCTGACTAGGGAGGGACGGGTTCCAGCGCAAACTGGAGATTCAAAGAATGATCTGTTGAATGGTGTGGGGTAAACGAAAAGAAACTGTTTGAAGTTGGGCAAATTTCCTTACTCGGGTAGATAAAAAACGACAAAATATTGTTTGAATTTTCGAAGTTCGGACATTTTCAGCCCAAACATTGTTCGGGCGACGCTGAACATCAATGTAAGATCCATTTTCAGTTCTCCGAAATATTACGATACGTTACTGCAGATAAATGATATTGTCCCTACCGTACCTTTCAGTAATCGTATGCTAAAACAAAAACGGATCTTGTATTCGTTATCAGCGCCCCAAACCATTCTCCTAGCCAAAATTGGGGCTGGAAATGTTTCAGTTTTTGAAATAAAAAAAATCACATTTCCTGCCATTTTTGATCACGATCTTTTTTGCCATGCATTTTTGTGAATGAATTTTACCAAACTTTAAATTGTTTCTTATCACCTCCCATATACAATTCAATATATGATTTCTAGAAACTTCGGTTTGTGTAAGGATCAGTCCCTACTCTGAGAGTTTGGGCTCCGCAGCGGCTCCTGGTGGGCTATTTCCGGGCGAATTCGCGGCTATTTCTCGGCTGTTCACTAAACTTAGAATGGACAAGAAGTATTCGAGATATAATCGAGTAGTAAGGAACCAGAAGTAACCAAGACGCAACCGCTGCCTGCTCGCCGAGCCACCATCCGGGGCCGGCAGCGGTTGGGCGGTGCCTCCAGAGGCTGAGCGAGGTCCAAATACCTCAATTGTGGGTAACTGAACCAACAGAGGTGCTGACGTCTAAATCATGCCTCTGGAAGGCGCCTTATTTCCTGGGGAGCATTATTTCTCGACCATTTCGTGGCCATTTCGCGGCGAGCATTATTTGGCGCCTTTTTCGAAACTATGGTACCCCGGTGGATTCGCGGTAGAATCAAGGCATTGCCCAGGTTCTGCCGAGATTTGGGTTATTTGACCAGACGAAAATACGGCAGTGCTGGGATTCTGCCGGGAAAATCTCTCGATTGTCGTTAAGGCATACAAAAACTAGAGCCATCAGCTCTAACCAATCTATGGTTTTGTAGTTCGACGCGATACCGGAAGAGCTCTGCACGCTACTGCACTAGGGTGCCCTCTTTGCAATCTTGGCAAAAAACTTGCGGTAATTTCGTGGCGTTTTCGCGGTCATATCGCGACAGACTTCCTCTCGGTAGTTACCCTGAAGATTGCGAAGTTGAGGGGTCTGCGGTAGTTGGGTTTGCGGCAGGTTCTAGGTGAGTTGGCGGCGCGGGCGAGGCTCACGGTACCCTCTGGTTCCGGGCCTGATTTGTTGTGTGCGATTGCGGACTTGCGTCGTGGGGGAGCGACGCATCGCTTCCGTACGAGCTTCCGCGCCCGCCCCTCATCAGCTGATCGTGTACGTCTCTTTCTACATTTTCAAGGGTTTTCCTAGTTCTTTCATCATACGAAAGCGATGCGTCCCGCCCCCCACGACGCAAGTCCGCACACACTAAATCAGGCCCGAAACCGGAGGATATGTTGGTGGGTGGTACCGTAATCTGTTTCTTCAGAGCCAAACCGGTACTGTACAACTACGGTAACCCACCATAGAACAGTCCTTCGAAAATCAGAAAAATGTGCATTTCGCGAGCTCTTGTCAGCTCTCCCTGTTTACATCACTTTCCACTGACTCCAGTTTTTTTAAAGATAATCTCGGATGAAATCAGATCACTTGGATGCGCAGTGGCACACTGTGGCGATAGGCAAGCAGCCGACGTTCTTTGTCGCTACTGGCCGTGAGTCTTTGGATTTTAGAAGAATTAGCAGGTATATGCCTTGGGTACAGAGTTGTTTTCTTTCAGGAAGGATATAGAACTGCGTCGTAGGCCATACAAGGTTGGCAAAACGCTCTCGGAGTGCGGTGATGATGAGGAGACTGAGGTTCCCAACAAGAAAACGGGACTATGTGAATTGAGGGAAAAAGCAAAAGAAGAAGAGGAAGAGGAAGAGGAAGAAGAAGAAGAAGAAAGAAAAGAAAAAGAAGAAGAAGAAGAAGAAGAAAAAGAAAAGAAAAAGAAAAAGAAAAAGAAAAAGAAAAAGAAGAAGAATATGATGACGAACCGAAATGGGGTGATGAAATGAGCGAGGAAGACGAGAACTAGTAATTGATCCAGATTTTCTTGCAATAAAAGAGCATATTCCCACCGCGACCACGCAGTAGAATCTCGAATCACAGTTATTGGAGAATCTAACGGTGTCCCAAAGGGGCCAAAAAATTGGCCTTACCCTTGCAAACGTTTATTCTCTAACAATAAAGTGGGATTGAACACACCCAGCTTTCGCACCCTCTTGTGGACCCGGCAAACGGAAGGGCACCGTTTATACTTTCGCCGCCTAGCGGCACTGCGGAGAACATTCCTATAACATTGATTGTGCCACGCCGCGTGATTAATGGTAGGCGCCGTTTATACTCCCGCCGCCGAGCGGCGCGGCACAGTGCATGGGCGGAAGTGTAAACTACGTCCAAGTACTACGCACGCGGCGAAAATCCCCTGCATTCACATCGTTGATTTCTCAGGAGACTAAGGCGTGTTTTACACTCCAATCGTTATTTGCTGCGATTTCAGAGTTCAAATACTTATCGGCGTGCGAGGCGATCTCGATCGATACCCATGGTTATCATGTCACTGCATCACATGGCGATGGTACTCTGGAACAGGCTTAACAAGGAAACTACTATGAGCCAAAGTGCTCATTCCAATTGAAAGAAACATTTCTAAAACCGTTTCCGGATTCAGAATCCAAATATGCTTAAAGGCAGTGTTCACGATTATTATCGCACTCGAGTTCAACCCAGAAATGGTCATGAGGTAACTAAAAGTGAAGAAACAGCGAAGAAAAACGTCCAGAATAAGCTAAAATAGCGGTTTCTAACATTCAGGGCGTGGACGAGAGTCATGGGCCCAGCTGATTTTAGCTAGCGCGCGCAAATCGCGAAATCTGCTCGAATCGAGCAGGCTGGACGCGGCATAGTTGCTTGGCGATTCGCCATCGGAACGTGTGCGCGCCACAAGCTCGTCCGAACGGGGGGCGAAGCAGGATAGGTAGGCGCATCGGGATAACCTTCAAAGCCATTTTTATCGATTTCTGGCCCGTTTTCGTTGCTTTCTTCGACCCTATTCTCTCCAGCATCTGCCAACTTACTCTTTCACACTGAAACCTCGAGAACTAGATTTATCGTGAACACTGTCTTTTTAGGAGACAGGCCTTGAGCAGAATTCTATTTTTTCTTCTCAAAAATTGCCAGTTGTGTACCCTTACCTGTTTGAGAAATTCGGAAGAAGCTCACAACTTCTTTCAGAGTGATTCTAGGTGGTTGCGGAGGGCCTATTCGAACTCTACGTCTAGAACCGCTTCTAGGAAAGTACATTTCATCCGAAAAGGCCACTTTTACCGAAAAAAAAATCCCCACACTTGGTGAATCAAATTGAGAGGATGAATAATGTGTAACTCTTCTTCAAATAGCAAACGCGATGCAGCCATCGTTAAAAACCCCGGTTTATGAGATGACAGCCAATCGGCCTGCTGTCGGCAATCGAGATCGCCTAAGGTAGCCGGTGGGCAACAGCCTCGACTGTTCTCAGAGAATCTGAACGGATAAAGCCGTGAAAACTCCGCGAACCTTGATGGAGCCGCGACGAGCCAGGTAAACATAAATTCACCTCGCATACAAAGCGATATCAGTCACTTTCTAATCATGTGGCTGGGTCCGCTCAGTTGCAGGCATCATTTGAATAAAACCGATTCATTTCACCTCCAGGAGTGCGATCCAAGAATATTCCCACGACTCCGTGGGAGGACATATATCCTCTGCTTCCGAGCCAGATCTACTCTGTTCCCTCGCGCGCCTGTGCGGAGCGAGTGTACTGACAGCGAAAAAGTGTGGTGAGAAGGAGACGCCGCGTACGCGCGCAGACGCACGCGTTGAACGGGCATGAATCTCACTCGGAAACAGATGATAGCCTTTCCATGGACCAATTTGCTTTCCATGGCTAAGAATTGTATCTGCGTATTGCATCCACGTGGCCGTGGCTACGTTTCCATGGAAGCCTTTTGCCATGGGAATGTTCTTGGAACGCAACCCAGATTTCTAAGGAAAAAGTGCAGCGCTGGTCCACTTCTAGGCGTACTGTCCGCAATTGCACTTAAACTAGTGGTTGACGATATGTCACCCTTTACTTATTAACGAACCAGCCCCGCCCGTGTTTCCCATTGATCAAACGAGTTTAAACTCTCCACCCTTTAACAAGGGACCACTTTAAACGAAAAATGGAATTATGGAAAACGGGCTTGTAAGGGTTGTAGAGGAGTTAGAAAGAAACAGTTTGAGATTTTGAAATTTCACTCAGTCCTCACGGTTAGACTATTACTGCATTATGGCTTACAGTAATGACATTTCTATGTGTTCACCCTATTTGTTTTGAGTTTTAACAGTGTCTCTTAATTTTATACCTCTTTTCTTATATCGCAGAGGTAACGTGACATAAACTAAGAACGTTTTATATCCATGTTAGAAGCTAAGAAAGTTTCAAGGTTTCAACATTTGCTAGAATATCAAGAATAACCTTACCCTTCTCCCCACATATGGTACATAAAAACCTTCATTAATTCGGAGAAACACTTTAGTGGACTTATTTTGATATATGACGTCGGAAAAAAGTTCAGACAGAAAGAAACTTCGTGGACTTATTCCTTGATCAATGACGACTCTTTTTTTCCAACAGAAATAATTATTATAAACAAAAGTGGGTTTACCTAAACTACTAAATTCAATGAAGCAAATTTATTTACAAGCGCATGGCTCCAAGACTATAGGCAAGTGTTTCATTATCAATTCCAAAATATTTATTGAATAGAACCGAACCACTCTTTAAGAAACGCATCTTACAAGGGAACTACTTTTAGTCAGCCTGGCCATTCTGGATTAAATATACTTTTCTGGAACCATTTTGGACGTAGAATCCAAGTATGCTCTTCGCAGTTTCCCTGAAGAGAAAACAACCCACTCTGGGAAAAAGTTACAGGCGTTCTTCAAAGAATCGCGGCAAGGCAAGGGTACCCATCAGAGAATTTTTAAGGTGGCTTGAAAAAAAAAATTCGGGTTTGATTCAAAACTTGTATGTAGGGGTAATCTAGGGTGCTGAACACGAATCTAAAGATTGTTCGTCGGAATTCTGAAGTTTATTGTAGATTACGGTAGTTGCCATGCCATAGAGGGCCTAAATCTACCTCAATAAATTCAAAATTGACAAATGAATATCAATTCCGTATTCAGCACCCCGAATAACCCCCGTTCAGAAATTTTGAGTCAAATCTGAGATTTTGACCCAACTACCGTATACCCACCGTAATCTACCGTAATCTGTCGAAAATCGATAAACTGACCTCAGATTCGTTACGAGCACTTTAAATAACCTCCGAGAGCAAAGTTTGAGCCTTAATTTTTTCGATCTTTGGAGCCCCATGGGATATGTAAGCTCAATGCCATTTTTGGGAGTTCGGGGTCGAAATTTTTTTCCGCCCAAACTCCATCAAATGGGTAATTTGGGGCGCTGAACATGAATCTGATGTCCGTTTCCCTTTTTCTGGCAGATTTCGACAGGTTAGGGTGCACTGAATGGCATTTTACCTACCGTAACCCATTCTTTGGTCGTTTTTGATCTACCCGTGAGGACTGAGTGAAATTGTAAAATCTTAAATTGTTTCTTTTTACGCCCTCTACAACTCTCAAAAGACCGTTTTTCAAAACTCCACTTTGTGTTCGCAGTCATTCCTTGTAAGAGGATGTCGATACAGGGGCTAGGACCCTCCCCAACATCTCAGAAGATGCAGGGAATTCGCAGATATACATACATATTCCTGGTCGCACTGGTACTGACAGGCTCTAACATGAATGCAAACGAATCTAAACGTGATCAGCAAGAGTTTACTTGTTCATACTTGCGTAGAGTATAAAAGCGGGTGACGCCATCCACAGTCATTTCTTGTTGACGAATACGATTCCAGCGCTGTGCACACTATCGAGCCGAGTGAGTCTCTTTTTTCGAACACTTTTTTTATAATTTTTTAAAGAGTATTCAGAGATAAAGACACGATTTCTAGAGGAATAAGTAATGAGTGGTACAACAATCAACTTAAAGTAGAGTATATATCAATTTAGCTTCCTTTAATTTTTTTAGCCTTAGTTTTTCTCCCATAAGGCGAATCCCCTTCAGGTCCAGTAGACGAATGAAAAACGACAGGGGAGGATGCGGGGTTAAGAACTTCTCATCACACTTGGCAAGAAAGCCAAATAAATTAAGTGAGAAAAACTAGAAAAACTTCTTCGACAACTTAGCAGATCAGTGCTGTCAGATTTTTTACAAATTATTTTAAACTTTTCTACTTGAAACTGCTTATCTCTAATTTTGTATGCCATATCTGAGTTTCAATTTGTTTCTTCCATTTTGTACAAGTCGTAGCAAAAGTTCCAGTATCTACAAACTTTGGGTGACAGCATAGTTACGATTGTGTGGTACATATTTGACACAAGATCTCAATTTGATTACAATTCTTCAAAAAAAAACCTACCTCGGGAGCAACATTGAAATTTTCTCAAATGATAGAAAGAGTGCTAGATGTTAACAGAAATGAGGTGCCTAAATAACCAAGATCTATGGGTAACTGGAGAATGAATGTTTGCCACCTAACTTCCGTGAACATGGTTAGTTGTAAAGGAGATTACTAAGAATTCCATATTTCTGGGTTATATACAAGAAGATGGAATGCCCTAGCATCCAAAGACGGTTACTAGGCTGGAATTCAGTCCCATAATTTTTGTTGACTCAGCGATACAACGATGAATCGACGGTGGTACGCCGCTACGAAACACTCGTCGCATGTCCTCGCCGCGCGCGGCGTACCATCCTTCCCGCACCCAGCCTGAACACTATAGTTGTACAATTTCGAAAAAAATGTCGAACGAACGAAAATCGAAATTTTTTCGATCGAAATCTTTCCGAACGAACGAAAAATGAAAAAATTTCGTTCGAAAAAATGTCGAACGAACGGAAATTGAAAAAATTTCGTTCGAAAAAATTTCGAACGAACGAAAATTGAAAAAATTTCGTTCGAAGACATTTCGAACGAACGAAAAATGAAAAAAATTCGTTCGAAAAAATTTCGAACGAACGAATTTCGAAGAACTTTCGAAATTTCGGAGGTCGAACGAACGAATTTCGAAACAAATCGAAATTTTGATTTGTTTCGAAATTTCGAATTTTTTTTCGATACTCGTCGATAATTTCGAAATTTTTTTCGAAATTTGTTTGAAAAAAATTCCGAACGAAAGAATTTCCCAAAAATTTCGAAAAATCGGATTTCGAACGAACAAAAATCGAAATATTTTCGTTCGAAAAAATTCCGAACGAACGAAATTTGAAAAATTTCGTTCGACGAAATTTCGAACGAACGAAATTCGAAAAAATTTCGTTCGACGGAATTTCGAACGAACGAAAACGAACGAAAAAAAATTTCGAAAAATCTTTCGAAAATTTTTCGAAAATTTCGTTCGTGCATAACTATACTGAACACACTCTAAATATGAGTTTAAATTTCGCGCCAGAAGCGTTTTCAAAGTTTTTATGCTTTTGGAGACCTCGTCACTGTCCTTTCCAAGTTTTTCTACATGTTCGGCAACAGTTTACATGCTCATACTTGTAAGCAGTTTAAGAGCAAGTGACACCACCCAGGATTATTACTTGTTGACGAGTACGACTTCAGCAATAAGCATACCATGAAACCAGGTGAATAATATTTTTCGAAAATTTTTTAATGATTTTTTGAAGAGTAATTAGAGTTGGAGAAACGATTCCTGGAGAAAAATGAGTGATACAATGACACAACAATGACTATCGAATGAAAAATATATGTATTATTGTACCCCCATTTGATGTTTTGTATCTAGATTTTTTCCCATAATGCCAAAACCACAGTGGTAGACAATTGGCGAAAATCTTTCGTGAATAGTACCCTATACGTTGATAATTTTCTTGAATTACCCACCCGTCACAGAATTAACTTTGATTCGATGCTAGAAATTGATTATAAAATTTTGAACATATTTTTCAGTGCTGAAAAACTCATTCAGTTTTAACTTAAATTTCGCACAATACCAGCTCGGACCTTTGTATGCAGATACTCGAGTTGAAAACTAAGTTACATATCTACAGCAAGTTCAAAACAATTTATCCAGGCAAGCACGACGATAAGACCACTTACACTACTGTAAATAAGTAAAAAATTAATTACTTGTTGTGGTTTATTTCATGTTCAAATAACGCATAAACAAACGGCTGGCGGACAAGTAATCACCAGTATATCATATGTATGAGCGGATTAGTATAAAACTACGTTCAAATACAGAAGAATTCACGAGCAAATCCAAACAAGTGACAAAGGCCATTCGTTCCTTGTAAAATTGTTAGGTTCCAATTTGAATAAAAAAGTTCTGATAGGTGCTGTAGACGAGAGAAAGACATTAAGCAGAGGAAGGATTGGGTTCAAAAACTTTATTTCACACGTGACAGAAAAGCCAAATTCAAAATTTCGAGATTCACTAGAAAAAAATGAGAAGAGAAGGAAGAAAGGAGCAAATTTATGGAACAACCTAGCAGACAAATGCTACCATTTTTTTCGAATTCCGTCCCAATATTCTATTGTGGACTCCATATATTTGATTTTCTATTGCATATCTCAATTTCAAGCTGATTTTTTTCTTTTGCGTACAAGTCACAGCAAAAGTTTCAGTATCTACAAACTTTTGGGTGACAGCGTAGTAACGATTGTGAGGTACATGTTTGACAAAAGATCTCAATTTAATAACACTGTTTCAAGAAAAATCCTACCTTGGGTGCAACATTGGAATTTTGACAATAAAAGAATTTACTTCTATTTTCGCAGAGAATCGTCTCTGTTTTATTTAAAGGAACAGTCCAACCTCAGCGTCGTTTTTCTGTTTTTGTGCCTATCTTGAGAAAGGTCCCACGCTGATTTCAATGATGCCTCCGGAATCGTACAAGACCCTTTGGGAGCGGAGTTACGGCCCCTGAAAAATCGAAGTACAGAAGCATGGTGGGCGAGTTGTCCGGGGCTTGTAATTTCCGTCATTTGCCTCCGATAGATGCGAGCCGACCTGAATAGAGAGAGACTGAGAATGAAGGGAAGAACAGGTTTATTGTTCGGAAAAAAATCGCTCATCTCGCCGCTGTTGAGCTCGAAAGATCGTAAAAGAGGCGTGCCAAAGTGGCTTCCTGATTTGGGCGCCCCAGGGTAGCTTCCTCTTATATCTGGCTTATTCGGAGGAGTTGAGGGCTCGCACTTGGCAGATGTTATACAGGGTGGGTCTGCTTCCCAACTATATGAAAACCTCAGATTTCGCCCCTGAGCTTGAACTGTGCCTTTAAGAGTATTTTTCCCTGGAGATTGTTGCTGTTCTACAATCAAGATTCCCCGTTTTATTCATCCCTCGGTACGCATTTTCAGAAAGCTTTACCTGGGTGCCTCTGTGAAGGCTAAAATACTAGTGCTCGTTTGGCGACACAAATGATTTGCAAGTTGTCTATCCGAGAGTGTAGGTCTAAACCCGCCAAAAATGAAGAAGGTTCGAGTGAAGACTACTAAAAACCAAGTCCTGAGTACTTTTAAAGGCAGCGTACGTGCAGGAAACCGTATACTATTTTCTCATGTTTTGTAGCTTGTACCTCTCTACTGAAGAAAAAAGTCGCTAGAGCTCATGAAAAACCTTCATTTCAGTCTGAACTTACTCCAAAACTACATTTAAATTTCGCGCCAGAATCGTTTTCGACGTTTTTATGCTTTTGGAAACCCCGCCAGTGTTCTCTACGAAGGTTTTTTACATGTGGAGTTTGTGCTGCAACTACTTTTTCGCGTTGTTTGCCGGTCAGGTCAGCATTCTATGAAAAAGTGGTAAATGACTGGTGAGAACTGGTGTCGTATCCTCATCTTTGATCCCTTCCAACCCCATAACACTACGTTTTTCACGCTCCAAAGTTTACCGGTGTCGTCTATTGGGCTCATTCATGAAAATGAGCCTAGAAAATAATAGAAAGTGATTTCCAGCGCAAACGATGCCTTTGAAGGCAAGCACAGTCCAACCTCAGGATCGCTTTCCAGTTTCTATGCTAGTCTTAGAGAGAATTTCGGGCTGATCACAATGGTGTCTCCAAATTCGCTCACATCCCACTACCAACGGAGTTATGGCCCCTCAAAAATTGTGTGTTCGGACAATGAGAAGCTCGTGGACAAGTTGTCCCGGGCCTGTTTTTCCTCGTCAGTCGCAGCCATCGCCAGGCCACATTATTAAGCAAGAGCGATAACAATTGGAAGAACGTGGATTTTGACCAAAGTCCCTATTGAGCCCGAAAGCTCCGAAGTGGGCGGAGCAAATGGGTCCTGATTTGGAGGGGGGGCGGAGGGAATGGGTGCTCGTGTTTTCTCGCTTATTCTGAAGAGTTGAGGTTTCGCGAATCCGTTCTAGACTCCATTGGGTTCCTCTTCGCGTGGAAGGTTCTTGACTTTCATTTTTATCGGCCCTATTGGTAGCGCACTGGTGCTGGACAAGGCCGCTAATCTCTTATGTTGAACTACTTTGTTCACCCACAAGATATACGCAGCACAGTATGTACCCGCCGGACGTTGGTTCACCGTGGTAAGTTGCTTACACATTGATGAAAAGTTCCCAAAGGAAATAGTCTGGGGGATGTCCCACCGTTGTCCCTTCGACTCAGTCACAACGAAGTACGTTTCAAGCAGTTAATTGGGGGAGGGGGATTACGGAAAGCTTCTCTCACGGTAATTCTTTTGACCTCGCTCCCCGGAGTTTCGGGGCAGAGCTGCCTTTTGAGGACTGTGTAAGGTATCTATGTCCGGATTCCAGGATAGACAAAAAGCCTCTCTATAGATCAATGTCAGAGGACATGATTTTTGACCCTAGTTCAGCTTTATAGGGATATTGAACCGTCGAAAGCGGCGAGTTTTAGCGAAACTGGCTACTCAGCAAAGTGAAAACAAGTTACTTGTAACATTAATGAACGAAAACAAGTTACTTGTAACATATTTGAACCTATTTAACACTTAATGGACCGCGTGTCCACACTGCGCACCCACGGCTGTTTTGCCCCTGGGGCCTCGTGTCCACACTGCGCACCCACGCCAAAAACTCGAATTTTTCGTTTTACTTCAAGAAAAATGGACTACTTCCATTTATTGCTTTTACACCTACGCTTCATACAACTTTCAGGAACGGTATGCAGATATTAGGCGCCATATATCCCCTTTAGACATAGGCAGTTACAACAAAAAATCAGTTTAAAAACCAACTGAAGTGATTGGCCGTGGAGCGCGCCGGTCCGCTACGGGGGCTAGACGTGGAATGCGCTGTCTCCCAAGTGTTAAGTTATTTGCAACCTATTTCAAGCCATTTAGGTTACATGTAACATATCGGCCGCAGAGTGCCCCCGATGTATTGCATGTAACTTACCTGGCCACTGTAATTCAAAGGTAACTTGAATCGGCCGAGAAGGCATCTCCTAGACATTTCCTAGTATACGACGCACTCTCAAAAAATAAAAACAAGTTACTTGCAACATAAAAGCCCAAAAACAAGTTACTTGTAACAAATCTAAGCCAATGTAAGTTACTTGCGAGTTTTATTGTGTAATTCAAGTTATGTGTAGCATACCGGAGGAGCATTGCGCGCGGTTTCCTGACGATACGTTGCATGTAACTTCAACGACTTGAGATAATTCGCAAGTAACCGACATCAGATTGAATATGTTACGAGTAACATATTCAATCTGATGTCGGTTACATGCGACTTATCTCAAATCATTTAAGTTGCATGCAACATATCGTCAGGAACCGTGTTACTTGTTTTCGTTTTTTCTGATAGGATACTGCGTGCAGTGCGCCTCTGATATGTTACATGTAACTAAAATGGCACAATATAAGTCCCAAGCAACTTAAATCGGCAAAGAAGGTATTTCCAAGGGGGATGTACGACGCATTCGCGGGGTCAGGCTTACGACTGGCATTGTTGTTGATTCAATTACCCAAGTTTAAGGTACTTGAACCCACACCAGCAGGGAAGGCTCCGCACAGCATTTTTGCGTAGTGTGTAATCTGGGATGCGCTCTCTGCGCCGCGTGGCGTCTGCTTCACGTGATGGCCACCCATCGTGAAAGCATAAATGTAAGTTACATGTAACATAAGCGTAACTTACATGCATTATAAATTGAAGTTACATGTAATATAAATGTTTGTTACATGTGATATAAATGTATGTTACTTAAGACATTCAAGTAAGTTAGATTTATAGTACAGTAACATGTTTTGATTCTTCTGAGTATAGGCTAATCAATGGGGAATGGTTGTTGGGTTGAATCACCATGGGGAGCCTGCGGTCTTCTCTTCACCAACCCCAATTGGGGGAAGTTCCCCAGCTGTTTCGGAGGGAATTCCGTCATCGCTCTCGGGAAGTTCCCCTCCGATATGTAAGTTGGGATAGCGCACAGGACACAAAGATGAGTCACTTGCCCTCAAATTGATGGGCTTCCCCACTGTTGCAAGGAACAGGTGGGTGGAAGCCCAAACTTTCTGGGATGTATATGCACAGTTGCACATGTTTCTGAATGTACATGTTACAATTCGACAACTCACAAGTAGTTCGCGGTTGAAATTTCTTGGCCAAATGTTGGAGAAATCTGGCAGAATGCACAATTCTGGCAGACTGCTAGAGAATTCTGGTGAATCGCATGAAAATCGCCTACACTTTTGAAAGAAGTTTCATCAGAGAAAAATGGTGAAGCTCACAAATTTTCAGGAATTCGGAAGTTTTTTTTTTCATTTTGTTAAATAGCCCTTCTCACTTGGATCACAAACAGCTTCACAGATCTGAAAAATAACCAGATTCTTGGAAGGACTACAGAAAAAACGCCGCACAGAGTTTAAAAAAAAACTTTTTTTTCTGTAGCACAATAGCCGCCGAATGATGTTCGCTTCGAAATAGCTGAGAAATAATGATCTCCAGTTAAGTATACGGCGCGCATGAATTAGATATCGACACCTTCGTCGGTTCAATGATCCAAGTTTGAGGTACTACTCTGAGAGTTTTGACCGCGGAGTAGCCCGCCAGGCTCCGCAGCGGCTCCTGGTGGGCTATTCCCCGAGTATATCGCGGCTATTTCTCGGATTCTCAGGGAACGGGCAAGAAGTAGCCGAGAAACAGCCTAGAGATACCCAAGAAAGAAGTAGAAGTAAACAAAAGTAATCAAGACTCAACCGTCGCCGGCTCGCCGAGCCACCATCTTGGGCCGCCAGCGATTGGGTGGGACCTCAAGATGCTGAATGAGGTCCATATACCTCAAACTTTGGTAATTGAACCGACAGAGGTGCTGACATCTGAATCATGCTTCTGGAATGCGCCGTATCTCTACCAGGAATGCCTTTTTTATCGGCCATTTCGCGGCGGACATCATTTGGCGTCTATTTTGCGGCGAGCATTATTTAGCGGCTATATTTCGGATATTTCGCAGCTATTTCGCGGCGAGCATTATTTCGCGGTTAGTTCGCGGCTATCACGCGGCAAACGGACCTTTCGGGGCTATTTCGCGGCTATTTCTCGATCAAAACTCTCAGAGTTTGACCTCGCTCAGCCTCTGGAGGTCCCGCCAAACTGCTGGTGGCCCCGGATGGCGGCTCGGCGAGCCGGCAACGGCTATTTTGTCTTGGTTACTTCTCCGTTATTTATTGGCTATTTCCCGGCTGTTTCTCGTCTGTTTTGGGGGAAGCCGCGAAATAGCCCACCAGGAGCCGCTGCGGAGCCTGGTCGGTTATTTCTCAGCTATATCTTGGCCAAAACTCTCAGATTAAATTACACGAGCTGCAGTGTACGATTCGCTGTTGACATGCCACAGCCACACAGATGAAGAGCTGGGCTTGGAATAAGCACTGATTAGAATGCACACCTAATCGTAACAGTAAAGAGATTTTGCGCATGAAGACTTCATGGCCACACCTGGACACCTGTTGCTTCTTGTTTTCGGTAGTGAAATGTGGTACTATCATGAAATATTCTTCTTTCAGAATGGACAGAATTAACTCAGCTGGCTCAAAACGGAGTAGTTCCACGAAGACAACTCATGCTGCTGTGGAGATGTCGATAAGTACCGAAGGATGTGCTAGACCCTCAGCATTGCTCAATCCTTACAATCAACCTTGGATAAGCCAACAAGCAGCTCTACAACTGGTCTCGGTAATTCTCAGTTTTGCTCATCTGCACAGAAAAAAATACGACAGCGGGCTATGGTGACCGTCACCGAGTTCATAGGTTCAAAACTTAGCTTCGTTAGGGTGGAGACAGTGGTCTGAGAGGTGCAAGTTGTTGAATGGGTTTACGGGCAAAAAGGTGAAGGTTGCCTTCTCATCCCAATCTGAAGAATGAACATCATTTTACCACATCGATTTTTCGGCCTTCTCGTCTTTTTTATGCCTCAAACTCCATAAGGTACAGTTGACCGCAATGTTGAAAGGACATGGTGCGGTTGCGGACTCGCACTAAAACTACGGTAAAATCTGGCACTTTGCCAGATTTCGTCATCGATCGGCGCCGCAGCTGATATTCTCGTGCGCAGAAAGACGACGGTTGGCGCCAGTCGATGATGAAATCTGGCAATGTGCCAGATTCTACCGTAGTTTTAGTGCGAGTCCGCAACCGCACCATGTCCTTTTAACATTGCGGTCAACTGTAACCTGACCTCTACCAAGAAATTACAGGCTTTACGCCAGTAATATTTTGATTTTCGGAGAAGAATATTAAGTGTTTTTTTTAAATCCCGTGAAATTCATCGACGAAAAGTGTTTTGAGGATTTACCGCGCTTTAGAACTCCGAACCAAGTTCGGCTTGCAAGGTGCCAGTTTTCGCCTTATAACTTTTTCCCCTTGGAAATTGCCTTTGGTGAAGAATGCTTCTGGAATCCTCATGAAATTCTGTTTCGAATAGCGCTTTCAGGTTCAAAAGTAATTCCTCAATCTTCCAGCCGATTTCGGTTTATAAAGTGCATTTTTTATATCTGAAGTTATCGGTTTTTCGTTCATAACTTTCTACAGTAGAAGGTGGACCTTAGGTGAAGGTTGTTTCCGGAGTCTCCGTAGAATGCTGCATCGACTGGTGTTTGCAAGTTGGAAAAATAATTTCTCGTTCCTTCAGCCTTATTCATTTTACGAAACCGCAGTTTTTCACCTATAACTCTTTAACCATTGAAAGATAGAGTTATATAAAGGTTGTTTTTCTAATCTACGTAAAATTCTGTGTTGAATGATATATCGGGTTCCTACCTTTACTTGCTCCACAACCCACCCAAGAAGAGTGGATCCGAGCTCCATTCTTGGCTCCAGCAGAACTCTGCGCCTTTCATTTAAACCATAGAGGCGAGAGCACCCTTTGGATCCCCACCGACCTGGCTGGCTTATGGAGCAAGCAAAGTTAGGAGCCCGATATGTCATTCGACGCAGAGTTTTACGTAGATTTCAAAAACAACCTTCAACATAACCCAATCTTCAACTTTTAAGGAATTATAGGTGAAAAACTGGTGTTTCGTAAAATGAATTCGGCTGAAGGATCGAGAGAATATTTTTCCAAGTTGAAAACACAAGTCGACGCAGCAATCTATGAGAATTTCTAAAACAACCTTCAGCAAAGGTCCACCTTTTGGCGTAAAAAAGTTATGAACGGAAAACCGAAAACTTCAGGCGCAAAAAATTCACTTTGTAAACCGAAATCGGCTGGAAGATTAAGAACGTTTTTTCTTACCTGGAAACGCTCTTCGATGCAGAATTGCATGAGATTTCCAAAAACAGCCTTCACCAAAGATCTATCTCTAAGCACAAAAAAAGTTATGGACGAAAAACCGGCAATGACACCCGCCCAGTATTGAAAATGACTTACATGAATGTCGGGTCACTTTCATTTTTTTCGGGTATTTTCCCGGTCGTTACCGATTTTCCCGATAGCGAAGGTAACCTTTTCACATGTCCAGAGGTGAAGGTTGGTGTAGTACCTGGCTCCACCCAACGCAGCTATGGTTCAGACCGAAATGAAGACAAACCATAATGAGGACAAACATAAAATATGGAGAGGAGATACATATACCTTCGGAATGGATCCTAATGAGACAATGCGTTCCCCATTGAAGGTTGGCGCAAACTTGGTGCAACATGCTATGTATAACATAGATGCACCGAATTTGCGCCGACCTCCAATGGGGAACGCAAAGTCTCATTAGGATCCATGCCGATGCTATGGTCTGTGTAATTTTAGTGGGAAGCCGCGATGCTGCTTGGCGAGAAAATTTGTGCGTGGGAAAACGAAGGGATATTGGCTGTCCACCGGATGATAATGTCGGGCCTATTGCTGAGAGCGGTTTCCTATTTGACAGAAAGGGACAATACTCTGTTCGTAACTGAGTGCTAGGGTTCGGCGTGGGGTGTGGAGCTCCACAGGGGGCCTGAGCTCCTCTAGAGGACCAACTACGCCACTCACACTGTTTATAATCGATTTTTTTCATGAGGATATCGGTTATACTTTCCAATTTACATGAAATCTTGTTTTACCCGAACTAGAAAAAAATTTCATAATGATAATGATCTTCCTGAGGCTGATTATAAAATCAGCCAAAAATTCGACCAAATCACGCTCCTAAGAGTCTGAGAAAATCGGCAAATATTTAACCAAATCACGATTCTGGGGGGTCCGAGTAAAATTGGTTTTCTTAACACCTCGTGCATTACTCTGCTGAGTGCACGAACTCATGCTTAGGTACTCAGGGTAATAGCCCGCTCCCCTTTGAGCCGAAAATGATGGCTCGCGCCCCTTATTTTGAAGGTGCCGGCCAGCGGCGAACCATGCTGCATCCGACGCACACGCACCGCGAATATTGGCTCGCCGGCACATCACAAAACAAGCCATGGCTGCTCATACAACACGCCACGCCGTCCTCGATTCGGCTGGTTGGAGGGACGATTGATGGTGATCACCAATGATCACGTCTTAACGTGCTGATAACGTGCAAAGCCGATATGAAAGGCCCCTCGCCTCACTCAAGTCCTCATTCGGCATTCCACTGCCGGTCTTGGAAGGTGATTTCGAGTCACTCTGCGGAGGCCAGCATATTTTTGACCGCTGGGGGCAAGGGGATATCCCCACAGCTGGGGGAGGGGGGCGCGGAAAAGGGGCGACTTGCGCCGCGATCCGCCGGGAGGGTGGTTCCTCACCGCGAATCGCGGCGGAGACTACGTTCCTGTGGCTGACCAGGGTGGATCGTTTCACCGCCTTGGACCCGGGGCGACATGCCTGAAGGCACAGGACACCCAGAAAATTATTTTTTAGGCTCTATCCTTATCTTGGAGAGGGTCACACTCTGAGCACAATGGTGTTTCTGAAATCGTCAAAGACCAACTACGAACGGAGATATAGCTTTTTGAAAATGCCTGTATTTTGAGGGCGAAAGTTTGGGGGGCGAGTTGTCTTAGGCCTGTATTTCTCTTGATTCGCAGTCGCGGCGCGGGAGCGAAACAGGATGAGGAGATAGATCGGAAAGATAGTGAAGAACGGTGACTCGGTTGAAAATCATCCATCCATCTAGCCGTTATTGTGATCGAAAATCAGAAAGGTGGCCGGGCCTGTGGTGGTGGCCGGAGGGGGTCGGGCCTGTGGTGGCCGCCTATATCTCGCTCATTTGGAGGAATTGAGTTCTCGCATTTGGAACGTGTTATACATGAGGGGTCTTCTACGCAATTACGCGAAAATCTCAAAATTCATGTCTCAGGGTGTACTGTGCCTTTAAGGTGAATAATAATACAAATCTTCGTGACAATATAATATGGAAGCCGTGGATCGCGGGCCAGCTGGTAAAGATCGGCGGGCCATTGACATGAAGCTGGCCGGCAAATCAAAAGCGGGCGGCCGAAGGACGGAGACCGCGGGCCAGCTGGGAAAGGTTCGCGGGCCATCAGCCTGAGTGCCTGAGTGGCCCGCGGGTCTAATACTGCAATCGATGCGTTCTCGTCCGACCCGGGTGAGCGACGGATACCTCTTTACCGCCACTCAACAACCCACAGAGCCACTCAGCCGTTCAGCTGGTGAGTTGAGATTGATTCACTTCCATTTTTTTCAGCTTCTATTCCAGCACTTGTTCCATTCAGGGTGGGTGTTAGGGTTTTCATAAAAGTTTGGTTTAGCGTTTCGGCCAGTTTTGTGCAGCATTTAGGACTTTTTAAGGATTAAATTGAAGATTAGGGTTTTTTTTTCGCGGTTGCCCTCGAATTTTTTCAGCCTGGAAAATCATCTGCAGAGAATGTATGAAATGGTATCATGCTTATTTATAGAGACTACCTTTACACTTGAATAAGGGGATAATTCGAGGGTTGAAAAAAGGTTAGGGGCAGAAAAAGTTCTAAAAACCACGAAGAAAGTCTCTAGATCATCACATCGAATAAAAAAACTTTGAAAAAGGAAAAGACTGATCTTCCTACTAAACTGAACTTTCACTAAAACCTTCACGCCTATTCTCAGAGAAACCAATGTCAAAATAAACAAGTGAGCTGAAAAAATGGAGATTAAAATAAACTCAACAGCTAAACGGCGGATGGGGCTGGTGAGTGGTAGAGTGGCGGCAATGGCAGGATGGCTCCACGCAACTTACTCTGAATCCACATGTAACTTGAGACGATGTTACGTGTAACTTGCAGTGATTTTCGATCAACGTGACGCGTAACTTGCCTCAATCTTACACGTAACTTACACATTGGGAGTAACTTGCAATGTTTTTATATGTAAAGCCTAGTTTTGACTGCAGGTGGTCGCTGCGGCCATGCGAGGGACAACTGTTCCTTTTTCACCGCGCGTAATGGAAAGCCGCTCCAATTGTGATCGCTTTGTGGCAAACGTCCTACATCGCTGGGTCTTGGCGACGAAATCCCATGTTTTACTGCATCGCTCCTTGAAGAGCGATTTTCAATGGTCGCTGACCATCGCTCCATCGCGGTCAAAATGGCAGCGATGGAGCGATTGCCAGCGAATGACATGTTTCGTCTAGTGAACGTTGACCCTTTCACATGACAAGATCAGTGTTTTCGAGTCGAAGCGCCATATTGATAAATACCAGCCATTAATTTCACTGATTGATTAAATTTCTTCTATCATCCGTGGGCCTATGAACTATGAACAGAATCGCTGCCGCTGCTACATCGCTGCAGCAGCGGGTGTGAAATCGCTGCGATGAAAAACAGCAGCGATGCAGTCAAAACTAGGCTTAACCTAACACCGACAGGTGACGCGGCTGGCACAGCGACACATGACGCGGCCGATGAAACGACGCGCAATGCGGCCGGCTCGCCCCAGCGCCACCTGGGGTAGCCATGGTATGGGTGAGGCCTCCAGCGGCTAGGAGGGTCCAAGTACCTCAAACTTGGACAATTGAACCGACAACGGTGCACACATCTGAGTACTGCCTCAGAAGTGTTTCGTATACTTTCTTTTCAGACGCCTGCCGCGTAGATAAGTTACATGTGCGATAAAATACCACATTTAAATTACATGCGAGTACTTTATGTCACATGAAAGTCAACTCGAACCGTGCAAAAGACTCACTATGTTGAAGGTCGCAGGTAATTGAAGTTGTAAAGATAAGTCGCAGGTAACATGCTAAGAGACCTTAATTTGCGTGTAACTTAATAGGAAATTTCTGAGCCGAGGTGGGTCGATTACAGTAACAGACTATGACGACGACCCGCGGACCATGAACTCGTGCACTTCTTTATAAGGGGACTAGAATCGTGCTAGAGCGAAAGATTTACCAGTACAACTGTCTTCGAGCTTTCCGCAGCTGCGGACCGGAATTTTTTATATTAAAGGCAGTGTTCACGATGATTTTCGTTCCCCAGTTTTCCAATCAAAAAAATGCGTTGGCTACCAAGTGCTACCAAAATTACGAAGAAACGGCGAGAAACGCACTAAATCGTCCTATTTCGATGACATTATTCTTTGGCCTAGACTAGTTGTCCGGTTGGATGAACATATTCACAGTGGTTGTCACCGGTGCAAAATGGGGCTAATCGTAAATGGAAAAGTATTTTGGTCACAACAGTACTAGTTAGGGTCCGAAGGAAAGAATGGAGCAACAGAGAACGGAGAATCGCAAAAGACAGGTCCACATAAGATCTCATCGTCAAAACGAACAGTTCCTGTGAGAGTAAAAAGGCGGGGTGAGAGTGAAGGATTTCGTGCCCTTCTGGTACGTTTTTCTTGGTTTCTTCGTCATTTCGGTTCTAATCGGGGGCCAAACAATCGACTTAGCGATTCATCTCAAAATCGAAGATTATCGTGAACACTGCCTTTAAAGGCATAGGACACCCAAGAGATTAATTTTCAGATTTCATGTTTATCTTGGAGAGAGTCACACGCTAATCACAGTGGTATCCCTGAAATCGTCCAGGACCCTCTATGAACAGAGTTATGGCTCTTCAAAGATGCTCAGATTTTGAGGGTGAAAATTAGGTGGACGAGTTGTCTAAGGCCTGTATTTCTCTTCATTCGCAATCGTTGCGCGAGAGCGAGCCAGGATAAGGAGACAGCCCGGCAATGGACTGAAGAACGACGACTTATTAGAATTCATCCATCCATCGAGCCGCTATCGAGTCCGAAAATCCGTTAGGGGGTCGGGCCTGTGGTGGTGAGCGAAGGGGGTCGGGCCTGTGGTGGTCGCTTATATCTCGCTTATTTGGAGGAATTAAAATTTCGCATTTGGCACGTATTATACAGGAGGGGTCTTCTACACAATTACATACAAATCTCAAAATTCATATCGGAGGGTGTACTGTGCCTTCAAAGGCAGTGGTCGCGATAAAATATGCTTGTCTTCTTTCCCTCTCTGAACCCTTTTCTGGGTTTAGAGTAGTAGGACCAATGAGAAAAAATCGCGAAAAAACCGCTGTTTCGGGCCAAATTTCAAGCCTAAGCTTTCTTGGCTTTTGATGGTGGACGAGCCCACTAGACATTATCAGCATCGATGATCTCTGATATCAAGAACTCAGCTAGTTTGAAATTGAATTTCAATCAATGAGCATTATCCTTCGGACTCATCTAGTCAAAAACATTGACTGAAGTGCCTGCTTTCATTGGTAAACTGTTTTTATTACGTAAATTTGAATTTATTTCTTCCTCTAAATGTCGATGATTTTTGACTGCTCGGGCGATCTTTTTTTGAGGCGCTGTGCACGTGTGCACGAACTAACATCTTTGGACCCTAGAAACTCTAATTCAAGCCGTTTTTTACCGCGCTACCTTCATAGTTTTTCAGCTGTTTCCTATCTAAGCTGATTTTTATAGTTTTTTAGATAACGTTTTTCATCGCGACCACTGCCTTTAGGGTCCGATCGCCCTGTATAGCAACTTCTTTCACAAGCGCAAAATCTTGGTTCGCTCAAATAAGCGAGGATAAACTCGACCGCGGCCCCAAAAAAGAAAATGGGCCACACCCACCGACAAGTTTTCAGTCTCAATCTATTTTCTTCCATTTGTTATCGGTCCAGCGTTATATCTTTAGTTCTTAGGTCTGTTTCGGTGCTTTAGCTGCAAACGATGGGGAAAATAGGTTCGAGACCACTGGTCCACGAACTTCTCGCCGTTCAAATTCGCGATTCTCAAGGGGCTATTACTCCGTTCGCAGTGTAGTGTATTTTGAGCGATTCTGGAGGCATCGTTGGGATCAGCGGTAGATTCTCTTCAAGGCAAGCAGGAAAGCTGAAGTACAATACAGGATTGTACGAAACGCGTTAGATCGTTCATGGAGCATATCTTTTGGACATGACAAACGATAGGCTACCAGGAATCTAATGTCGAATGACCATACCGACGTTTTTAAGTATTTATCGTCAGATTTTTTCAACCAGGAAGCCGCACTCAGCTATGGCCCCTGTTATAGTCGGCCGATCGGCTAATGCCAGCCCGGTCGATAAGCATGTAGTTCATTGCTTACTCACAAGATATCACAAGGTAGCTGAGTTGAACACAAAACTTACACCCATTCATACTTTTGCGGTAGAGGCAAATGCCGCGGAACCTGGTGTCCTAGTGATCGTGCGAGAAAGCAGGTGTCTGATTACGAAATCAGGCAGCTGCTTTCTTATTTTTTATTGAAATTGCGCGGCATTTGCCGCTACCGCAAAAGGGACGAAAAGAATGCTAGGGGTCTTATACCGCGCCATCAAAAGGCATGAAAAACCTCTAAAAATCGCTTACTCAGGTCGAGTAAAATGCCCACGATTTGGCCAGACTGAGCCGGCGCGGTCCGTCTTGATCCGGCTGTAACCGTCCCGTTCAACACGATGCATCGCTTACTTATGTGAAAATCTCCGCGTTGAAGCCGGCCGCAGTGCGCTCCAATAATTAATTAGCATGCAATCGTCACAATAGGGGTGGCGCAGGACGGCGTAGGATCGCTAGGGTCCGGAGAGGATGGCTCAACCCGGTCTTTAGCCGGGTATGATAAGGGTCCTAGGGCCCGAGTAGTTCCGCCGCTAGAAGACGCGGCAGCATGCAGTAGAAAGGAATCGATCGTGCGTCGCTGCCTGTTCTCTACTCCTCCAATGTATGCTGTCGCGTCTTTCAGCAGCGGGACTCTATTCGGGCTCTTGGGGGTCCTTCACACTTTCACCGCCGAGTGGCGCGTTCCATAAAATCGATCGCGCCGCGCCACGTCATCAATATTAAGCGTCGTGTTTACTTCCGCCGCTAGTCGGCACAGCGCAGTGCAATCCTATAATACATATTGGTTGTATGGAGACATGTGATCAATATTGTTGGATTGTATTTCACCACGCCACCACGCGAAGAAAGTATAAACGACGCCTTACAGAAATGTACTGTGCCGTGCGACGATGTGAGTATAAACTGCCATTAGGCACGAAGTTGGTGATCGATAACCATCATCCCTTCTTTTTTCCAAGTGCCACCGTTCCTGCCAAGTAGCGTCACGACTTTCTGAATGTAGAACAGGGACCTCACTTCATACACTGTTCCACACAAACTCAGTGGTCGCTATTCAGGGATACCGACGGAAGGACTGGAATGGCCCTATTCCGGACCATTACTATTTTCTGGGAGATGCAAATGATTTCTTCATTCCGCTGCCCGGCAAGAAACCGCCGGGTGTCAGCGCACCGCGGCCACTGAACAGACGTGAGAAGTTCTCAGAATCTTATCCTTCTTCTCACTCACTGAGCCTGTAATTTAGCCTACTTTCCGCCATTGGCGACAGCTTCACGGAGAGCGCAGTACCTCTGCAAGAACTATCGAATAGCTCTGAATCGATACGCGAAATTCGAAAATTTCGCCGCTATAAAACGTACAGATGTCGCCACGGAACCCATGGAGCCAGACCTACTCCTCCGCTTCCATATGAAAGGACTTCATATTCATGGATTTTTCCGCATTGTTCGGAGAAGAGCCGTTGGATCCAAAAATTTTGGTATATGACTTCAGACATTATCGCTAATTAGATACAGGCTAAATTGACCAAATTGTAAAAGTTCAGATGTATACACGCGATATCTCCAAGACATTTTCTATGGTAACATGTATCCGCTATTCTACGACTTTGACCAGTAGGTGTTTCTTTTTTTCAATTTTTTCTCTGCAAAAACCGAAATGGAACATTTTTAAGATGGCCAAACGAGGACAAAGAACGATACCTGCGTACATCACACTACCTACTTCGATTCTTCGAGGCTATTCTGTAAGTATGATGTGTTTCGGCATTCTTACAGAGTCTCTCAGGCGCTGCCTCTAGGCACAAAGACATTGACTGATCCTGCCTAAGAATCGCTGAGTCGAAGAGGTGACCGCGAAGTTCTGGGTCGGCCAGATTACTGATGGCCTCTATTAGAGAATTTCCATTGTCTGCACCTTCTATGAAGTTTCTCCCTTACTCGTCATTCGCCCTCATTGAGCGTCTCAGATAAACGTAAGAGTTGCATTCCCTTTTAGGCGGTCTGCCTTTCTGCCTGACCGATGTACCCGCCGTTCTTCATGAAATCAGTCTTTTTTACGATAGAGTCGCAATCCACTCGACTTTCCTTGCTTCTTTCGATATTGTGGAAACCGGCATAAAATTGGCCAAACTATAAGATCATGTTCTCGAATCAAAAATGCACCACTTTTTTCTTAGAATTAGGCGACCTTATTGCAGCTTATAGTAGCCTTATCGTACCGGAGGTCCTGCTGACTGTAGAAGCTAACGGCGCATTCGTTTCCTCAGCCACAAAATTAAGATTCTTCAGAGGATTCAGGATACGAAGAGTACGTGATGTCGTTGAGTTGAGCGCAAATCAATGCGGTTTTGTCACCATTGACGCCATCCATGCCATCCGACTTCTGATTGAAAAGCTTCGAGAGAAAGAAAGAGCTGTTAATTTTGCCTTTCTTGGTCTCAGAAAGCCGTTCGATAGAGTCCCTCACAATGTGATATAGTATACTCTACTAAGCCGGGGTGTGTTCTACGAATTTTTCGAATAAGTGAAGCTTTTGTAAGAGGACACGGCGTGTTGTACACTATCTGCTGCAGAAACATCTGCCGGCCTTTTCAGATCACTGTCCGAGTTTATCAGGGATCCGCTTTTTTCCCCTCTGCTTTTCATCATAGATGCCATCACCCAAGATCTGCAGCGTCCGGCCGTTGGACACTGTAGTATGCTGACGAGATGATGCTCTCCTCAGATTACAAAGAAAATCTTCAAGTTCGAGCATGGCACGGCAGACTTACAGAATCTGGCCTACGATTCAATAAGAAGAAAACGGAATACCTCACAAATGCGATTTGTGAAGATTCCTTTCAAGTCGAAAACACTGTTTTGCTAAAAGAACGCACGTTTCGATACCTTGAATCTACGGTGTCGCGCCCATTCCGGACAAGCTTCGCAAACTTCGTCTGCGATGGTATGGACACGTTCCGCGAGGTGGAGAACATTTGGAAGCGAAATCGGCTACGCAGCTCCAAGTATCGGATCAGCGATGAATAGAACTACCTGAGGTCGGGGTCATACTTCCAGCGACGAGCGACGCGACGCAATGTTTACCATCCATATCGACCCAATGTCGATATTCCCGATATGTGCTGTCGCTCTCGTTGGTCGCGGGAAGTACTGTGCTTCTCTGGGCCAAATTCCGGTCCGCCACTGCGTCTCGACACGCTTTGCGGCCGCACGCGCTCGAGTCAGTCTAGTTTCCAGAGCCAAAGCCGACTCGATATGGCTTTTTCAAACAGTTTTCTCCAATTTTGTTTTGTTTTCAGTTTGTAAAACACACATAGAGTCAACAGATCGGCGGCTGCGGCTCTGGAAACTCTTCCGACTCGAAGCGTGCGGCCGCAGAGCGTGTCGAGACGCAATTGTGGACCGGAATTCGACCCAGAGAAGCACGGTTTGATCCCGGCCTAAGAAGAGATGGTTGAATGTCTCTCGCCATGGAATGAAAGGCCTCCACCCTGATAACACGTACGATAAAGTCAAATGGCGGCACCGTTTGAGTATAGCGGATCCTGCTGTACATATTGCAGGACAGAGTCTGAAGAACAAGAAGAAAAAGGAGAGCATATGGCTCTATCCATTCGACGCCATATTGTTTTCGAGGTTTGTCACAATTTTTTACCATTAAAAACCCAATCATGGGTCGGTCGTACACAGCGCCACTGAGTGGTTCTATTTCGTGTACTCTGTCAACAACCTTCGATGTGGATTCATTCGATATGTATCTAACACGCGGTGGTATTGCTCAAAACATTCCCACGGGCTACTTGAAGCTTAAAATCTCTAGATTACCTTCGGCACTAGCGTGTGGGCTACTTCCACCGGGAACACCGGTCCATACATCCATACAACAGCTTCCCTGTTACACTTCCTGCACAGAAGTACTGTGCTCAAAGCTCTACGGTCACCTCGAATCGCTGCCTTGTTCTGATATGATAGCATATGTGCACCGAGTAGTTCGTATGGATTGCCGGCCTCCAACTCAAAGAAGATCAACCAAAATCCAGTCTGACCATGCAGCTGAACCGCTTCGCACTTCTAATTGCAGTGCGTAATCACCCAGTACCAGTAAGTGGTTGCACCGAGATACAAGGCCCAAGGAACAAAAAGTATTTTAGGATCGGCTCATTCAAGAGCACAAAACATTCTTATCATCCACTGCAGCTTGTCGCCTCTCGTCCGGTTCGAGCTATCAATAGCTTTTATCCTCCCGCGCTCGCATTGTACGCGTCGCACGAGCTGATTCTGATGAAGCCAATCACGACCTGAAACCCTTCAACATTGTTCATAGAATTGTAGAAGAATGCAGACTTGTCTTTTTGCATCGACGATCTCTTTCTTTTACCGTACATAAGAGAAACAATCAAGAAAGGCATTCCGTAGCGAGCGTCTCGTTCTTGTGAGAGAGTTGAAAACATGAAATGACGTTGATACAGATCTGTCCAGTCTACTGGAACTTCTAAGAAGGGAAATCCTAAGAATGCTCATACATATTGTTGGGCGGATGTGGCATTTCTTAATACAATGAGTACCTATCTTGTTCTATTATACATATTTTCACTTAAAGAATGTTTCAGAGCTCATGAGACGCACATTCGAGAGAGGCAGATCGCGAAACAAGCCGCGGCCAAAAAAGTTCAAGTAAGCACGGACTTTTTCCGCAAATTTTTTTTCAAGAACTGGAATATTCAAATACTTAGAAGAATCTATCCATGCGTCTTCAGCGAGATTACTTGGCAGGGAAATGTTCATTCCACAGCCATACTACATGACAGCGGCAAACGTAAAGACCATCTGTGCCGACGAGATCCACACCAGGGATGTGCGGAATTTTCTGTTTTCTGTTTTCTGCCCATTTTTGGCCATTTTTTTCTGTTTTCTGCGAAAATGAGGAAAAATTGGACAGAAAACCGAAAAAACACGATTCGCGATTTGGAGCAGGAATGCCCTAGAAAAAAGTGATCGCATTTAGGAAATCTAAGCCGATAGGTTAAGGGTGTACTTCATCCAGGCTCTCTGCAGTTCCCCCATCCCAGACGCTTTTATCTCGCTTTAGTGGTTATCCATTAGGGCACGTGTGGCGTGGTGGGGAGGAAACGGTGCTGTTCGCTGTACACGGTCGGGTTCGATGCTCGCCGACTCAGGCAAACTGGGGCGTCGACAACAGGTTGATAAGTTGTCATCTCATAAACCGCTCCCTGTTGACAAGTCAAATCGCGCGTATTGTCAGCCTGAGACCTGCCCGTTGCCCAGCGACGTCCGCCTGTTGTCGGGCTGTTGGCAACTCAATGTGTCGCGTTTAGTGGCCTATTTAGCAGTGGTTCACATCCTACAAACTGTTTAATCTAGCTTAGGAACTACTTTACACCGACACGCGTCGCGGCCGGCACACCGACAAGCGTCGCGGTCGGCACACCGACAAGCGTCGCGGTCGGCACACCGACAAGCGTTGCGGCTGGTTGCCCAGCCTTCACTGGGGTCACAACCGGATAGGCAGGCCACGGTCCCGCCGAATATCGGCGCGTTGGCCAGCGGTGACTCATGGTGGGCGGATCAACCCGTTGTCGACGCCCCAGTTTGCCAGAGGAGGTGAACCAAACCAACCAACCCTCCGGGGTCCTTCAATTAGTAACAGATTCATGTAGGGAGATGAAGGCACTTTTTGGGAAGTCGGCTGGCCTCTGCAAGCCAATAAATAAGCACGAAATCCATTCTGAAAATATTTACCGCGTCAGTGCCGGGAAAGTACCGCGACCCCTGACTGTGCCGAGATAGTGCCGCAGCGGCTCCGTGATCAGGCGATTCTGCTGCCGTGTCTTGAGCCTCGACATCGCCGCGATAGTACCGCAGTGGCTTCGCGTTAGAACCGCGCCGGCTCCGCGAGGATGCAGCAGCGAACCGTACGACGTACTGTCCTGTGTGGTGAAACGAAATTGTCGCCGGTTCAATATACTCAATTTTGAGGTACATTCCGTATTTCCTTGTGCGCAAAAGCGGCGGTAAGCTCTGTCCTTATCACACAAAGGACGAAAAGACCGCAGGTGCGAATTTTTGTTTTAACAATTAGCCCCCCCCACCCTAGTTATCTTATAATTCTTAAATAACTTTGTATCAGACACTCCCGGAGCCGTTGCGGCGTCATCGCAAAGCCGAAGCGGCACTGTCGGGTACCCGCTACGGCTCCGTGGTCGTGTCGCCGCGGCTCCGCGGTGGTGCCGCTTCGGTGCCTGTACGCGCCAAGGCGGCGCTATCGCGGAGCCGCAGCGGCAGTTTCTCTCAGAGTATAGCTTCTACGAATACGACGTCGAACTGGCTGCGCAATCCAATAAGGATTCAAGAAGCCGATTTCTTATTTTTATTTTATAGAGGACACTCTTTCCCAGAGTTTTATCGTTGACGAATCCTTCAAATGTAACGCAAAGCGGTCAAGTGAAAGGAAAAATGCAATGTGACCCTATACTAACAATAACAAGCCATTAATACTAAGTACTTAACGCAGACTATTAATACTTGCTCCCCAGCGTACCTGCTTTGGTGGAGCGGAGTAATGTTAGCCCCAACTGTGCCATGCGAGTAAATTCTTAATACGTGTTACAACTTATCGCAAAGCAGATGGTACAGAATTCAAATAAGATGAAGCGCCAAGAAATTTATGGTGAGGCTATAAGGCAGGTGATAATTCTGCCACAGCGGTACGAGAGGCTCTCAACGTGGAGCGGACAGCGCGTCAGGTCAGTTATACTCTAACAGCACAGGCGCGCGGTGCGGGCGTGACTTTCAGCTCTGAGGAGTAGTACAGTGTTCAAACCAGCAGTTATCCCACAATCAGTGTCAACATATGTACACCAAGGAACGGAAATCTCGCTCCGACTCCTTGCACAGACAACATATGTACTGAGCTTCTAATAGAGTGATCGAGCTTTGATTGCCTGGTAAAAGGAAGGTTCGATGAACATTAGTCATCTCATCGCACTCATAATCTGCATTTCTTGAGCGTCTATACTTTTTGCTCTGGCCAACTGTAATTATTTGAAAATTCAATGAAAGAAACATAGATCAGTCAAAAAATGTATAGAAAAAGTTGAATGTTTTGAAAAATTTCGTTTAGTGTACGCTGAACACCCGATTTTTGAAAATTTTCTGTTTTCTGCCCATTTTGAAGATTTTTTCTGTTTTCTGTTTCCAAAAATATTTTTTCCGCACATCCCTGATCCACACGCTAGCTTGTTTTGAAAAATTCAAAAACATGTACTTAGCTTGCCCACTGTATTCTCCACTGCAGCGAAGCATGATCTTGGCTTTAGACTATTTATGGAATCGCTCCCCTAAGAAATGGATAATGTATAATTTTTAGACAAGTGCACCACAACAACTATGCACAGACGCCTGCGAAACGTAAGTGAAAGAGCTTATAGTAGAATTGACTAAAAAATGACATTCTCTAAACGTTCCAAAACAATACAGCATTTATTTCAGCATAGAAAAATACTTGCGAGTTAAACAACTGGACCAAGATACAGACCAATCGGTAAAAACACATAATTTGATTTGCTGCATAGCGTACTCACAATCATTTCATGTATCCAAAAGTTTCAGATCGATTTGAACGACAACACTTATACGACATACCAACCGGTCCCACTGAGAAAGAGGACATCTGTCAGCTCGTGAGTTCAGCAGAACTTTCTACTCTCCTCAGACGACGAATGGCAACGCTTAACAGACTACGTTGAACACTCAAAACCAACCATTGGCGACTGCGCGGGGGGGGGGGGTAAAACGTCCAATCTCCTCTCGTGACTCATATTTTTGTCAATTTCAAACAAACTGGCGTAGTGACTTTGTGAATAGCCTCATCTCCAATGAAACAAGGCCATGCTCGAGTCCTATCACAGAAAAAGTCGTTTCAGTCGTGCTCGCAAGATGGGTTGAGACATTTGGCAATGCAGATAAATCGTTCGCCTAGCTTGCTTTGCAGTACTGTTAGAGTTGGTGCTGCTGCAAACACGAGTAGGGGAGCGGACCATTTATTACTGGGGTGTCCGATTTATGAACGTCTTTTTATCGCCTTCTGCCTTATCCATTTCTTCCTTACTAAGTATTTGGAAACCGGCGATACCCCTCAACGCTCCCGCTGCAGTGAAGTCGAGCAACCGCCGCAGGAGGGGGAATTGGTTGGTTTTCTGACCACGTCAGTGCGTGTCTTAATCACTGCAATAAAGTGTTGAAAGAGTGGTGCCGATGAACGTATCGATTGAAAATTGGAGAGAATCACGGACTTGTAAAAATTTTTCAAAAGTGAGTACATAAACGAACGGGTAAACTTGCAAGGAAAAAGGGAATGATGAGAATTGCTTTGAGTTTGGAGTTAAAGGCAGTGGTCGCGCTCAAATACGCTCGTCTTCTTTTCCTCTCTGAACCCTTTTCTGGGTATAGAGTAGTAGAACCTATAAGAAAAATCGCGAAGAAAACGCTGTTCTAAACCAAATTTGAAGCCTGAACTTCCTTGTCTTTTGATGGTGGACGAGCTCACCCCACATCATCGGCATCGATGATCTCTAGTATCAAGAACATCAGCTGGCTTGAAATTGAATTTCAATCGATGAACCTTCGGATTTATGTACACATCTAGTCAAAAACATTGACTGAAGTGCTTGCTTTCATTGTTCAACTGTTTTATAAGGTTAATTTGCATTTATTTCTTCCTCTGAGTGTCGATGATTTTCGACTGCTTGGCATGAGACTGTGATCTTTATGTGCACGTGTGCACGAACTGGAAGTTTAGGGTCCTATTAACTCTAATTCTAGCCCGTTTTTCACCGCGCTACCTTTATAGTTTTTGAGCTGTTTTTGATCTGAGCTGATTTTTTGTAGTTTTTTCGATAACGTTTTTCATCGTGACCACTGCCTTCAAAGGCAGGGTCCGGGCAGAATTTCGATTCCGAGATTTTCCGCTGAACCTGTGCACATGGTACAGGTAGTCCGAAGGAACATGCGAAAACTGCGTTGAAACCGGTCTTCTTCAGAATATTCCAGCCACTTCCGTGAGTCGACGATCCAGAAAAGTCAGAAAAATGTGGCCATCGTCCATATTTTAGCGGTTGTCCACGCATTCTTCAAAAGTGCTGTGTAATTATCGGTCATTCCAGCCATGATTATCATGCTGTGAGTACCGTAATCCCTGACATTCAGGCTGTTTTCTCCAGAAATACGGACTTAGAGTTTGTGAAGATTTTGGTCGGTGTCCAGCTGGACCAGCCCAATCTATCTAACCCGAATTTCGGTGGTGTCTAAATTTGACCGGACCTTGCCTTTAAGCGGCTCCTTGCCAGCAAGATTCTCGCGACCGCTCTGACTTGGACAGCGAGATCTTGTCCAATCCCCTCAATTTCTTTTTTTCTCGTAATCATGGCGTCCTCTGCATGGGCATTTACTCCTTCCACACTATGTGTTTCTTTTATCTTCTCACTGTCGCGTAGTGTCACGCCCATTCGTCCTCCATCGATCACGTTCGTCGTTGTATAGGCTCGCAGCCCTTCGCCTACGGCTTCTTCGAGCCGTGTCTGTTGGGTGGTCGGCTGCTCTCTTGTCGAATGATGATCAGCCATTGTTGTGGCACCTGGGAAATAGGATGTTGAGCGTTGAAATAGAAGACCTGTTATCTCGATATTTGAGTAGACGCTGCATGTGGAGGTGGTTACATTTTCAGGAGGGTGCAGCTGACTGGCACGTCTGGGCACCATTTGCAGAAGACCACATATTGAGTATGCACGGGCGAATGAGCGTTACCATCCTTTGCTGATCTTTTATACCACTTCTCATCTCTGCATATTTTTTCACATACTATTATGCTCTTTCATTCAAACTTTTGTTTTTTAAAACATTGCCTACAAAGGGCGGAATATTACCCACTCCAAGGTTTCAGATTTTGCATGATCCATAAATGTTTTAGGTCAGTACGAAGATACCCCAGGGTTTTTGCTCAAATAGGAGTTTAAGTGTGTGTGCCAATAGTTATTTGTTCTGCATGACCTCCGCCGATCACCCAATCAGCCTGCTCATTATCGATGTTGCGTGGTCGCCGCCGCGGCGAGCGCGGCACACCGTATGTCGAGGCTGCCATGATTGGCAAACGGTGAGGAGGCCGGCGCACAAGACCCGTCCCAGCAAGAGGTCTGAATCAGATCCGATTCTTCCTAACTGGCTGCCACGCGAGTCTTCCAACGGTCATACAGCCAACAAAAAAAGGACATTCTCTGTAGTAGAACGAGTTACCCATCACTCATCGCGCGTGAGTGCGCACGCGACGCTGCTTTCTCAGTCTGCCCTCCTTTCTCTCTTCGTCTCAAACAACTGCTCCGCACACGCACACGAAAGAACTACGGAAAATTTGTTTTCAAAGCCTAAACGAATTCTTAGAACCTAGCGAAAAGTCGCGGACATCAGAACGCCGTTTTTTTTTTGCCTACCTAAACAACAATGGACCTTTTAATCTATTAGGACAAACAACCATAGTTAGGCTTACGAACAGAAGGAAATGATCGAAGTGGCCACAAGACCTGGCAGGAAAATAGTTGAATAGACCACACAGCCCGCAGTAGATAGATGAATGCCGGCACGGCCAGTAAGAGAGAAACATGAAGCCTTCCTGTCAGACAGAAATATATATACTCTGTTTATCTTGAATTGCACAGAACACGGTCCGCCAATAGTCCTCTAATTGGCCCGCTAGTACCGTAGTGTACGTCCACGACGCGTTCTCGGCAGACCCGGGTGGCAGGGTGGGTGGCCGAGTGACGGCATTGACGAATCGATTGCTCTGCACACCGGGTGCACACCCGGGTCTGCCGAGAACGCGTCATGGACGTACACTACGGTACTAGCGGGCCAATTAGAGGACGGGTGGTGGACTTTAAGACAAAACGATTATAGCATACCTCGTTAACGGTGGGTCGCACCTGCTCATAGCTTGCTAATGTGGAGCAAGGACTTTCCCCAATTAGTTATCTCTCGCAGACGTCGCGCTACGAACAGCTCGTCGCGGCGCGACGAAGGAACGTGCCTTCGCATCAGAGATGAAGGGAGAGTGGTTGCGCTTAGCTGACCCAAGCTAATCGCTTCGCCATTGGGAAAATCAGAGGTCTGATTCTCTTGTCGATTTGATTGTAGAAAGGTTTCCCGAAGAACGACTGAGTATTTGTCAGATGAACTAGTGCAGAATATGAGTGCAATAAGATAGTTGAAAATATTTAATTAAGGCGTGATAGCATATACATATGAAATAAAATGAATATGATAAAATTGGTAAAATGCATATCTAGCCGAACTGATTGAATGAAAAATGTGAAAATTGAATGAAAAAAGGAAATGAAAACAGATGGAATGCGGTGCATAAAATAGTTAAAAAATAATGTCAAATTAGACAGCACGTTTTATTCTGGGCTTGGAATACATTTTCCAATATTCAGAAAAAAAGATTCTATTGATTTAATGACTTCTGATTACTACTAAAATACTTGATTTTCACTTCACATCTTACCCTAAGATTCGGCTCTGATTCTTCTGATTGATTGATTTTTTTTTGAAAATTTGGTCGGAAGCTTTTTTTGTGCGGTAATTTGTTTCGGTAAATTTCTTGCCAAAACTTGTTACCGGACTTGCTATGAAAACGTTCCAAGCTTTGTCGGGTAGAGGAACAGTTTGGTTAATCTTCTTGACAACAAAGCAGCGAAAAATGCGTAATAAACTCATGGAAATAACAGGGTGCTTTTTAAATATGGTGACAAGGTTTCAAGACTCATCCCTTCGACATATGTGCGTGCCTAGGCGGCTTATGTGGTTTATTCTTTTCTATGAACCTATCTTTCAAAACGCACAAAATTTCATAGCCTGAAATCGTTTTTGAAATCAATGGCGGGCAAGCGCCTCAGGGGTCCTAAATTTGTACCAAATAACTCGGCTCGTAGTCATATTCGATGATCTTCCCTCCTTTCCGCATGCGGGCCCAGATAACTGCTCTCAAGATCAAATACCGGTAAATCCGGTTAATCGGGAAACGGTAAATGCACACCCCTGGTCGGAAACTCAACCTTAACAGGTAACTCAGGTGCATGAGTACTGTATCTGCTTGTTCTATTCAGAAAAAGATGCTCAAGTGGCCATGAAGGAATAATTTAATTCCCAAAAGGACCCATTTGAGGTGTTATGATGTACTGTGCTTATCTGGGCCAAATTCCGGTCCGCGATTGCGTCTCGACACGCTTCGCGGCCGCACGCTCCCGAGTCGGAAAAGCTTCCAGCGCCGCAGCCGCCGATCTGCTAACTCCAGGTGGGTTTTTAAAACTGGAAACTAAGAAAAATTTTAGAAAATTGTATAAAAAAGCCACATCGAGTCGGCTTTGGCGCTGGAAACCCGACCGACTCGAGCGCGTGCGGCTGCAAAGCGTGCCGAGACGCAATTGCGGACCGGAATTTGGCCCAGAGAAGCACAGTAATGATTCATGTGTGATTGTAACAAACCATCTCTACCACTCCTTTAATCAATAGTGGTTAGGAATGGGTTCCCTTCTGAGGTCCAGTCGTGAGGGGCCATTAGCAGCCCTCATCGTGGAGGGCGCCTGTAAAACTCGTCCGAGCCCCAGCTCTCCCCGTCGCTGCCAGATCTTGGCTGTCTAATGTCTCTCGCAGAGACTCGGGAGGAAGATTGCTGTTGGCAACTTTGGCGAGGTGCGAGGTGGCGTATAATTACTCCACCCTATAATGATTTTGTCCTGAAGACCCCCTCCCCTATTGGCGGACCGTGTTTTGTGCCATTCAAGATAAACAGAGTATATATCGACTGGTCGTTCCACCGGACAAAAACGATGAATGATCTCTCGGCCAAGCAGAGACGGGCAGGAGTGGGCAATTGAGAGTGCGTCGATATCGGGTCGACATTTACCCGCGCGGCAAAACTATTCAAGCGTTTCCTGAATCAGGGGCGATCGAGGATTCCGTCTGTAGCGGCGCGTCATCCCTCGGTGCTTATGACAAATCAGCTCAGTATATATATATATATATATATATATATATATATATATATATATATATATATATATATATATATATATATATATATATATATATATATATATATATATATATATATATATATATATATATATATATATATATAACAAGTGTACAGCAAACTAAAAACTCGAAGCGGTGCAGAGCACTTGGCAATCACAAGAATGAGGAAAGTAGGGCAAAGCACACACTGCGCCAAAACAAAATTTTTACATCCAACTCATACACCCAATTTCAGATGCGTTTCATCCGCCGCAAACAGCAGCAGTTTCAATACGCAACGCTACCCTGTCAAATCACTCCGAGTCGATGCACCAGTCGCCGTCATTCAGTGTCCTTCGTATCAGGCGGTACGGCCGATTCATTCGCAAGAAAATGCTGAACAAACTTGGTCAAATGCTGTAGACTTTGAACATTCGCGCACGACGTCAATTCAACATCCGCGAACAATCTCGGTCACACCTCTCCAGGAGCTTGTGCCACTCGATAGCGTACATGTGATTGAAGAAGATGGGATTCAGCAAGAGGAGATCACTACTGAAAACACTGGATTGGTTCCAGCTGAGCCCGTTTCGACGCTTCTGTCAGCTGCAGAATACAACCTTTCGAGGAATGAATTTCACCTGCTGGGATTATCAGAGATGGAATGGACACACAATGAACCACTGCAAGAACTGAGTGAAAGCGAAGTTAGTGAAGCTCTGCGAGGACCATGGCACTTATCTGAGGATGAACAAACCGGTAATGAGTCGGGGGTAAGTTTCGTTGAGTACACCATATAGCCTGTCACTGTCAGCTACAGTTAGAATAGCTCTTCCTTCATGAGTTGCACTTTCTAGATTTTCAGGATCAATCTGCTCCCTTTCAAAACCAGCTGTGGCAATTGGAAACGCCATTTCAGCCATCACTCACCCAGAATGACCTTATGGGGAATGAGGTGAGCAACCTAGAGACTTGACTAGTCAGGGCAGATCTGTCGATCTCACAGTAGTAAGTCAATTTTTCCGGTTAGGCTGAGAGTCTCACTGAGGTTTTTATTTTGAAGAGCAAACTACAAAAAGCATATGAGCTCACCGTCTTCCGAAAAGGCTCGCTAGGTTTTTGTTCACCGAAAGTGTACAGTAGGCGTACCGTTGAATGTCAACTTGGACCTGAACTCCAACTGGCTGCCGTCTGGGCCACTCATAATGAGTTCCACTTGTATTTCGACTTTTAGAAATAAGAGCATTTCTGGGCAACACCTTTCTAATGTGCAGCGAACTGACTTTTCGAGCATCGTGCTCCGTTACGTACGTCTCTTGAGCGTGGAATAGTAGTTTTTGAATGAAGCACATTCGTTCCTTCACGAGGCATATCCTCATAAATCAACTGCGTAAAGCATTTGGGGCTAGTTTGCTTTAAGGACAAGCGGCCGAGTCGCCCGTGTTCTGATTCTGCTGAGTAGAGCTGGAGTGGTATATTTTAGGCGCTATTCATACTACTCAACGCCCGTGCCGCGACGGCGTGGCGTTTGCGTATGAATGGCCCAACGCCTCTTCCGCGCAGCACGCGCGTGACTCCCGCTCCGCCATGGCGGCAACGGCCGTAACGACTTTTTCATCATTTTATTTATGAATTCTTTATCAATTTCCCCCGTTTCTTAGTAATTGATTCCAGTACTATCCTCTGCTACAATGATTGTTAAAGCGTGTACAGAAGTTGCTTGTTTGAATATGGTAAGGACCGCTTCATTCCTCTCCGCCATGGCGTCGCCGTTGGAGTATTCATTGTCTTCGCAAGCACGGCACGCGCGTAGAAAGTATTTATGCTCCAACGCCCAGCCAGCGCGTGACGCACGGGCCGCGCTGGCGTTTAGTAGTATAAATAGCGCCTTAGAACTCGTCAGGTTGGGACAGACGAGTCTTGACCAAATTCAGGCCACTCCGGGGTCACTCTGTCGGATCAAATCATGTGCCTAACGCAAATCGGCCCTACGTGATCTGCGTAGATGGGAACACAGGGTGCACGCAGCGCTCGAAGGATTTGGCCAGAAACCGCGCGAGGACAAGTTTTCGCGTCTTTTCTCGTCCTCTTTGAATAATTCGCTTCAAATTCAACTTTGAGCGTAACAAGGGTAATGTTCATGATCCTGGCGTTGAGAGCGAACCAGCGGTATAGACAATGTCGAGGTTTCGTTGAGAACTATAGATGTGTCGGAATTAAGCAGCTCTCTATATACGGCAGGCGCAGCGAAACGCAGACAGAGATGGTCAGTCTCCTTCGCCACGGTACCGTAATTACAAACCTGGCTGGTCGCCAAACTATAGTTCTCAAAGGAACTTCTAGGCTATACCATTGGGTAGCCCTCAACGCCAAGATCATAAATTGTGGTGAGCGCGAAGCGCTCACCAGAATTTGGCTTTGATCTCTTCCCGCGCGGATGCCCTACAATGAGATCACCTATTCATACCGTCAACAGAGGTACGAGCTGTACACTATTCGACGCGCTGCAAGAAATTACATATGTGTGCAACTTTTCATCCCAACTGGTCCCCGCTTTCTAAAGTTATGACCTCTCAAAGTACGCAAAAACGTTCTCCACCACAGCCTCCGCCTCCGCCTCCACCTCCGTCCGTCGAAAACCATTTTTTTGGAAGGCGTAGACCAAATCGCTCGAAAATTTGTGACTAGAGGTAATCGGCCACGGGAATGACGAAAATAATTGTCAGAACTCACCATAATGACTTCTGGGCCCCTAACGGGCGTTTGAAACTCGGAAACCGGCCTCTCAAGAATAGTTTATGAAAATGGTGGGTTTTTCGTTATCAGTCATTGTTTTCTTAGACTCCATATAAACACCTTGCTCTCCAGGGTGGTGTACTTTGAACGTCCGGCTCGGAAGAGGACGCTGTGCGGGTTGATGTACTTGACCGCGGCGCGTATTCGTTCAAAGCGCACCATCGATAAGAAGGCGTCGCAGGATGTGCTGAAGTGTCGGTTGACTATGTGAGACCTCAGTAAGGGTGTGCAGGACGTCGTAGAATGTGGGCAGGGCCTCAGTAGGAGTATACGGGACATCATCGAACGTGTGCAGTACCTTAGTAGGAGTGTGCAGGACATCATGAAACGTGTGCAGGACCCCGGTAGGGGTGTGCAGGACGTCGTAGAATGTGTGCATAACCTCAGTAGGAGTGTGCAGGACATCATGGAACGTGTGCAGGACCCCAGTAGGGTGTGCAGGACGTCGTAGAATGTGTGCAGGACCTCAGTAGGAGTGGGCAGGACATCATGGAACGTGTGCAAGACCTCAGTAGGAGTGTGCAGGACATCATGGAACGTGTGCAAGACCTTAGTAGGAGTGTGCAGGACATCATGGGACCTGTGCAAGACCTCAGTAGGGTGTGCAGGACATCATTAGGAAGTGTGCAGGACATCATGGAACGTGTGCAGGACCTCAGTAGGAGTGTGCAGGACATCATGGAACGTGTGCAGGACCGTAGTAGGAGTGGGCAGGACATCATGGGACGTGTGCAAGACCTCCGGTAGGAGTGTGCAGGACATCATGGGACGTGTGCAGGACCCCAGTAGGGTGTGCAGGACATCGTAGGACGTGTGCAGGACCTCAGTAGGAGTGTGCAGGACATCATGCCGGACGCGTGTGCAGGACCTCAGTAGGAGTGTGCAGGACATCATGGTCTGTGCAGGACCCCAGTAGGAGTGTGCAGGACATCATGGGACCTGTGCAGGACCCCAGTAGAGAGTGTGCAGGACCTCATGTGCAGGGACCTGTGCAGGACCTCAGTAGGGGTGTGCAGGACGTCGTAGAATGTGTGCAGGACCTCAGTAGGAGTGTGCAGGACCTTAGTAGGAGTGTGCAAGACATCATGGGACCTGTGCAAGGACCTCAGTAGGAGTGTGCAGGACATCATGGGAATGTGTGCAGGACCTCAGTAGGAGTGTGCAGGACATCATGGGACCTGTGCAGGACCCCAGTAGGGAGTGTGCAGGTCGTCGCAGAATGTGTGCAGGACCTCCAGTAGGAGTGTGCAGGACCTTAGTAGGAGTGTGCAGGACATCATGGGACCTGTGCAGGACCCCAGTAGGAGTGTGCAGGACATCAGTAGGGACCTGTGCAGGATTATGGTAGGTGTGCAGGACCTCAGTAGGAGTGTGCAGGACATTATGAGACCTGTGCAGGACCCCAGTAGGGGTGTGCAGGACGTCGCTGAATGTGTGCAGGACCTCAGTAGGAGTGTGCAAGACAAGGAGTGTGCACGACATCAAAGAACTTGAGCAGGACCCCAGTAGGGGTGTGCAGGACGTCGTAGAATGCGTGCAGGACCTCAGTAGGAGTGTGAAAGACCTTATTAGGAGAGTGCAGGACATCATGGGACTTGTGCAGGACCCTAGAAGGGGTGTGCAGGACGTCGTAGAGTGTGTGCAGGACCTCAGTAGGGTGTGCAGGACATCACGGGACCTGTGCAGGACCCCAGATGGGGTGTGCAGGACGTCATGGAATGTGTGCATAACCTCCAGTAGGAGTGTGCAGGACCGTAGTAGGAGTGTGCAGGACATCATGGGACCTGTGCAGGACCCCAGTAGGGTGTGCAGGACATCATGGGACCTGTGCAGGACCCCAGTAGGGGGTGTGCAGGACGTCGTAGAATGTGTGCAGAGACACTTGCGGTAGGAGTGTGCAGGGACATCCATGGGACCTGTTGCAGGAACCCCAGTAGGGGGTGTGCAGGACGTCTCGTAAGAGATGTGTGCAGAACACTCCCGAGTAGGGTGTGCAGGGATATTATGGGACCTGTGCAGGACCTCCCAGTGAGGGTATGCAGGACATCATCAGAGAATGTGTGCAGAACCCCAGTAGGGGTGTGCACTGGACACTCCAGTAGGAGTGTGCAGGACATTATGGGACCTTGTACAGGACCTCGAGTAGGGGTGTGCACCTGGATATCATGGAACGTGTGCAGGACCCCCAATAGGAAATTGTGCAGGACGTCGTAGAATGTGTGCAGGACCTCCCAGTAGGAGTGTGCAGGACCTTAGTAGGAGTGTGCAGGACATCATGGGACCTGTGCAGGACCCCAGTAAGGAGTGTGCAGGACATCAGTGGCGGAGGCCTGTGGCAGGACCCCGAGTGAGAGAGTGTGCAGAGACATCGTAAGGAATGTGTGCAGAATTTATCCAAGTAGGAGTGTGCAGGACATCATGGGACCTGTGCAGGACCCCAGTAGGGGTGTGTGGACGTCGTAGAATGTTGTGCAGGACAGCCTCCGGTAGGAGTGTGCAGGACATCATGAAACATGTGCAAGGACCCCAGTAAGGAGTGGGCAGGGACTTCATGGAATGTTGTGCAGGACCTTAGTATGCGGAGTGTGCAGGACATCATGGGACGTGTGCAGGACCCCAGTAGGGTTGTGCAGGGACGTCATGTGGAGATATTGTGTGCAGGACCTTGAAGTAAAATTACACAGGACATCATGGGACCAGTGTTGCAGGGAACCCCGTGAGGTGTGCAGGACCTCAGTAGGAGGTGTGCAGGACATCATGGCAAGATGTGTGCAGGACCCTCCCAGTAGGAGTGTGCAGGACATCATAGGGAGAGCGTGTGCAAGACCCCTGTAAGGAGTGTGATCAGGACCTCCGTGGAGTGTGTGCAGGACATCAGGTAGGAGTGTGCAGGACATCATGGGAGCGTGTGCAGGACCCCAATAAGGGGAGGTGTGCAGGGACATCATGGAATGTGTGCAGGACCTCAGTAGGAGTGTGCAGGACATCAGTGGGAACAGTGTTGCAAGACCCTGTAAGGATGATGCAGAACTTCAGGTGGAATGTGTGCAGGACATCCCAGTAGGAGTGTGCAGGACATCATGAAACGTGTGCAGGACCCCTGTAAGGATATGAGCAGGACATCATGGAATGTGTGCTGGATCTCAGTAGGGGTGTGCAGGACATCGTAGAATGATGTACAGGAACCTCAGTAGGAGTGTGCAGGACCTTGGTAGGAGTGTGCAGGACATCATGGGACCTGTGTGCCACAGGACCCCCAGTAGGGGTGTGTGCAGGACGTCGTAGAATGTTGTGTGCAGGACCTCAGTAGGGTGTGCCCAGGACCTTAGTAGTAGTGTGCAGGACAACATGGGACCTGTGCAGGACCCCCAGAAGGGTGTGCGGACGTCGTAGAGATGGTGTGCAGGACCTCCAGTAGGAGTGTGTGCAGGACATTTTGGGACCTGTGCAGGACCCCAGTAGTGTTGTGCAGGACGTCGTAGAATGTGTGCAGAGATCTCTCAGGTAGGAGTGTGCAGGACCTTAGTAGGAGTGTGCAGGACATCATGGGAGGCCTGTGCAGGACCCCAGGGAAGTAAGGGGTCAATGCGGGACCTCCAGTAGGAGTGTGCATGACATTATGGGACCTGTGCGGGGACCTCAGTAGGAAGTGCGTACAGGATATCATGGAACGTGTGCAGGACCCCAGTAGGGGGTGTGCAGGACGTCGTAGAATGTGTGCAGGACCTCCCAGTAGGAGTGTGCAGGACCTTAGTAGGAGTGTGCGGGACATCAGTAGGGAGGTGCAGGACGTCGTAGAATGTGTGCAGGACCCCAGTAGGAGTGTGCAGGACATCCCCTGGAACCTGTGTGCAGGACCCCCAGTAGGGGTGTGTGCAGGGGTTGCATCGTCGTAGAATGTGTGCAGAACATCCCAGTAGGAGTGTGCAGGACATCCATGGGACCTGTGCAGGACCCCAGTAAGGGGGTGTGCGGGACGTCGTAGAATGTGTGCAGGACCCGTCGTAGAGATGTTGTGCAGGTTACCTCCAGTAGGAGTGTGCAGGACATCATGGGACCTGCGGGACCCCAGTAGGGAGTGTGCAGGACGTCGTATAATGTGTGGAACCTCAGTAAGTGTGCAGGACATCATGGGACCATGCAGGACTGATAGGGTGTGCAGGACGTCGTAGAATGTGTGCAGGACCTTAGTAGGAGTGTGCAGGACATCATGAAACGTGTGCAGGACTCCTGTAAGGATGAGCAAGGACTTCATGGAATGTGTTGCAGGACATCCCGAAGTAAGGAGTGTGCAGGACATCATGAAGCTGTATTACAGGGACCCCAGTAGGGTTTAGAAAAACAGGACGTCATGGAATGTGTGTAGGACCTTAGTAAGTTGTGCCACAGGACATCATGGAACGTGTGCAGGACCCCAATAGGGGGTGTGCAGGACATCATGGAATGTGTGCAGGGACCTTAGTAGGAGTGTGCAGGACATCATGGAAACGTGTGCCACAAGACCCTGTAAGGATGATCAGAACTTCCGTGGAAGATGTGTGCAGGACATCCCAGTATTGGGAGTTGTGCAGGACATCATGAAGCGTGTGCAGGACCCCAATAAGAGGGTGTGCAGGACATCATGGAATGTGTGCCCAGGACCCTTAGTAAGTGTGCAGGACATCATGAAACGTGTTACCAAGACCCCTGTAAGGATGATCAGAACTTCGTGGAATGTGTGCAGGACATCCCAGTAGGAGTGTGCAGGACATCATGAAACAGTGTGCAAGACCCCCTGTAAGGATGAGGCAGGGACTTCATGGAATGTGTGCTGGATCTCACCTCGTAGGGGTGTGCAGGACCTCAGTTCAAATGTTCAGGACACCGTATGCAAGCCAGGCCTCCCGAAGTCTACAGAACGAATAGTTAAGTCCGGCCAGAACAGGGCTACCGTAATCAATCTCACTCGAGGGTTAATCTAAAATTGGCTCTAAAATTTTCTAAGTTCTGACTCCGATTTCGCTTCATACTTCCTACGGGTGTAGTGATGTTTCCTGCTTTTAGTCCAGGCAGATCCTCAACTGCTGACCCCTAGAGAAAGGACGGTGTGTGAATCCAAGACTTACCGCTCTTCACTTTCTTTTATACTTTATCATTGATCAATTTTTGTATCATCAAATTTGTTTACGAGAGCCGAATAACATCATTCCTGAGATTACGGTAGTCCTCTTCTGGCGCACTTAAAGGCAGTGTTCTGCGACAACTATCGTTCGCGAGGTCTCGGTGTGAAAATCTAATTTGGCCATGCTGTAGAGGATAGGGGTCTAAGAAGGCAACGAACTGGCCGAAATGAATACAAACGGCTTTCAGGCTCAATTTTCGATGATTAGACCTATCCCGGTAGACCCACCACTGGTACGAACTTGTGGCGAGTCAAAAACGTTGGACGATGAGGTTAATATCCAAGCCACTTTGCCGCAACTCTCTCATCACCGATTCGCGCAGATTTCGCGATCTAGCCCAGATTTCGCGATTCGCTAGAATTCGCGTTGGTGCGACAGTTGACGATAACAGGAAAAATTGGTTACGGCACGAAACTCGTCCACATGCAGAATTAAACTCCGAAAATGATTTTGGCGCATTCTGGAAATTCAAATTCGCTCATTTCTTCACAATGTGTTACCTCGATTGAAACTTTTCCATTTTAGGTCAAACTCGAAAGGTTATTCATGCGTGAACACTACCTTCAACTATCGTTTCTTTTCGAAACTAGACATATGGGCCGGCGCAAGCTAGCCGCACATCAGCATGAACCGGTGAAGTTTGGCTAGAGCAGCTGACCCTGGGTATATCCTAGACGTGGTGGGAGCCGCAGAAAACTCATAGAAATGATGGAAAACTCTGATAAAGAGGCCTGATACTGCGCTATCAATCATTGTTGTTTATTAGAGCTCTACGGAAATACTTCGACTGGTAGCCTCACCAATGGGCCGTTCATTTCATTTTTCTGTCTTGAGTGGTGCGTGCCCCCGTCTAGAAGAGTGCCTAGAACCTGTACAATTGGGTCATTTTGAAACTCATTTCTTCATTTTTCGACTTTTAAATTCAAAAGTATATGCCCCTTGCATCTATTTGTAGGAAGCCGCGTTGCAGCAATTATCTTGCAGTCTTAGCAGCGGGCAGTTTGTTTCTTCATTTCTACCACTATGTTTTCGAAAAAAACAACTTGACTTGACTGGAGCTCGACGATATTGTAGAAGGAAACCCTTGTAAAAAGTTGTGAAATTTCTGAAAGTTGGGCTGCGCAGAAAGGTCAAGGATTTGGCATTGCTCTAAAATGTAGTGAAATTGTTTCATTAGATTTGGCTATCGAACAGATTTTCTAAATGTGTAGTGAAATAGTTGAGATCGATTTGGCTGTTGTTGGTATATGAAGATAACATAATCATTAAATGTAGTGAAATTGTTTGCAAACGGATTTGGCAGGAGCTCTATCAATTATCCACAGTCAAATCACGCGTCAGAAAGGTCCACTCTGGCGAGAGCGAATGAAGACAAAAAAGAAAAAATAATAATCCTCAAGTCAACAATGCTGTAGACGAAACGGCTGGCCTTATGGGCTAGAATTAAAGGTTTCCGGAATGCTATTCTGCCCTTTCAGTGTAGCTTTCACTAACAATAAGGTACCAGACCTTCCTCACCGATTAGATAAAAATCATGAAAACGAAATCTAACGCAATTTATTAGCTACTGACGCTATGTCTTCAAATTGTACTCAACGCTTTCACGGTTCGCATTGTATAGAAACGTTTTTGCTGCTAGTTTTTATTCCTGTTCTCATTCGATTCAATATGCGCTCCAAGGAAAACCCCCTTCTGACGCGTGATTTGACTGTGATAATTGATAGAGCTCCTGCCAAATCCGTTTGCAACAATTTCACTAGATTTAATGATTATGTTATCTGCATATAGTATCTATCACAGCCAAATCAATTCGACAATTTCACTACATTTGAAAAATCAAGTTGAGAGCCAAATCCAATAAAACAATTTCACAACATTTAGAGCAATGCCAAATCACTTGACCTTTTCTGCGCAGCCCAACTTTCAGAAATTAGCCGTTCATTTCATTTCTGTCTTGAATGGTGCGTGCCCCACCCCCCGTCTAGAATAGTGCCTAGAACCTGTACAATTGGGTCATTTTGAAGCTCATTTCTTCATTTTTCGACTTTTAAATTCAAAAAGTTTCTGCCTTGCATCTATTTGTAGGAAGCCGCGTTGCAACAATTATCTTGCAGTCTTAGCAACGGAGCGGTTGTTTCCTCATTTCTACCACTATGTTTTCGAAAAAAAAACAACAACTTGACTTTGGAGATTGACGATGTTTTAGAAGGAAGCACTTGAAAAAAGTTGTGAAATTTCTGAAAGTTGAGCTCACCAGAAAAGGTCGGAATTTGATTGACGATGTTTTAGAAGGGAAACCGCTTGAAAAAGGATTGTGAAATTTCTGAAAGTTGGGCTCCGCAGAAAAGGTCAAGGGTTTGGCATTTGCTCTAAAATGTAGTGAAGGCCATTGTGGTGAGCGCGAAGCGCGTCACCAGGACATTTGGCTTTTGATCTCTTTTCCCGCGCGGATGCCCTACAAATGGAGATCCACCTATTCATACCGTCAACAGAGGTATGAGCTGTACACTATTCGGGACGCGCTGCAAGAAATTACATATGTGTGCAACTTTTCATCCCAACTGGTCCCCGCTTTCTAAAGTTATGACCTCTCAAAGTACGCAAAAACGTTCTCCACCACCGCCTCCCCGCCTCCGCCTCCACCACCGTCCGTCGAAAACCATTTTTTTGGAAGGCGTAGAGCCAAATCGCTCGAAAATTTGTGACTAGAGGAGTAATCGGCCACGGGAATGACGAAAATAATTGTCAGAACTCACCACCATATTGACTTCTGGGCCCCTAACGGGCGTTTGAAACTCGGAAACCGGCCTCTCAAGAATAGTTTATGAAAATGGTGGGTTTTTCGTTATCAGTCCATTGTTTTCTTAGACTCCATATCAAACACCTTGCTCTCCAGGGTGGTGTACTCTTGAACGTCCGGCTCGGGAAGAGGGACGCTGTGCGGGTTGATGTACTTGACCGCGGCGCGGAATTCGTTCAAAGCGCACCATCGATAAGAAGGCGTCATGCAGGATGTTGCTGAAGTGTCGGTTGACTATGTATGAGACCTCAGTAGGGGTGTGCAGGACGTCGTAGGAATGTGGGCAGGGCCTCAGTAGGAGTATGCAGGACATCATCGATCGTGTGCGGTACCTTGGTAGGAGTGTGCAGGACATCATGGAATGTGTGCAGGACCCTGTAGGGGTGTGCAGGACGTCGTAGAATGTGCAGGACCTCAGTAGGAGGTGCAGGACATCATGAACGTGTGCAGGACCCCAGTAGGGTGTGACGTCGTAGAATGTGCAGGACCTCAGTAGGAGGGCAGGACATCATGGAACGTGTGCAAGACTGTAGGAGGTGCAGACATCATGGAACGTGCAAGACCTTAGTAGGAGTGTGCAGGGACATCATGGAACCTGTGTGCAGGAATTCCCAGTAAGGGGTCGTGCGGGACGACGATCGTAGAGTATGTGTGCAGGACCTCGGTAGGAGTGTGCAGGACATCATGGAACGTCAGTGCAGGACCCCAGTAGGGGTGTGCAGGAACGTCGTAGAATATTGTTACCCAGGACCTCGGTAGGAGTGTGACAGGACATCATGGAACGTGTGCAAGACCCCAGTAGGGGTGTGCAGGGACATCTGTAGAACGTGTGCAAGACCTCAGTAAGGGAGTGTGGCAGGGACATCATGGGACCTGTGCAGAGACCTCAGTAGAGAGTGTGCAGGACATCATGGAACGTGTGCAGGACCTTAGTAGAGTGTGCAGGACATCATGGGACGTGTGCAGGACCTCAGTAGGAGTGTGCAGGACATCATTGTACGGTGCAGGACCTCAGTAGGAGTGTGCAGGACATCATGGGCGGGACACTCAGTAGGAGTGTGCAGGACATCATGGAACGTGTGCAGGACCCCAGTAGGAGTGTGCAGGACGTCGTAGAATGTGTGCAGGACCTCAGTAGGAGTGGGCAGGACATCATGGACACGTGTGCAGCACTTCAGTAGGAGTGTGCAGGAAGTCGTAGAATGTGTGCAGGACCTCAGTAGGAGTGTGCAGGACATCATGGGACCTGTGCAGGACCCCAGTAGGGGTGTGCAGGACATCATTGTACCTGCGCAGGACCTCAGTAGGAGAGTGCAGGACATCATGGAACGTGTGCAAGACCTCCAGTAGGAGTGTGCAGGACATCATGGAACGTGTGCAGGACCTCAGTAAAGAGTGTGCAGGACATCATGGAATGTGTGCATGGACCCTGCAGGGAGTGTGCAAGACATCAGTAGGAGTCGTGCAGGACCCCAGTAGGTGTGCAAGGACCTTAGTAGGAGTGGGCAGGACATCATGGGACGTGTGCAGCACCCCAGTAGGGTGTGCAGGACGTCGTAGAATGTGTGCAGGACCTTAGTAGGAGTGTGCAGGACATCATGGGACCTGTGCAGCACCCCAGTAGGGTGTGCAGGACCTCAGTAGGAGTGTGCAGGACATTATGAGTAGGTGTGCAGGACCTCAGTAGGAGTGTGCAGGACATCATGGGACCTGTGCAGGACCCCAGTAGGGTGTGCAGGACGTCGTAGAATGTGTGCAGGACCTCAGTGGGAGTGCAGGACCCCAGTAGGAGTGTGCAGGACATCATGGGTGTGCAGGACCTCAGTAGGAGTGTGCAGGACCCCAGTAGGAGTGTGCAGGACATCATGGGACCTGTGCAGGACCCCAGAAGGGGTGTGCAGGACCTCAGTAGGAGTGTGCAGGACATTATGGGACCTGTGCAGGACCCCAGTAGGGGTGTGCAGGACATCATGGGACCTGTGCAGGACCTCAGTAGGAGTGTGCAGGACGTCGTAGAATGTGTGTGCAGGACCGTAGTAGGAGTGTGCAGGACATCATGTAGACGTGTGCAGGACCTTAGTAGGAGTGTGCGGGACATCATGGGACCTGTGCAGGACCCCAGTAGGAGTGTGCAGGACATCATGGGATGTGCAGGACCCCAGTAGGAGTGTGCAGGACCTCAGTAGGAGTGTGCAGGACATTATGGGACGTGCAGGACCCCAGTAGGGGTGTGGGAAGTCGTAGAATGTGTGCAGGACCTCCCAGTAGGAGTGTGCAGGACCTTAGTAGGAGTGTGCAGGACATCATGGGACCTGTGCAGGACCCCGGTAGGGGTGTGCAGGACCTCAGTAGGAGTCTGCAGGACATTATGGGACGTGTGCAAAACCCCAGTAGGAGTGTGCAGGACATCATGGGACCTGTGCAGGACCCCAGTAGGAATGTGCAGGACCTTAGTAGAGTGCAGGGACATCATGGGACCTGTGCAGGACCCCAGTAGGGGTGTGCAGGACGTCGTAGAATGTGTGTGCAGGACATTAGTGGGACGTGTGCAGGACCGTAGTAGGAGTGGGCAGGACATCATGGGACCTGTGCAGCACCCCAGTAGGGGTGTGCAGGACCTTAGTAGGAGTGGGATCCTCAGGACATCATGGGACGTGTGCAGGACCCCAGTAGGGGTGTGCAGGACGTCATAGAATGTGTGCAGGACCTCGGTAGGAGTGTGCAGGACCTTAGTAGGAGGTGCAAGACATCATAGGACCTGTGCAGAACCCCAGTAGGGGTGTGCAGGACCTCAGTAGGAGTGTGCAGGACATTATGGTACCTGTGCAGGACCTCAGTAGGAGTGTGCAGGACATCATAGGACCTGTGCAGAACCCCAGTAGGGGGGTGCAAGACATCGTAGAATGTGTGCAGGACCCCAGTAGTGTGCAGGACCTCAGTAGGAGTGTGCAGGACATTATGGGACCCGTGCAGGACCCCAGTAGGGAGTGTGCAGGACGTCGTAGAATGTGTGCAGGACCTCAGTAGAGTGTGCAGGACCTTAGTAGGAGTGTGCAAGACATCATGGGACCTGTGCAGGACCCCAGTAGGGGTGTGCAGGACCTCAGTAGGAGTCTGCAGGACATTATGGAACGTGTGCAAAACCTTGGTAGGAGTGTGCAGGACATCATGGGACCTGTGCAGGACCCCAGTAGGGGGTGTGCAGGACGTCGTAGAATGTGTGCATAACCTCGGTGGGAGTGTGTGCAGGACCGTAGTAGGAGTGGGCAGGACATCATGGGACGTGTGCAAGACCTTAGTAGGAGTGGGCAGGACATCATGGGACGTGTGCAGCACCCCAGTAGGGGTGTGCAGGACGTCGTAGAATGTGTGCAGGACCTTAGTAGGAGTGTGCAGGACATCATAGGACCTGTGCAGAACCCCAGTAGGGGTGTGCAGGACCTCAGTAGGAGTGTGCAGGACATTATGGTACCTGTGCAGGACCTCAGTAGGAGTGTGCAGGACATCATAGGACCTGTGCAGAACCCCAGTAGGGGTGTGCAGGACCTCAGTAGGAGTGTGCAGGACATTATGGGACCCGTGCAGGACCCCAGTAGGGGTGTGCAGGACGTCGTAGAATGTGTGCAGGACCTCAGTAGGAGTGTGCAGGACCTTAGTAGGAGTGTGCAAGACATCATGGGACCTGTGCAGGACCCCAGTAGGGGTGTGCAGGACCTCAGTAGGAGTCTGCAGGACATTATGGAACGTGTGCAAAACCTTAGTAGGAGTGTGCAGGACATCATGGGACCTGTGCAGGACCCCAGTAGGGGTGTGCAGGACGTCGTAGAATGTGTGCATAACCTCCAGTAGGGAGTGTGCAGGACCGTAGTAGAATGTGGGCAGGGACATCATGGGACGTGTGCAGGACCTTAGTAGGAGGTGGGCAGGACATCATGGGACGTGTGCAGCACCCCAGTAAGGGGTGTGCAGGACGTCAGTAGAGTGTGCAGGACCTTAGTAGGAGTGTGCAGGACATCATGGGACCTGTGCAGAACCCCAGTAGGGGTGTGCAGGACCTCAGTAGTGTGCAGGACATTATGGGAGTGTGCAGGACCTCCAGTAGGGAGTGTGCAGGACATCATGGGACGTGTGCAGAACCCCAGTAGGGTGTGCAGGACGTCGTAGAATGTGTGCAGAACCTCAGTGGGAGTGTGCAGGACCTAGTAGGAGTATGCAGGACATCATGGGACATGTGCAGGACCCCAGTAGGGGTGTGCAGGACGTCGTAGAATGTGTGCCCAGGACCTCCAGTAGGAGTGTGCAGGACCCCAGTAGGAGTGTGCAGACATCTCATGGGACCTGTGCAGGACCCCAGTAGGGGTGTGCAGGACCTCAGTAGGAGTGTGCAGGACCTCAGTAGGAACGTGTGCAAAACCTTAGTAGGAGTGTGCAAGACATCATGGGACCTGTGCAGGACCCCAGTAGGGGTGTGCGGGACGTCAGTAGAATGTGTGCAGAACACTCCCGGTGGAACGTGTGCAGGACCTTAGTAGGAGTATGCAGGACATCATGGGACATGTGCAGGACCCCAGTAGGGGGTGTGCAGGACGTCGTAGAATGTGTGCAGGACCTCAGTAGGAGTGTGCAGGACCTTAGTAGGAGTGTGCAGGACATCATGGGACCTGTGCAGGACCCCAGAAGGGGTGTGCAGGACGTCGTAGAATGTGTGCAGAACCTCAGTAGGAGTGTGCAGGACATCATGGGACCTGTGCAGGACCCCAGTAGGGGTGTGCAGGACGTCGTAGAATGTGTGCGGAACCTCAGTAGGAGTGTGCAGGACATCATGGGACCTGTGCAGGACCCCAGTAGTGGTGTGCAGGACGTCGTAGAATGTGTGCAGGACCCCAGTAGGAGTGTGCAGGACATCATGGAATCTGTGCAGGACCCCAGTAGGGGTGTGCAGGACGTCGTAGAATGTGTGCAGAACCTCAGTAGGAGTGTGCAGGACATCATGGGACCTGTGCAGGACCCCAGTAGGGGTGTGCAGGACGTCGTAGAGATGTGCGGAACCTCAGTAGGAGTGTGCAGGACATCATGGGACCTGTGCAGGACCCCAGTAGGGGTGTGCAGGACGTCGTAGAATGTGTGCAGAACCTCAGTAGGAGTGTGCAGGATATTATGGGACCTGTGCAGGACCCCAGTAGGGGTGTGCAGGACGTCGTAGAATGTGTGCAGGACGTCGTAGAATGTGTGCAGAACCTCAGTAGGAGTGTGCAGGATATTATGGGACCTGTGCAGGACCCCAGTAGGGGTGTGCAGGACGTCGTATAATGTGTGCAGAACCTCAGTAGGAGTGTGCAGGACATCATGGGACCTGTGCAGGACCCCAGTAGGGGTGTGCAGGACGTCGTAGAATGTGTGCAGGACCTTAGTAGGAGTGTGCAGGACATCATGAAACGTGTGCAACACCCCTGTAAGGATGAGCAGGACTTCATGGAATGTGTGCAGGACATCAGTAGGAGTGTGCAGGACATCATGAAGCGTGTGCAGGACCCCAGTAGGGATTAGCAGGACGTCATGGAATGTGTGTAGGACCTTAGTAAATTTGTGCAGGACATCATAGAACGTGTGCAGGACCCCAATAGGGATGTGCAGGACATCAAGGAATGTGTGCAGGACCTTAGTAGGAGTGTGCAGGACATCATGAAACGTGTGCAAGACCCCTGTAAGGATGAGCAGAACTTCGTGGAATGTGTGCAGAACATCAGTAGGAGTGTGCAGGACATCATGAAACGTGTGCAAGACCCCTGTAAGGATGAGCAGGACTTCATGGAATGTGTGCTGGATCTCAGTAGGAGTGTGCAGGACCTCAGTTTGATGCTCAGGACACCGTATGCAAGCCAGGCATCCGAATCTACAAGAACGATAGTTAAGTCCGGCAGAACAGGGCTACCGTAATCTCACTCGAGTTAGCTCTAAAATTTTCTAAGTTCTGACTCCGAATTCGCTTCATCTTCCCTACAGGTGGTGATGTTTTCCTGCTTTGTAGTCCATGCAGATCCTCAACTGCTGACCTCTGGAGCAGGACGGTGTGTGAATCAAGACACACCGCTCTTCACTTCTTTTATACTTTACCCTTGGTCAATTTTGTATCATCCAATTTGTTTACGAGAGCCGAATAACATTATTCCTAAGATTACGGTAGCCCTCTTCTGGCGCACTTAAAGGCAGTGTTCACGACAAATCTCGTTCTCGAGGTCTCGGTGTGAAACTCTAAGTTGGCAGGTGCTGTAGAGGATAGGGTCTAAGAAGGCAACGAAAACTGGCCAGAAATGAATACAAACGGCTTTGAAAGCTCTCCCGATGCGCCTACCTATCCCGGTCCGCCCCCGATCGGACGAGCTTGTGGCGCCGCACGCGTTTCGATGGCAAATTGCCAAGCAACTTTGCCGCAATTAGCATTACCGATTCGCGCAGATTTCGCGATTCGCGCAGATTTCGCGATTCGCGCAGATTTCGCGATTAGCGCGCGCTTGACGAAATCAGCAGGGCCCATGATTCTCGTCCACGTTCTGAATTAAGAAGCCGTTATTTTGACTTATTCTGGACGTTTTTCTTCGCTGTTTCTTCACTATTAGTTACCTCACGACAAAACAATCCCATTTTTGGGTCGAACTCGAGTCCGATATTCATCGTGAACACTGCCTTTAACTATCGTTCCTTTTCCGAAACAGACATATGGGCCGGCGCAGACGAGCCACATCAGCATGAACCGGTGAAGTTTGGCTAGAGCGGCTGACCCTGGGTATATCCTAGACGTGGTGGGGCCACCCAAGATTTACTCATAGAAATGATGAAAAACTCTGATAAAAGAGGCTGATACTGCGCTATCAATCATTGTTTTTATTAGAGCTCTGCGGAAATACTTCGACTGGTAGCCTCACCAATTAGCCGTTCATTTCATTTCTGTCTTGAATGGTGCGTGCCCCCCGTCTAGAATAGTGCCTAGAACCTGTACAATTGGGTCATTTGAAGCTCATTTCTTCATTTTCGACTTTTAAATTCAAAAGTATATGCCTTGCATCTATTTGTAGGAAGCCGCGTTGCAGCAATTATCTTGCAGTCTTAGCAACGGAGCGGTTGTCTCCTCATTTCTACCACTATGTTTTCGAAAAAAAAACAACAACTTGACTTTTGGAGATTGACGATGTTTTAGAAGGGAAACCCTTGAAAAAAGTTGTGAAATTTCTGAAAGTTGGGCTCCGCAGAAAAGGTCAAGGATTTGGCATTGCTCTAAAATGTAGTGAAATTGTGGTGAGCGCGAAGCGCTCACCAGGATTTGGCTTTGATCTCTTCCCGCGCGGATGCCCTACAATGAGATCACCTATTCATACCGTCAACAGAGGTATGAGCTGTACACTATTCGACGCGCTGCAAGAAATTACATATGTGTGCAACTTTTCATCCCAACTGGTCCCCGCTTTCTAAAGTTATGACCTCTCAAAGTACGCAAAAACGTTCTCCACCACCGCGTCCGCCTCCGCCTCCACCTCCGTCCGTCGAAAACCATTTTTTGGAAGGCGTGGACCAAATCGCTCGAAAATTTGTGACTAGAGGTAATCGGCCACGGGAATGACGAAAATAATTGTCAGAACTCACCATATTGACTTCTGGGCCCCTAACGGGCGTTTGAAACTCGGAAACCGGCCTCTCAAGAATAGTTTATGAAAATGGTGGGTTTTTCGTTATCAGTCATTGTTTTCTTAGACTCCATATAAACACCTTGCTCTCCAGGGTGGTGTACTTTGAACGTCCGGCTCGGAAGAGGACGCTGTGCGGGTTGATGTACTTGACCGCGGCGCGTATTCGTTCAAAGCGCACCATCGATAAGAAGGCGTCGCAGGATGTGCTGAAGTGTCGGTTGACTATGTGAGACCTCAGTAGGGGTGTGCAGGACGTCGTAGAATGTGGGCAGGGCCTCAGTAGGAGTATGCAGGACATCATCGAACGTGTGCAGTACCTTAGTAGGAGTGTGCAGGACATCATGGAACGTGTGGAAGACCTCAGTAGGAGTGTGCAGGACATCATGGGACGTGAGCAGGACCGTAGTAGGAGTGGGCAGGACATCATGGGACGTGTGCAAGACCTTAGTAGGAGTGGGCAGGACATCATGGGACGTGTGCAGCACCCCAGTAGGGGTGTGCAGGACGTCGGAGAATGTGTGCAGGACCTTAGTAGGAGTGTGCAGGACATCATAGGACCTGTGCAGGACCCCAGTAGGGGTGTGCAGGACCTCAGCAGGAGTGTGCAGGACCTTAGTAGGAGTGTGCAGGACATCATGGGCCCTGTGCAGGACCCCAGTAGGAGTGTGCAGGACATCACGGGACCTGTGCAGGACCCCAGTAGGGTGTGCAGGACCTCCAGTAGGAGTGTGCAGGACATTATGGGACCCGCGCAGGACCCCAGTAGGGGTGTGCAGGACGTCGTAGAATGTGTGCAGGACCTCAGTAGGAGTGTGCAGGACCTTAGTAGGAGTGTGCAAGACATCATGGGACCTGTGCAGGACCCCAGTAGGGGTGTGCAGGACCTCAGTAGGAGTCTGCAGGACATTATGGAACGTGTGCAAGACCTTAGTAGGAGTGTGCAGGACATCATGGAACGTGTGCAAGACCTTAGTAGGAGTGTGCAGGACGTCGTAGAATGTGTGCAGAACCTCAGTGGGAGTATGCAGGACCTTAGTAGGAGTATGCAGGACATCATGGGACATGTGCAGGACCCCAGTAGGGGTGTGCAGGACGTCGTAGAATGTGTGCAGGACCTCAGTAGGAGTGTGCAGGACCTTAGTAGGAGTGTGCAGGACATCATGGGACCTGTGCAGGACCCCAGAAGGGGTGTGCAGGACGTCGTAGAATGTGTGCAGAACCTCAGTAGGAGTGTGCAGGACATCATGGGACCTGTGCAGGACCCCAGAAGGGGTGTGCAGGACGTCGTAGAATGTGTGCAGAACCTCAGTAGGAGTGTGCAGGACATCATGGGACCTGTGCAGAACCCCAGTAGGGGTGTGCAGGACGTCGTAGAATGTGTGCAGAACCTCAGTAGGAGTGTGCAGGACATCATGGGACCTGTGCAGGACCCCAGTAGGAGTGTGCAGGACGTCGTAGAATGTGTGCAGAACCTCAGTAGGAGTGTGCAGGACATCATGGGACCTGTGCAGGACCCCAGTAGGGGTGTGCAGGACGTCGTAGAATGTGTGCAGAATCTCAGTAGGAGTATGCAGGACATCATGGGACCTGTGCAGGACCCCAGCAGGGGTGTGCAGGACGTCGTAGAATGTGTGCAGAACCTCAGTAGGAGTTTGCAGGACATCATGGGACCTGTGCAGGACCCCAGTAGGGGTGTGCAGGACGTCGTGAATGTGTGCAGAACCTCCCAGTAGGAGTGTGCAGGACATCATGGGACCTGTGCAGGACCCCAGTAGGGTGTGCAGGACGTCGTAGAGATGTGTGCAGGACCTTAGTAGGAGTGTGCAGGACATCATGAAACGTGTGCAACACCCCTGTAAGGATGAGCAGGACTTCATGGAATGTGTGCAGGACATCAGTAGGAGTGTGCAGGACATCATGAAGCGTGTGCAGGACCCCAGTAGGGATTAGCAGGACGTCATGGAATGTGTGTAGGACCTTAGTAAAATTGTGCAGGACATCATAGAACGTGTGCAGGACCCCAATAGGGGTGTGCAGGACATCAAGGAATGTGTGCAGGACCTTAGTAGGAGTGTGCAGGACATCATGAAACGTGTGCAAGACCCCTGTAAGGATGAGCAGAACTTCGTGGAATGTGTGCTGGATCTCAGTAGGAGTGTGCAGGACCTCAGTTTAATGCTCAGGACACCGTATGCAAGCCAGGCATCCGAATCTACAAAAACGATAGTCAAGTCCGCCAGAACAGGGCTACCGTAATCTCACTCGAGTTAGCTCTAAAATTTTCTAAGTTCTGACTCCAAATTCGCTTCATCTTCCCTACAGGTGGTGATGTTTTCCTGCTTTGTAGTCCATGCAGATCCTCAACTGCTGACCTCTGGAGCAGGACGGTGTGTGAATCAAGACACACCGCTCTTCACTTCTTTTATACTTTACCCTTGGTCAATTTTGTATCATCCAATTTGTTTACGAGAGCCGAATAACATTATTCCTAAGATTACGGTAGCCCTCTTCTGGCGCACTTAAAGGCAGTGTTCACGACAAATCTCGTTCTCGAGGTCTCGGTGTGAAACTCTAAGTTGGCAGGTGCTGTAGAGGATAGGGTCTAAGAAGGCAACGAAAACTGGCCAGAAATGAATACAAACGGCTTTGAAAGCTCTCCCGATGCGCCTACCTATCCCGGTCCGCCCCCGATCGGACGAGCTTGTGGCGCCGCACGCGTTTCGATGGCAAATTGCCAAGCAACTCTGCCGCAATTAGCATTACCGATTCGCGCAGATTTCGCGATTAGCGCGCGCTTGACGAAATCAGCAGGGCCCATGATTCTCGTCCACGCCCTGAATTAAGAAGCCGTTATTTTGACTTATTCTAGACGTTTTTCTTCGCTGTTTCTTCACTATTAGTTACCTCACGACAAAACAATCCCATTTTTGGGTCGAACTCGAGTCCGATATTCATCGTGAACACTGCCTTTAACTATCGTTCCTTTTCCGAAACAGACATATGGTCCGGCGCCAGACGAGCCACATCAGCATGAACCGGTGAAGTTTGGCTAGAGCGGCTGACCCTGGGTATATCCCTAGACGTGGTGGGGCCACCCAAGATTTACTCATAGAAATGATGAAAAACTCTGATAAAGAGGCTGATACTGCGCTATCAATCATTGTTTTTATTAGAGCTCTGCGGAAATACTTCGACTGGTAGCCTCACCAATTAGCCGTTCATTTCATTTCTGTCTTGAATGGTGCGTGCCCCCCCCCCGTCTAGAACAGTGCCTAGAACCTGCACAAGTGGGTCATTTGAAGCTCATTTCTTCATTTTCGACTTTTAAATTCAAAAAGTATATGCCTTGCATCTATTTGTAGGAAGCCGCGTTGCAGCAATTATCTTGCAGTCTTAGCAACGGAGCGGTTGTCTCCTCATTTCTACCACTATGTTTTCGAAAAAAAAACAACAACTTGACTTTTGGAGATTGACGATGTTTTAGAAGGAAACCCTTGAAAAAGTTGTGAAATTTCTGAAAGTTGGGCTCCGCAGAAAAAGGTCAAGGATTTGGCATTGCTCTAAAATGTAGTGAAATTGTTTCATTAGATTTGGCTATCGAACAGATTTTCTAAATGTAGTGAAATAGTTGAATCGATTTGGCTGTTGTTGGTATATGAAGATAACATAATCATTAAATGTAGTGAAATTGTTGCAAACGGATTTGGCAGGAGCTCTATGAATTATCACAGTCAAATCACGCGTCAGAAGGGGTTTTTCTTGGAGCGCATATTGAACCAAATGAGAACAAGAATAAGTCTAGCAACAAAAACGTTTCCATACAATGTGAATCGTGAAAGCGTTGAGGACACGAAGACATAGCGTCAGTAGCTAATAAATTGTGTTACATTTCGTTTTCGTGATTTTTATCTAATCAGTGAGGGAAGAGGGAAGGTCTAGTACCTAAGTGGGAGCTACACTGAAAGGCAGAATAACATTCCGAGAACCTTAATTCTAGCCCATAAGGCCACGTTTCGTTCAGCATTGTTGACTGAGGTTTATTATTTTTTCTTTTTGTCTTCATTCGCTCGCCAGAGGACCTTCTGACGCGTGATTTGACTGTGATAATTTATAGAGCTCCTGCCAAATCCGTTTGCAACAATTTCACTACATTTAATGATTATGTTATCTTCATATACCAACAACAGCCAAATCGATTCAACTATTTCACTACATTTAGAAAATCTGTTCGATAGCCAAATCTAATGAAACAATTTCACTACATTTTAGAGCAATGCCAAATCCTTGACCTTTTCTGCGGAGCCCAACTTTCAGAAATATCATCCTAGTTTTTCCCAATGTCGAGTTTGGAGCGAGTTATTCTAAAAGGACAAAAAGGAAGCGAAAAAAGCGTTCTCGCGCGCTTTCCGACCATATCCTACGAGCGGTATCGTGTGTCTCGACAAGGAACAAATGTGCTTCTTTCCTGAACAGTTATGAAATGTACGCACCCAGTCAATCCTCGAGTAAGAATAAATTTACAAACGCATGGATCGTGAAGAGACTTAGCGTTCATTGTTGAAGGTTGGAGCAAACTCGGTGCACCTATATTGTAGCATGTGGCTCCGTTTTTGCGTCAACCTTCAACTGTAAACGCGAAGTCTAGACACGATCCATGTCGACCTTATATGACAACATTAAAAAAAACAAAAGCATTGTGCAATCTCGTGCAAGTATCAATGGACAACGATGACAATGAATGAAAAAATCTAAGAGCATAGAATGGAGCTACAACCAGCGAAAAACCCCGAACCTGTTTTCTCCTGTTTTTGGATGGCGATCCTACACCCAGAGACCTGCTATGCAACCCAGGCGATGATATGCCGACAAGTTGGGCGGACGTCGATCCTCGCGGTCGTATAAGCCGAAAAGGTTAAAGCCACAGTCCAAGCTCAGAATCGATTTTTCGTTTTTCTGTATATCATGGAGAAAATTTCACGCTGATCACAATGGTGGCTCCAGAATCGCTCAGAACTCACTACGAGCTGAGTTACGGCTCCTCAAATTTTTTAAATTTGAACTGTTAGAAGTTCGCGGACGAGTTGTCACGAGTCTGTATTTTCCCGTTATTGGCAGCCACCATTCTGAAGCAGGCCACAATATAAAGCGAGACCGAAAACAAAAGGAAGAACATAGATTTTGAATAAAATCAGTTGCGCGTCTCTTCCCTGTGGAGGTCGGAAAACTGCCAGTGGGCGTTGCCCACTTTTTCTTTCAAGGGAGCGTGGCCGACTTTTTCCTAGCCTTTTCTCGCTTATTTGAGCGAATTGAAATTTCGCGCTTGGCAAGGTTACTGTAGACGGCGACCGGACCAAAATATCAAAAATTACCTCTGAGGTTGGACTGTGCCTTTAAAGGCAGTGTTCACGATAAAAAAAAATGTGTTTCAGTTTCCACTAAGAGTGGGTAGTGGAGAGGCACACCGTAACATTGACGTCGAAAAAATGCGTGGAAACGAACCAGGAAGAGCCTCAAAAAGCACGAAGTTGCCATTTTGAGCGCAAGGCAAACCCCAAAAGCGCAATGCCCGCCCTCCTACATGAACAAATGAAAACCCGAGTTCGTGAAATGAGCGATGGTTTCTCATCAAAAGCCCCGTTCTTCCTTTCAATCTGAACTTCTCTCTTTACTCAGGTCAGCTCGCATACATCGGCTGCAGAAGACGGAAGTTACAAGTCTCGGACAACTCGTCCACTACGCTTCCTTAGCTCAACTTTCAAGGGATCATAACTCCGTTACCAGAAGGTCTTGTACGATTCCAGAGGCATCATTGGAATTAGCATGGAAACCTTTTTGAGAAAAAACGGAAAAACGATTTTCATCGTGAACACTGCCTTTAAGAAATGAAGCTGAACCCACCTTCGTTTTATGCGTGCACGCTTGGCGCGTTTCTCATGCGTCGCGGTAGCGCTTACCGATCCTGGAGACCACAATGCCGGGACAGGGGCTCTCTACACACCGAGGGAGGAGTTGTCCAGCAGTTTGCGGCTCTAATTCCACTCGGGACCACTTCGCTCGCGTCGAGTGACGTTTCGAACTGCAAAAATGGGAAAACTCCTTCCTCGGTGTGTAGAGAGCCCCTGTCCCCAGAATGCCTCGCCGGTCTCACTAGGCGCGCTGTACCCACAATCACTGACACTTCACTGCATTTTTCTACAGCAGAAATACTCATAACCACTATTTAAAACTAGAGAAGCTTACCTAACGGAACACGATTATCAAAAGTCAATTTGCTGCAAAGTAGAAGAGTAGTCAAAAAATACTCTTCTACCTCCGAGATTTGAGCTGAAATTTAGCGTGCGGGTACAAAATATGCAAGCAGCCTTGAGTTGTTGTCAGTTGGAATTTTCTAAAAAGGACGCAATTGGCCGATGCGCACGCAGCTTCGCGGAGGAAATATGTTTTCTGATTAAAATTATTGTTTAAGGCTGTGGTTGCGAAGTTGAGAGAAGGGGCTAATGGAGAAGTGGGTTTGTGAGAAGTCAAAGTCCAAATCGCACCAATGTTTCCCAGAAGTGTTGGCCGTGATCACACTTCCTCCGATTAGAAACAACGACAGTCCATAACCTGCGTGTTGATTGTTGGTCGATCTTGTTGGTGAAGATTGTGTTGCGTCGCTCTTTGGTAGAAGTATGATCACTGTCCTTAAGCTGTATCGTGTTAAAACCAATGTAGGTAAGGCACTCACTGTAGGATGTGTACAAATACACTGTTGTGGCCGGCATTCGACCCGGGACCTGCACCTTGTTGGCACAAACTAGGGCTTACCTTACAATGCCCGAGGGCTTTTACAAAATCGTGCTTTGGTAGTTGTAGGTATGGGACACAGCACTGATATCCCGTTTTCAAAATCCGCTAAATGCCTAAGAGTTTTACAGGAGATTTTTAAAAGTGGGCATTTTCATAGTTCTGCGAAGAAAAAAAGGTACACGAATAGCAATTTTTAGGGCGTTCAAAAAATTGTCTCAGGTTGAGCTTAAAACTTTTTCTAGGGTTTTTTTGGGTGCTTATTACCAATATGATGTACATGTGTCAATTTTTTGAAAATTCCGTCCGATTTGATCCGAAGCTTTAAAACGGGGGAAATTTTGTTGGCAAAATGCGACTTTTGGCGTTTACGAGAATGTTACGATCAAATCGTTTTGAAACTTCTACATAGAGCTTGTTTGGGCTGCCTCACCCAAACCTGTGGTCGTTTTATCGACTTTCTTTGAATTACGGTAATTACGGTATGGTTACACGGTAGTTCGGTCAAAGTCTCGGATTCGACTCAAAAATCTCTCTGTGGGTGTTATTTGGGACACTGAACACGAATTTGAGGTCTATTTTCCGGTTTTTGAATTTTCAAGTAAGTAACGCCAGTTAAAAGGCATTATGCCTACGGTGACATACAGTAACCATAAGTCTGGCGAGGAATGAACCCCAGATTCGGGTCCAGCGCACTAAATAATCCCCAGTTGAAAGTTTTGAGCCGAATCCGAGTGATTTTTCCCGAACACACCAAAAATTTTCCTGGTAGGTATTTACCTTTCTGTGAAGCAATGAAAATGCGATTTTTGGGAATCCCCGCGGCCATTTAGGAAAATTTAAGCACTGGTCATTTAAGTGCTGTCACAGACCTACAGCAACGAAAACATGGTTTCCCGAATCGCCACAGGGTTGATAAAGCAGCCCCTAGTATGTCGTTCACAACGTGTGATGTTAATTTGTGATTTTATCGAAAAAGAAAGACTGAATCTTTGAGGAGAAAGCGACTCAAAAGAGTTTTTCTGTGCACGATTAGGGCAAGAAAAATTTGAATCCATGTTCAAGTCGACTTGTTTAAAAATGTTTCAACTTTCTTAATGTTCCGTCCTTTGTCTGCTGACGAACTCGACTACCTATTTTATGATTTACTGCTTTAGAATCGTTACATTTCTCTGATGCGTACAGACTGGATGGTATGATTGGGGAAGAACCAATCTGAAGGTGGATCGGCAGGGGTCAGAATGGTAGATATTCTCATTAAACCGCGCAAAAACATTAGTTGGGTTTAAAATTAACGGAGCAGATATAGGATGGGTGTGCAACTGGAGAGAGGTATAGATGTTTGAAGTCTGCCTCACAAGTAGCCTAGTTCCAGACCTGGGTAGTCACTTGCTGTTGACCGAAATAGCGGATGCGCAAAGGTAAGACCACCTGAAGGCAACACAGATTGGTTCATTGGGAAGATGTTTCTCGCCAGGGACCGAGAGACTGCGCGCCACACATATAGACAAGCGGAGACGCAGATTACATCCTTCCGGCGAACCACTTCTTGTCGACTGCGTACTTCATTCTACTATTTTTGACAGACTGTGCTTGTCAGCCATAGAAGTGGATACCGCTCGCCAACCTTTGAGAATTTCTTGATCTTCGAAGACGAAGAAGTTCCCGATTATATTGAGGAGGACTTTGAAGGGATGACTGATTTTAATGTTGATGTGAGTGAACAATTTTTTCTCATGCCGTGGACCCTCCTGCACAATTTTGTTTCAGAGATCCTTCAAGAAGACAGGCAAATCCCCGGAGTGATTTGAAAGTGTCAACAACTGTCAAATGATTGTCTGTACCATAATGCTTTTATTTGTATGCATTTCCATATTTCGACATTGTAGGCTATACATTTCATATTTGTTTGTTTGGAGACCTGCTATCCAGAGCTCATGAATAAATGCTGTCAAATAACCACTTTAGAAAGTCATTGCGTCGCCTCTAGCTCAGTTTAAAGTCAGACGCCGAAGTCGCAGTGCCTAACTATGAAGAGCAGCGTACTAGGGAAGAGTTTGTCAACGGAGCACAATTCAGAGAATAAACAAAAGTTGACGAAAAGGGTGAAGTACGTTTATCTGGTCCTAGACTACAGCATTTCCGTGTAGCCGAGCACATAGCCTGGTTACAAGGACATCCTCACGTCATCGTGGTGTTTCCACGACACATTTCCACAGCATATCGCATATGTTTAGTGGCGCAACGAATAGATGAGAAATCGAGATGGGTCGGAACGCGAAAATTTTTGTGCGGTTTTTGTTGCTATGAATCGATAGATGTAGCAAAATAAGTCAGGGACCGTATTTATGTTTGAAATCTCGGCCTAAGTTAGTGAAGAGCGCTGACAAGCGTAATCTTCATATGCCGTAAGGCAGTTCTGGTGACTCAGATATTCGTGGGGAAGTTCCTGAGAACGACAGCAGAACTTCCCTCGAAACAACTGGGGAACTTCCTCCGAATCGGGGGAGGCGAAGGGGACGTCTCGACAGCAGAGTAATGGGGGAAGCTCCCACAGCAGGAGTTCTTTTGTTCTCCCGACTGCAAGTCTTCCCGCGACAACTTCCGACTGCAGCATCTTCCCATTGTTGAATGATTTGATCAAAAAATCAGCTTTGCTAGAACCCGCTGTTTTCGACAAATCTCCTGCTCCTTTGAAAAACTACAGATCGGTCCAAAAATATTCACCTTTGACTAATGGTTATAAGAGAAGCTTATTAGCTCACTCTGAAAACCAGGCAGAGATGCCTTTACGCAGTCCTTGCGAGTGGCAGATCTACTCCTCAATCTTGCGAGAGTGCGAGACCACCCTCGGCGACTAAGCTCCGTCTGTATCACCGTATACGCTGCGGCTTTGTTTTCCGGGTTCATCATGTCCGGGGGAGGCCATGGAACAACCGTGAGGCGAACTTCCTTGTTCTCCCCCTGAGTTGACTGTTTCGAACGCCCATTGTTGAATATTTCGAGGGAGGAGCGAGACGTCCCCCGGAGTAAAGACGTCTCGCTCCCCTCCCCTCGACCGAGAGATAACGACCAAATCAGGTCTATTGTCCTCGGGAACTTCCCCACAAATATCTGAGGACAACGTCATTCCTACCATTAACGGAAGGCTTCAATCTAGCTAGGGACTGATCCGTGTGCAAACTGGAGTTTAAAAAAGTTATCTGTTGAATGTTGTGGAGGAGACGAAAAGAGACACTTTGAAGTTCTCAAAGGCAGTGTTCACAATAGAAAATGTGTTTTAGTTCCCACTAGGAATGGGTAGTGGAGGGGCACACTGTAAGCTAACCTCGAAAGAACGCATGAAAAAAGAGCAAGGAAGAGCCCCAAATAAGCCCGAAGATGCAACTTCGAGTGCCAAGCAAACCCCAAAATAGCAGTGCCCGCCGTACGACGTGAACAAATGAAAATTCGAGATTATGATAACAGCAGATAATCATATCAAGGAAGTACTGTCGAGTCAGCTGTGAAGCATTTGACTGCATTACCTGGTATCATCCTTCGTAACGGTCAACTTTTCCACGCTCAAAAGTCGACGTAAATAAGAAAGGGCCTATTTAGCCTGAGAACGCCGCTTTCACGTTCCTTTTCAGCTTGCCTCGCTATTTAGGGCACCAGACCTGCAAACCGTGGAGATATCGGAAGTAAAATCTATTGTGAACACTGCCTCTGAATTTCCTTAAAGGCGCATTCCAACCTCAGAATCGTTTCTCTGTTTTCCTGCCTATCTTGAGACCGTTCTCACGCTGATTCTATTGGTGTCACTGAAATCGTTCAAGACCTTCTGGGAACGGAGTTACGGCCCCTCTAAAATTGAGCTACGGGAGCATCGTGGACGAGTTGTCCAAGGCTTGTAACTTTTGTTATCTACAACCGATCTAGGCGATACGACCTCAATCGAGGGGGAGGGTGAGAATGAAGGGAAAAACGGGGCTATTAGTTGGAAAACATCGCTCACCTCGCCACTGTTGAGCTCGAAAGATCGTAAAAGGGGCGTGCCAAAGTGGCTTCCCAATGGGGGCGTCCCAGGGTGGCTTCCTCCTATATCTCGCTTATTCGGAGGAATCGAGAGCTCCTACTTAGCAGGTGTTATAAGGGTTGGTTCTACTTCACAACTATGTGAAAATCTCAGACTTCGTCTCTGAGCTTGGACTGTGCCTTTAAAGGCAGTGGTCACGGTGGAAAACGTTATCAAAATAACTACAGAAAACGGCTTAGATCGAAAATAGTCGAAAATTATGAAGGTAGAGCGGTGAAAAACGAGCAGTTTCTAGAGCCCAAAGATGCTAGTTCGTCCACACGTGCAAAGCGCCGCCGAAAAAGATCGCAGTCTCATGACGAGCAGTCGAAAATCATCGACATTCTAAGGGAGAAATAAATGCAAATTTACCTAATAAAAACAGTCGAACAAAGAAAGCAAGCACTTCGGTCAATGTTTTTGACAGGATGAGTACATAAATATATTGAAATTCAATTTCAAGCCAGCTGATGCTTATTGATATTAGAGATCATCGATGCCGATGATGTGGAGTGGGTTCGTCCACTATAAGAAGACAAGAAAGTTCAGGCCTGAAATTTGGCCCGAAACAGCGGTTTTCGCGATTTTTTCTTATAGGTCCTACTACTCGAGACCCAGAGAATGGTTTAGAGAGGGAAAGAAGACAAGCATATTTTATCGCGACCACTGCCTTAAAAGGCACAGCACACACAGAAAATTATTTTTGAGGTGTTATCATTATCTTGGAGAGGGTCACACTCTGATCACAATGGTGTTTCTGAAATCGTTCAAGCCCCACTACAAACTAAGATATAGCTTCTTGAAAATGCCTGTATTTTGAAGGCGAAAATTTGATGGATGGTCTCAGGCCTGTATTTCTCTAAAAGGCAGTGTTCACGATGAATATTGCACTCGAGTTCGACCCAAAAATGGGATTGTTCGGTCGTGAGGTAGCTAACAGTGAAGAAACAGGGAAGAAAAACGTCCAGATTAAGTCAAAATAACGGTTTCTAAATTCAGGGCGTGGACGAGAATCATGGGCCCTGCTCATTTCGGCAAGCGCGCGCTAATCGTGAAATCTGCGCGAATCGATAATGCTAGTTGCGGCAGAGTTGCTTGGCCATTTGCCATCGAAACGTGTGCGGCGCCACAAGCTCGTTTGAATGGGGGCGGACCGGGATAGGTAGGCGCACCGGCATAGCGTTCAAAGCCGTTTGTATTTAGTTCTGGCCAGTTTTCGTTGCTTTCTTCGACCCTATCCTCTACAGCACCTGCCAACTTAGTGTTTCACACCGAGACCTCGAGAGCGAGATTTATCGTGAACACTGCCTTTAATTCGCAGTCGCTGCGCCAGAGCAAAGCAGGATGAAGAGATACATAGATCGGAAAGGGAGTGAAGAACGACGACTCAGTTGGAAATCATCTATCCATCTAGTCGCTATTCACCTATATCGAAAATCAGGAAGCGGGGCGGGCCTGTGGTGGTCGCTTATATCTCGCTTATTTGGAGGAATTGAGCTCTCGCATTTGGCACGTGTTATACAGGAAGGGCCTTCTACACAATTACGCGAAAATCCCAAAATTAATATCTAAGGGTGTACTGTGCTTTTAATGCACCTCGGTAGATCAGAAACGACTAAATACTTTTTTTATATTCAGAACAATTTTGGTCCAAACTTTGTCCGGAAAAGGATTTTAAGGCGCTGAACACGAATATAAAATTCATTTCCAGTTTGCCGAAGATTATGGCAGGTTACTGTAGACAAATGACACTTCCCCTACTGTAATTTACCGTAGTCTTCTGAGAATCTCAGAATGAACCTTATAATCGTGTTCAGCACCCCCAAATAACCCTTCCAAACAATGTTTGTTCTTAGAATGTTTAAATTTCTGGAATCCAAAAAGTGCATTTTTTGCGATTCTTGATCTACCCACGTGCATTAAAGCCACAGTCCAACCTCAGGGGTAATTGTTGATAATATACTCCGGCCGCCGTGCATAGCAACCCTGCGAAACGGGAACTCTCAGTTCGCTCAAATAAGCGAGAACACGGGCGGAAAACGTGACCACGCCCCCAGAAAAGGAAAAATGAGTGACGCCCATCCACAAGATTTCGCTCTCAATACAGACGTGATGCGAAATGGATTCTCAACGAAATCTATGCTGTTCCATTTGTTATTGGTCTAGCTTTATAATGTGCTCTGCTCCCGAACGATGGCGGCGAACGACGAGGAAAAACGGGCCCGCGACAACTCGTCCACAAAAGTTTCGCTGTTCAAATTAGCAATGCTTGAGGCCCCGGATGAGCCGACGTCTCCAGCCCGGTCGATACACACAGAATGCATTGGAAATGGGATGCAAAAATCACTCGGTGTATCCCCCCCGCACCCCCCCACCCCGGTCGATACGTACAGGCCATAAAACGGCCAATGTCTCACCTTCGACTGCGTACCACGCGCTGCGCGACCGCACGTGCGTCGGAAGCGAACGAGTTTTGGCCGCCGCGCGACGCGTTTCGGCCGCCATGCGCGGCGGCCGAAACGTTGCGCGGCTGACAAAGCCCAAAATCCGTCGCGCGGCGGCCAAAACCCGTCTGCTTCCGACGCGCGTGCGGTCGCGCAGCGCGTGGTACGCAGTCGACGGTGAGACATTGGCCGTTTTATGGCCTGTATGTTTAAAATGATGGAGTGAAGTTGAGAAAATCACTCGATGTATCCGACGCGGTCGATATCCAAGCAATACGTGGATGAGAAAATCACCGGGTGGGCGGGCCGAGGATAAAACATTGCGTATCACTAGAAAGCCAACCTTACTGCTACCTCCGTTACTTCACCATACTCTCCTTCACTATTTCTCTGAACAGGTGCAATCTTGTTGGCCACGTAATCATCGTCATATCTAGTTGGATGCACCGAGTGATCTTCTCAACCTCACTCCATCATTTTAAACATACGTATCGACCGGGTGGGTGTTGGGGGGTGCGGGGGGGGGGATACAGATGCAAATAGCACCAACTCTGACCGGGGCCTGAGGGACCATAACTCCGCTCTTAGTTGGCTCTGAGAGATTCTGAAAACATCGCGGTGATCAGCATGAAATTCTCTTCGAGCTGAGCAGAAAAATTGAGAAACGATTCTTAGGTTGGAATGTGTCTTTCCCACAACACTCAACAAACCATTTTTCAAAACTCCAGTTTGTGCTAGGATTAGTCCCTCGTGAGATGGCGCATAAAGGTGATTCTCGCGGTTCCAGGTTATTCATGAAGAAATTAATTGACCAGAGTTTTTAACACGAGAAAAATATCAGAACCTATCCCTGGCCCAAACCCTCTCTGAGAGTTTTGGCCGAGAGATAGCCAAGAAATAGCCCACCAGGCTCCTCTGTTGCTCCTGGTGGGCTATTTCTCTGCTATTTCGCGGCTATATCTCATTTATTTCTCGGCCACACCGCGACCAATGCTCGGACAAAAGCACGTTGTCCGCAAAGTAGCCGAGAGTCAGCCCACGAGAAGCCGCTGCGGAGCCTAGTAGGCTATTTTGCGGCAAGCAGCCATTTCACGGCTGTTTCGCGGCTATGTCTCGGCTAAAACTTTCAGAGCTGTCTTCATGGGACATCCTACACTACCGCGTGTGGGGATGAAAGTCTAGAATTTATGTGCTTGGCGCAGCTAAGGCCCAACTTTACCCACAAATTCACGGCGGTGTCGCAGAAGAATTCGTAGATGCTTACAGTCGGCACGGATCGCGCTGGTGCTGGGCGTTCCTTATCAAGCATTGGCGTAAGCTCGGTGTACAGATGTTATAACATAAGTGCCCAGAGTTGGCGCCAAAGTGCAATAAGGAACGCAAAGTATCAGTGCGACCCATACCGAAATTACTACGGCTTCGGCGAGTGACGCGCGGGGAAAACATTTCATACTCCACCGCTCATCCCGCGAATCACGCGCGTGCTGCGCCTGAGGTGAGCACTTTGAAAAATGCCTTATGATGACCAGCGGCGCTAGCCGGTGCCAGCATTGGTGATAGATCATTCAGTCGATGGCCGCGAACGACCCAAAAACACTGCGTATCAATCTTGAACCCTGAAAAGCGGTCTCTGTGAAAAAAAAACCGTCGGTCGCGGAAGATTGGTTAACTTTTCAGTGCAGTATGGCGCCCGCTAAGCACCCGATAACTGGCGTTTAACATATAAAACATCTAAATCTGTCGAAGTCTTTACTCTGTTGAAGAGTAATTGCAAAAACGAATGCCTGAAGTATTGTTGGTCATTTAATTATGGGTACGCTTTGGATCGCTTCCTTCATCATTGGTCCGTCTCATTGAGCTGATCTGGAGCGGGCAGTACAAAAGTGTCGCCGTAGGACACAGCAGCCTCATGGAGAGAGGGATCCCGAGGTTCGAAAATCTCATCCAAATCGTGACGATCGATGCCATCTGGTCCTCCAAACTTGTAAGCCAGGCAGGGCGGCGGAGCTTGTGGTAGAAGATGGTAGTGCAGGCGCCGACGAACCCGCACTCTTGGTGGGGGTACTGCCATGACTCTTGGTGGAGGTGCTGCTGCTGGAATCAGAAGGCGATCACGGCTCCCTTGATCTTCTCTGGCAGTACTGACCAACGATTCTGATGACGACCAGACTGCGGTTGGACCAGCGGGAACTGCTGTAGAACCGTCGTTGTGACCTGCAATACAGAATCATATGGAATTGGTAGACAAAGGTGTCTAGTGGATCACAAGACCCGTGTGAACATGCTGATAACAACAGTACTTCGATTGATAGCGTTATCGATCGGTTATCCATCTAACTTTTGCCTTCAACTCTGGGTACATCCCCCCTCTCCCTCATCTATAACAGTACCAGAGACTTAACTCCCGTGCTCTTTATGTCCCGGGAAATCTCCACAGGTGATTTCCGTGCTAATAGGGACGGACAATCGGCACATTGCGCACACAAGAACGTAAGTTAAGTGCGCCAGAACGGGGCTACCGTAATCTCAGGAATGATGCTATACAGCGCCCATTCGACTCTCGTAAACAAAATTGATGATAACCAACTGATAAAGGGTAGGGTATGAAAGAAGTGGAGAGCGGTGTGTCTTCATTCACACACCGTCCTTCTCCAAGGGTCAGCAGTTGAGGATCGGCCTGGACTACAAAGCAGGAAAACAGCACCACCGGTTGTCAAGATGTGGCGAAAGTGGGGACTAAACTCAGAAAATATTAGAGCCAACTCGAGTGAAATTACGGTAGCCCCGTTCTGGCGCACTTAACTTACGTTCTTGTCATTGCGCACTCCTCACATCTCCGCGGTCAACAGAATTTTTTATACAACTATACCTCACCTTCCGTTCCACCACGCAACAATCTTCCGAAAGCGTGCACCATTGAACCGACATTTTTACGTGATGAATGACGTCTGACAGTCTGGAATCACCGTGTAACTTACAGATTAAACGGATATTGATTTTTATACAGTACTCTTGCACTAGTGCAGATGCATTATTAGCAGCCGAGCCTGCAGACAGCGCGAGCGGTCGCGGCACACCACGCGATGTCCTACGCGGTTATTAAGCGTCGTTTATACTCCCGCCGGGACTATCTTAGACGGGGGGGGGCACCCAAGATTTTCTAATAGAAATGGAAGGAAAACCTGACAAAAGATGCTTGATGCTGCTATCGATCCTTGTTGTTGATGAAATTCTATAGAAATACTTCGATTGATAGCGTTATAGATCGGTGGTTCATTTCATTTCTGTCTTGCTTCTTGAGTGCCCCCCCCCGTCAAGGAACTCAAACGCTAGCGTCGGACAGGGAACGAGATTCTCATGCCGTAAAATAGCGTGTTTTGATGTGTCGATTGCGTCCAACACTACTCATTCTACGACATCATGGAAATGTTTGCTATCTCGTGGAATTCATTAATGGACTTCCTTGTTTTATTTAGAGGAAAACATAGGTTACATGATAATGTACGTATAAGGGGATCAGTGACAGTGACAAAGCATTTGCAATTTAGGCCGAGTTTCGGTGTGTACAGGCAAATTAAAAGAACATTGTAGTACATTTTTCCATGATGTCGTAGAATGAGTAGTGTTGGACGCAATCGACACACCAAAACACGTTATTTTACGGCATGAGAATTTCGTTCCCTGTCCGACGTTAGCGTTGGAGTCTTCAAGGATAGTCCCCTCCCGCCTCCAAGCGGCGCAGTGCATTTCTGTAATATTGATCACGTGGCGCGGCGCTATCGATATTACAGGATAGTACTTCACCGCGCCGCTCGGCGACCGAAGTGTGAACAACGCCACAAGCACGCTCATGCCGATCATTTTTTCCGCAGGGCTACCGTAACCCTTCTTTAAAATTTTCCCAAGTGTCAGCATGGTTATTAGCACATCTTAATAGCCAACAAACATGTTTGCACAATTTCGACCTCCTCAGCCACTCCCCAGTGGCTTCTCGAGGAGAGCGGTGTGTTAATGAATGAATACCGCTCCTCCGCTCTTTTATACCCCGCATGTTATGAGCGTGTGTTTACATTCGTTATCATGTTTTGTTCAAGAATGGTTACGGTAGCCCTGCGGAAAAAGTGATCGGCATGGGCGTGCTTTTGAACAACGCCCTAGGACTCGTTTATACTTTAGCCGCCGGGCAGCGCTGCGAAAAGCAATCTTAGAATATTGGGGCCTATCCTAGAGGGGGGGGGGGGCACCCAAAAGTTACTCACAGAAACGAACAAAAAAAACTGATAAAATATGCTTGATATTGCTATCAATCATTGTTGCTAAAAAAAATCTATAGAAATACTTTGAAAGCGGTACCAAACGATGGTTCATTTCTAACTTGAATCCTGAGTGCCCCCCCCTCCCGTTTAGGATAGTGCCGGGAGGGGATTATTCTAGACGGGGGGGGGGCACTCAAGAATCAAGACAGAAATGAAATGTTTTTTGAATATTTAATGCCATGGTATATGATCACAAGTTATCACAAGGTAGCTGAGTTGAACGCAAAACTCAGATGTCAGGCAGGACTCGAACCTGCATTGCACGCTTTCCGGGCGAGAGTGTTACCATTACACTACCGACACCCCGTTCTGCATCACTCAGCTATTCACACATGAACTGTGTGGGCACAACAGCAATCACCCGAGAAATGAAATGAATCACCCACTGGTAAGGCTACCGAGCGAAGGATTCCTATAGAGCTTTTATAAAAACAATGATTGATAGCACTATGAGGCATCATTAATAAGAATTTTTCTTCATTTTTATGAAAAAATCTTGAGTGCCCCCCCCCGTCTAGGATAGACCCGCCAAATATTGATTGTGCCGTGCTGTAATCAATATTACAGGAATTCACTGTGCTGCTCGGCGGCCGAAGTATAAACGACGTCTTAGTGAAATGAACTGCGCCGTAAACGACGGCTTAGTGAAATGCACTGTTCCGCGCCGCTCGACAGCGGAATCCCAAACGGCGCCTTACAGCTGCACCGCAGCGCGGCGCGAGTACGCTCCTCCCGTGAGAGGCGCGCCACTCATTTGTATCATGTCGTGCCGAGCAGCAACGAATCTTTATGATGAGTCCTACTCCTGGGGTACCCCCTACCTGGGGGGGGGGCACAAAGCGTGCGCCAAGACGCAAGCGCTCGCGCTGTCTACAGAGCGGTAATCACTTTCGGATACATGAGTGTTACATGAGCGTGCACGACCCCAGGACCAAACGGTAGTTATCATAGTTATGTGTTTTCGCCATCATTACTGCTATCGATCGCTCCAATATGCCCGTCACCTCTTCTACAGCAGTGCCAGAGGTGTTATTCAGCGAAGAAAAAGCAGAAAAAAAACTCACATCGTCTTCATTAACACCTATAAATACTGGCGTAAATAATCGCATGGCGGAAAATCTTATTTCACAAGCTATACAATGCCTGTCAGTTCCGTCTTGTGCGCGCGTGTGCGTAGCGGTCAAGTCTGTACACACACGCGCGCGTCTTCCCATTTCGACTAGAATAATCCTTGTGGGAAACCTACCTTTTTTGTATTTAGAGCCTGAAAAGAATCAAAGTATAGCGGAGTCCACCAAGAGTGACTCATTTACTAATCAATGAGAAGCGGTCGATTGGAGATCAATGAACATGCAACTCGTTGCAGCACAACCGCTCTCTCTCAATCGGTGTCGAGCGTGCTGGTATGGGATTCATGCACCGCTTCTCACTGATAAGTAAATGAGACACCCTCGGAGGACTCCACTATAATTGGCATAAAGAAAAAATTTAAGAGAAAAATTGCGCAGAAAAGTATCCCTTACGAGAGGTTACGCAGGCTAGGAGACTGCTCGTAAACGTTGCCAGCGCCATGGGCCCACTTATAATCCACTTTAAAGCTGAAAACATCTTTCATCCTGTGGACTACACTTGTGCAATTGGGATACAACAGCTTTAACCAGGCGATTCCCGGCCCCGAGCAGCACCTAACAGGAATCGGAGCCACCTAACAGTTAGGCTCGTTTTCTCCGGGCCACTGTTGTTGCTGTTCGGACGAACCGTAGGCGCCCGGAAAGCAAAAATAGTAGCCTGGACAACAACAGAAGCCGACCCGCAGATTGGGAGAACGAGCCGGACGGTCCGGCGGCTCGGCGCCGAGATTCGCCTGAGAAGGTATAGGAGCAGAATGGCGCAGATCCATCGGACCTTACCAGTTAAATCAACCATAAACCGTCAAGCTTAGTTGTAAAATAAAGGGAAAGTCACTCCTTCACTGATTTCGCCCACTTTTCTTATCATTTTGATATTGAAAAAAAACAAGAGACAAGCGAAGCATGCGGAGTAATGATTTTTGAAAGAACCTCAATAATGGTTCAGACCGACCCAGTATAATTCGCTATCTCGAACCATTCATTCGAATAATCGACTTGGTGACCAACTCGATTTTCAGATTTTTGAATAATCGAGTTTACGATTAACTCGACTTTTTGAATTTTCGGATAACCACGTTTCTGGTTGACTCGATTTTTCTAAATTTCGAACAATCAAAATTCTAAAACATCTGATCTTGACTGTCCTGCCAGAACCACTTTTTTATTACTCCAAGTCTTTGATTGAAAATTAACTCCACCTCAGCATAGTAGATCGAGAAAAACTCACATTCATTTCCAATGTAAATAGAATGGCAAATTCCATCTACCAAAACGAAATTTCATAATTAGAGACAAGCATTGCTCAGAGGGATCTTACATATAATAGATGAACCAATGACTCGTTTTTGTTCATTGTCGAAGTCGAAGGCTTACAAACTTTATGTAAGACCGATTTCGGAGTGTGGGACAACAGTTTTCAATCCATGTACAAGAAAATATGTCGATAGTATAGAAAAGTGTCAGAACAACTTCACTAGGAAACTCTTCATTAGGAGGGGTGGACTTATATACAGTCGAATTCCGAGATCCAAGGCAAGGGATCGTTTATTTAGGCTCCCTTCACTCGAGTCTAGGAGGAGATTATTTGATGTTTGCATGGTATACAGGCTTTTGAACTTTAGAGTGACAATTGGTTTCTCACAACTTTTCAGGCTTTTTTCGATCCAGGACCAGGGGACCTTGCTATAAAATAAGAATAAGTAGACCGAAAACTAACTATATCGCGCATTATTTCTGCGTCAGGCAGCGTCCGTACGTGGCGAGAGCGTGCGTTCCCGCTGTTGTGCGCCTCTTGACGCTCCTTAACGCTAGAGCAGCCCGTGCCCGCAAATTAACACACGCAATCACCCCCTGCCTCGTGTTGATTCGATTGACAACGTTTGATCGGGTGATCAATCGCTCGAGTCGGCGCAACGGCTGATAATTTCCCACGGTTTTCGACTTCCGTGATGGAAATTTAGGAAAAGAAGAGCATAAGTTCTGCTACACGTTTAATGCCGCCTGCTTCAGTGATGGAGTAGTAAGCTTCAAACTTGCTGCTTCCTTCGTGGTGCTAACGTAAGCGCGCGAGAGCGAGCGGGCGAGGGCACGCGGGAGGGAGCGCGTGTGAGCGGCAAGCAAATCGTGTGCCCACGATGAACATCGATTTTGCGTAATCGCAGGCTCTCGCAAGGAGCGGACGGATCCTAAGGGCGGCATTGACGTACTCTGAGAGTTTTGGTCGCGAATTGGCCGAGAAATAGCCCACCAGGCTCCGCAGCGGCTCCTGGTGGGCTATTTCCCGGCTACTCCTCGGCTTTTCACGGAACGGAGAAGAAGTAGCCGAGAAATAGCCGAGACATAACCGAGAAATACTCAGAAGTGAACAAAATTGATCAAGACGCAACCGTTGCCGGCTCGCCGAGCCACCATCTGGGGCCGCCAGCGCTTGGACGGGGCCTCCAGAGGTTGATCGAGGTCCAAGTACCTCAAACTTGGGTGATTGAACCGACGGAGGTGCTGACATCTGAATTGTGCCTCTGGAATGCTCCTTATATCTGCCGGGAGAGCATTATTTCTCGGCTATTTCGCGGCGAGCATTATTTGGCGGCTATTTTTCGGCGAGCATTATTTAGCGGCTAGTTCCCGGCTATTTCGCGGTTATTTCCCGGCGAGCATTATTTGGCGGCTATTACGAGGCAAGCAGGCATTTCTCGGCTATTTCTCGGCCAAAACTCTTAGAGTACATTGCCCCCATGATTTCGATGAGCGAAACTATGAAGTTTTCAAGCTTCAAACGCTTCACTAAATCCAAGCTGCTCAACTGTGCTGTGGCTTGAATCGTGTGAGCTAATTTTCCTGGGGAGCATTTTCTATTCTGTGACGACTTAAACAATTCGTTTTGTATCTTACCTACATATTACCTACTGTTTTCACACGATTGTCGTTATGTGTTGTAATAAATCAAATCAAATCAAAACTGACGATAAATTTTCCAAACTCGAAACAGTCGTCTAGCGAGTTTGCTCCACTATTAGTCTTTCGAACAATAGAGTTTTCGACAGAATATGTTTTCAAATTCAAAAAATAACCAAGTTTTCGCATAAACAGACCTTCCAGAATTCCGAATAATCGATTTTTCGACTAACCGGATTATAATCGAGTTTTCGACAAACCGCCCGGATTTTTCACTTTTTAGCATAATCGGGTTTTCGACTACTCTGAGTTTTGGCCGTGAATGAGCCGCGAAATAGCCCATCAGGCTCCGCAGTGGCTCCTGGTGGACTATTTCCCGGCTTCTGACGGGACGGACAAGAAGTAGCCGAGATATACGCGAGAAACTATACGTTTTCGACTACTCTGAGTTTTGGCAGCAAATTAGTCGCGAAATAGCCCACCAGGCTCCGCAGCGGCTCCTGGTGGGCTCTCTCCCGGCTATTTATCGGCTTCTGACGGGACGGACAAGAAGTAGCCGAGAAGTAGCCGAGATATACGCGGGAAATAGCTAGAAGTAAACAAAAGTAGACGCAAACGTCGCCGGTTTGCCGAGCCACCATATGGGATCGCCAGCGGTTGGGCGGGCCCCCAGAGGCTGAACGAGGTCAAAGTACCTCAAACTTGGGTAAATGAACCGACGGAGGTGCTGACATCTGAATCATGCCTCCGGAATGCTCCGTATATCTACTTGGAGAGCATTATTTCTCGGCTATTTCGCAGCGAGCATTATTTGGCAGCTATTTCGCGGCTAATACGCGGCGAGCAGGTATTTCGCGGCTACTGCTCGGCCAAAACTCTCGGAGTAAATCGACCTCTCAAAACTCCGAATGATCGAGTTTTCAACTAACTCGATTTCCAGATTTTGGTTTCATCGGGCAGTCGAATGACTCGTAGCTGGCTGTTACAGGGGTGATTCCGAATGGATACCCTTGCAGAAACGTACACAGTGCTCATAGTGTAGCATATCTTGACGAGTTAGAACCTGTAGTTGACAAGTTACGACAGGATAGAACGTGTTGCTTTCTTCTCACACTTTGTTCTGAAGAGTCGAAATTGACGGTTGAACGTTTGTGCAAGGGTGTCCAGTTGGCGAAAGCCCTGTTTCAGTCGATATTGGGGCTCGATTACTCTATTTGACATAAGTATACAACCCAGCAGAAGCCCTGGACCGACCGTGTGCTTCCATTTTCTACTAACAGAGATTCGCGGGCCGTTCAGTCTAGGCGGATCGTGAATTTCTCTGCAAACTCACAAATATCTGCGGCAGACTATCGAACGATCCTACACCGAGCAGCCGACAAGACTATCCAGCAAGCTCAAGCTGGCCCTCGTGGGGAAAACGGATCTTTCGATCTGATTGAGAGTAAACTATATGTAGTTAGGTCCGTGGCTTGTTTCAAACAAAAAAAAAACACTTAATGCGTCATTCTTAGTCCTCACCGCAAGCGCGGCACGCGCGTAACGCGCCGGACGAGCGGTGGACTATGGAACTTTTTTCCGCGCGGCACGCGCTGTAAGAACTTTCATAGTCCACCAGCGCCGCCATGGCGGAGCCGCCCAAACCGCCGTGGCGGTTTTGCCGTTTCAATCAATACTTGCTTCTCAATTTGAGATCACTCCAACATTAATAATTCTGGGACTATCCTGCGCTACCGCATTCGCAAATGCAAGCCAGGAATTTCTGTGCATGTCACATTAAAGGCCCGACTTTGACCCGCACAGCCATGGCGGTGCCGCCGGAGATTTCATAGTGGCTTCCCGCTCGTCAAGCGCAGTGAAAAGTTTCATAGTCCTCCGCTCGTCCCGCGCTTGCGGTGAGGACTATGAATGACGCCTTAATCTCACACGCGGCTGGCGCGGTAGTCGCGTGCGCCGATCCGCTAATGGCAGCTGATCAGCTTACCATACCGCCAGCCTTCGGTGGGATTTAATTTGCCCGCGCCAGCCGCGGATGAGATTTGAAAGTTTTTCTTGAGAAAACAGGCCACGGACCTAACTATATCCTTACATATAATGTATTATATACGTACCGACCCGGACGGCTGCAGACGGCAGAAATTTGACGTCACATTCCACCAGCCAAGTATAGCAAGCCTACCGAGTTAGCCTGAGTAGGCGATAAAATGAAATGAAAATGTCCACCACGCCCTCCATAAAGAGAAAATTAGCCACGCCCACCGAAAGAATTTCAGCTTTGTTAAAAATAGGACGCGCGATGGATTATTATCGAAATCTGTTGTTTCATTTGTTACCGGTCCAACCGTATGTTGTGATCTGCTCAGTGCGATGGCTGCTAATCACAAGAAAAAACATGCTCGAGACAACTCGTCCACGACATTTCTACTGCCCAAGTTCATAATCTTTGAGGGACCATAACTCCTTCCGTACTGGGATATTGACGATTCTTAAGATACCATTGTCATTAGCACAAACTTTTCTATAAGGCAAGCGGGGGATTTGGAAAACGATTTAGAGTTAGGACTATGTCGCAAGCTATGAGTTTTCCGAAAGGTTGCCCCCTGTGGGAGTTTCATAATGATGCGCTGACTACAAATGCGAGTTGACTTCAGTAACAAAGTCAACTCAGAAAAAGTGTTACGAAAATGGACGTGACGAAGAAAATAAATTTTTGAATAATTTGATCTTTCAAAAGAATCAAATATACGAAAAAATAAAAAATTGAAATCTTTGAATGAACCTAATATTCGAATACTAAAATACTCGGTCCACTCTGAATTTCAAATTTTTCTTAACAATTTTTTTCGAGTACTCGAATAATCGGATAAGCCGAATATTTACACGATTCGGTCCCAAGTCTACAGTACACCCTCAGAAGTGACTTCGGTAATTTCCTTATAATCATAAAGTGGACCCCTCCAAAACGACACTGGCTAAGTGCTGGCTGGACCTTAGTTCCTCCGAATGGGCGAAATACAGGGCGAACTCACTTGGTCCCGCCCCCAACAGGAAGCCACTTTTACACGCCCATATGGGCGACTTTCCGTGCTCAACACTGACTATGTGCGCAACGGATCTTGGTCAATCTTCTTATTCTCCCCTACTTCTATGACCGTTTCTGCTTTGAGGTTTGCCTTATGAACTTGTGGAGCACCATCGGACAACTCGCCCACCACATGTTCGCCAATAAAATTTAGCAAATTTTCGATGGGTCGCAACTCCGCTCGTAGCCGTTTTGTGCAATTACGGAGATAAAATGAGGGGTACCAGCGAAACATGGCTGCCGTGTGCGCCCACGAGAAATCTGGCGATCGATCAGCGCACGCGACAGGAGCGCGAGCTGCTGAGTGGCCCATAGCCATGTTTCGCGGCTACCCCCACCACAGCACGCGAGACCGACTTCACGACAAGCAGACAATCTTAGAAATTATGTTCTCGATGGTCTCAAAAATCTTGAAAATTATGTTCTCTGCCTCCTTGGACTTCTCTGTGTAGCAACAGAATCGTAAAATGTTTTTTTAGAACGCCTACAGCGAACTATAAATCCTACGTACACTAGAAGCGATAAACTTGAAAAACAAAAACAATACTATTATATAAGAGCAATGAAAGGCAATCTACTGGCTACAGACACGACCCGCGTAATATCGATTGATACTGATGACGCCAAAAAAGCAATCAATTCGTGACTTCTATCACTGACGAATCACTAGACGAAGACGACGACGATGAGCGACGACGCGATTTTTTGCTCTTCTTCTTCTTTTCCTTTTTATTTTTCTTAGACGACTTCTCCTTTTTCGACTTCTGAATACAGACCTATCAGAATACTGTAGCCCATTATGAATAATTACTTGCAACCTACTTTCGACTTGCTTTTCTTGTGCGCTCTATGCTTTTTCGCCTCCCTTCGCTTATCGATTTCATCCTTCAAATATGCCAGGACGGAAAATCCACTAATCGCTGCAAAAATATATATAAAGCCGCGCCGCGACCGCACGCGCCTCCATAACTAATTTTCAGAAATCGCATAACTTACTCTGACTTGAACTCGGGGGTGGAGCTGGTCCAAAGTCCTCTTCTAGCTCTTCAATATCCATCACAGTAATTGGTTTCGGTTTAGGTGGTTCCTTCACGACTTTGATCTCCTTTTCCTCCATCTTCTTCTCCTGATCATTCGCCGGTTTCCTCTCTTCCACCTTCTTCTCCTCCTCTTCCTCCTCATCACTATCACTGTCGCTCTCGCTTTCACTGTCACCGAAAATCGCGTCAAAAATCGATTTCGGCGGCCTATCCAGATTTTCATCCTTCGGTTCATTCGACTCCTTTTCGAACTCCTCCTTCTCTTCATGATATTCCACCTCGCGGGCCCTCCTTAAAAAATTTTTTATCTTAAAAAAATCAATAAAAAAGAAAACCACGTCCACAATGGTCTCAAATTTCGCCCATCGTGAGCCGACAGTTTTACAAAATTCGCATACCTATGCGCCATTTCGTTGGCCGTCTGTGGTAACCCCAGATTCATGAGGGTCTCCTTTTTCGTAACCTTCTGCAAATGCGGCACTCCAACAATATCGGCGCCTGGGTAAGGATTCGGAATATTGAACCGTTTCGCAAGCGTATTATGCGGATACCTGAAGAAATCGTCATTTTTTTAGTCGGATAGAAAGTCACTTCAGCCTTAAAGATGGGCGTGGCCATATTCTCCGCCCACAAGGACGAGTTCTTCATGGGAAGGGTTCAATAGAAAAAAAAATACATAGATAATTTTTTTAGAGAAACGGAATAATACAAGAGAACTTTCCAAGAGGAACTCGTCCATCTGACCAGAGAAACATGCACCCACGGGTGAGGCCACGCCCACTTTCGCAGTCAATCGACACCTACCACTGGAAAGTCGTCCTCGTCCTTTCACCAAACATTCCCATTTTCACAGCTGCCATTTTATCACTATCATGCTTACCTGACTAAATTAATAAAAATTAAATCCTTAACCGTTGGATATTTTTCAGAACTCACGAATAATCCTCTAAAAGTCACTTACATGACCAGACACTCCCGTCTCTTTGGCGAATTTATTCTGTAGAAGTTCCTGTATGGGTAGAGCAAGGCTAGACTTCGCCAGCGGCTGAGTTCTAGCTCGAACCTGATTGTTTTGGTTATTAAGGAACACAGACCAACGCGTAGACCAACACCAACCTCCGGCAGCATTGCACGCTCTTCAGATGTCAACCTCGTCTCGAATTCCTTCCTTTCAGATTCCCATTCCCATACAGACAATTCTTTCGGCTGCGGTAGTACCAATCCTTCAAAACGTTCCCAATAGTAAATCTTTGTTACGAAATGCCACCATTTTCGCGCCTATTGTACACAGTATAACGGAAAATGAAGTGATACCTTCCGATACGGCTTAGGACCTCTTGATATTCTATTCATACAGAACTTCCTACCTAAAGATTTCATTTACACAAGACCACGCCCACTTTTACCGCAACGCCTATTAGTGCGCAATACTAGACGCCTGCGAAAACAGCAACCCATGGATTAATCGAAACTTTTTGCGGACCGCTGTGGCCGTTTTCATGACCTTCCGGGAGGCTACCGGGAAGGTCCGCGGTCCACTCGACGTACCCGCCAGGTAAACAGGAAGGCTCCCGACAACCTGCCGGGTGAGTGGGAGAGTTCCTGGTGTGGCTACCGGATACGCGATCGCTCTCACGTGGCAGAAAATGATCAATTTCTTCCTAGGCGGCGGCGCGCGCTCTCCCCGTCTACCCGTACTGGTGTGGCCGGGTATGCCATGACCGCCGCAAAGCACTGCTAGCGAAGCTGAGAGACAGCAGCCTCCCACCCGGTGGTGTCCTCTCATTCTCTGCGGGCTGCTGCCCATGTCTGTATCTGCTCTCACAGGTGGAGAAGATGGGGGCCGCCACTATTGAAAGTTGGGCAAGGGTGGCACAATATAGGTTGCCATCCGCCGAGCAGGCGAGGGTTAAGCCTCCTTTTTCCGGCTACAGTTCAATGAATACGGCCACTGGTAAAAGAATATTTCGCCTGGGCCCGTATTCATGAAACCGCGGGCGCAGTAAGGGGGCGTTACTCTCCCGTGTCCGGCGTATGGCTATCTATATTGTGCCTTCCTTGCCAAAATTTCAATAGCGGCGGCCCCCTCGTCGCCATCCGTGAGAGCAGAGACAGGCATGAATAGTCGCCCGCAGAGAAGGAGAAGAGACCTCCGGGTGGGAAGCTGCAGTCTCTAAGCTCCGCTAGCAACGCATTCCGGCGGGCATAGCACACCTGATCTCAACTGAGCGGGTGGACAGGAGGTGTACCGCGATGTCTGTCAGGGAGATACCGATCCTTTTCTGCCGCGTGAGATCGACGTATCTGGCAGCACAACGCTCTCGGTCTACCCGCTAGGTGGCTAGGAACCCTCCCGCTCACCCGCCGGGTACTCGAGAACCTTCTTGTCTACCTGCCGGGTATGTCGAGTGAATTTAAGACCTTCCCGGGAGGCTCCCATAGTTTCATGAATACGGTCACTGGACACTTTACAGGGAGCCACACCCCATATCGTGTCTATTGGTACGAACAGCCAAAAAATGATTCATGAATTAGTGCGCGGCACCGTGGGCCAACTAGACCTTTCAACTACTCGCGGTGATTACAGATCTCAGAAAAATGAAAACAAATTAATTGTAATATAAATGTAAGTTACTTGAATGGCTCAAGTAGTAACTTACATTTATATTCATGTAACATACATTCATATCACATGTAACTTAAATTCATATTACATGTAAGTTACATTAAAATGACATGTAACTTACACTTATATATTCACCGTGGGTGGCCATTTCGCAACGCATGCAAAACGCCGACGCAGACGACGGGTTCGCACGCGGCTACGCAAAGCGGGAAACGCTCTGCGGGGTCTTCTATGCAATTGCGGGGTTCAGTACCTCAAGCTTGGATACTTGAACCGACAGGAACGCCCGTTCTAAGGCTGACCTCAGGAGTGCGTCGCATACTCCCCTAGAAAATGCCTTCTTGACCGATTTAAGTTACAGGCAAATTATCTTGGCAAAGTAAGTCACATGCAACGTATCGAAGGCGCTCTACCGTCGATATGTTACATGTACCTTAAATGGCTTGGGATAGGTTGCGGGTAACTGACATAGGCATGGATATGTTACCAGTAACTTGTTTTCGGCCTTTTATGTTACAAGTAACTTGCTTTCCTTTTCCTGAGAATTAGACATCTTTACCACTTTAGTTGCTGACGACACGCCCACTTTCCGCGCCTATTGCTAGTTACGCGGGAAAAAAGATTGCAGAGTCTCACCGCTTTAGTCACTCAACGCCACTCTCATTTTCGAGAGTATTCAAGCCCTATGACGAGAAAAACAACTCATGGTATCGGGCGCGGCAACTCATGAACCCTGCTTTCTACAAGTCGATTCTTCAGCCTCACCTCTTCTCAAATACTTCAAAAATTCCTTGAATCGCGTCTGCTTCATCGGTTCGTTGGGGAATTCCACTCGATCCTGCAATTGCTACACATTGGAGGGCACAAGTTCAGAAACAAAACCCCCGCACTTACCTTACTCCTCGACTCATCTCCTCCAGCTCCATCGCTTCTCTCCCGCTGATCCCATCGACTCCTATGCCTTTCCAGACGTTTTCTGTCCTTATCGCTCACCATTTCCATTACCGACACTCTGTCCTCACCCAATAACCTGAATGGCCGAGCTCTATCAGCTGCAAATTGCACCCAAAGTCGCTGAAATTCGGATAAAACAAACTTTGCCCTCTGCATAGCCGTCAGCGTCTCCATGGCATTCTGCAGCACCGGTGGCAATTTTCTCGCTTCCAAAGCCTTCGGCCGATGAGCTGGCCGAAAGTTTGGTGGAAGTTTGGGCGGAGGGTAGAATTTACGGGGATTTAATCGCTAAAATTGAAACAGGGACCATAAGTACGTCTTTAAGTCACGGAAAAAAAAGTTGAAAAACTCACCTTATTTGACAACACAAAAGTGCTATCTACACCTGTGCCGCCTTCTTCTGACGTTCCCGGTGCATCCAGCGCGAAGTCAAACTGGTTCAGATCATAGTTCGAATAAATGTTCTCATCATCATCTTCGAACGCTCCGACTCCAAACGCCTAAACTCCAAAATCTGCCTCATTCCAGCTTTACTAATTATTTCTCTGTCCTCACCTGCCCTCTGATCCCTCGACTCTTCGCCTTCGTCTTGTACGCCGACGCCACGCGTCCATACTTCTCGTCTAGCACAGACGACGCGCTCATCGCCTCATATCCCAGACCATGAACGCCCTCCACAGATCGAAGTCTAGTCATCAAAACGTCTTCAGCAGCCGGATCGAACCCGCTTGGTGCAGCCGCCTTGATACGCTCCGCATCCATATCATCAACTGCAACAGAAGGCTTGTCGTCCGAAGACACGAAGAGGTAGGGGCCTAGGACCAGTCTAGCTGACTAGACGTGACGCGCATAATTAACCGAACACGTCCCAGGCTTCTCTTTTTTCGTGTACTCGGTCCATCAGCTGCAAATGGATGTCCTATGCAAGAAAAACTATCGCAAAAAGCCCCTGCAGCGAGGTCAAGCCACGATTTGAGCGCAATTGGGTCGGTGAAGTGTATATTTTCTAACCAGAAAGCACCATTTTCAAGCGCGTAGGCGCCGCGGTTGAGCTTCTTGATCCCGCTGGAACAACTTTTTGAGTCTTGAATCACTCGAAATTTTTTCAAAATCGTATGACGTACACTGTCTTTTCGATTTCGCTGTCATCAAGCCAACACCTCGTCCTTCTCGCCAACCCATAGCTCGAAGCATTCGCTTTCCGATGGAGTCACTGAAAAAAGCACATGGCGCCTAGGTTCGCGGAACATCGGGGTAGGTCCTCAAACCAGTGCCGATTTTCTGCATACCTTACTGGTCGAATAATACTCTCCAGTTGCAACGCCATGGAAGTACTGGAGCTGCTGGTCGCGTCACGTTCCCAAGCCATTCGTTTTTCAGCCGATCGCCCTGATGAGAAATCCTCCGCGGTTCGAATACGCCTCGCACCGATGCCGAACTCTCCCAGATCCTTGAATAGATGGATTCATCCGCTGACCATTTTCCCGTAAAAGAATGGAAATTCTCGTCCATACCTCCTCATCCATTAGATCCTCCGCCCTCTGTTGAAACTTGACAGCTCGCTGATCCCGTGAAGACTTGAATTCCTGAGGAGCCCATCCTTGAACATGATTGAATTGACGGTTTGAAACCTGCGTATTAAGTGTGAGGGTGTGTTTTACCTTCTTTGCTGCCGACGGTGTTGTAATACCCAGCTGAGAAACCACCAGTAAACGCTCCATGAAATCTGGATTTCACCAAATTCGACAGTCACTCAGAGAAAGAAGCATCCTACGTGATCAACACTGTGCTCCTCCCAGGTATTGTAGCCGTCACTGCGACGGAGGCAGTAACTATGTGAACCAACACAGCCAGAAACGAATCGATTTTGAAGGCAGCCGTGAACCCACGGAAAAACAAGAAAGTTAAAAAGTCGCCCCACTTCTCGTCGGGAATCGGAGCGTCCGGGCCCATTGAGACAAAAACGTCGAAAAACGGCTACAAAGTAGCCAAAAATGACCTTACACGGTCCTAAACTTGAATAGCTCGCGCACGTCACGCCCACTCTTCTCAACCGCCACCCATTGAAGTAAACCACTAACAATAAAAGCCGACTTCAAGAAAACAACCGCTGATTTGAAGACTAATCCATTCTAATAGAAAAAACTTGTCTTATCTCACAAGAGAAGTATACAAAGCGTAGGTCGGATCTGCGGAAACGAATTGTAATGTCGGTATCCTGAGCACCTCTAGTAAAAATCTGCAATACCCCGCCCCGAGCAGCTGTTTCCAAAAAGGTATGAGCGTTTTTAAAGTTTGGCGAAAAGCTAAGGATACCCTATCAGCCATTTTTTGGGAGTGATCGGGAGAAAAACTTCCGATTCTGCTCAAAACTTGTACATAAAGGTAAACTAGGGGGCTGAAAACGAATCTGGGGTCTGTGTGTCGAAATTGTTAGGTTTACAGCAAATTACGACAGGTAATATGCCATTTAGGCGGCAAAACTTACCTCAATGGTTCGAAAATCGGCAAGTTGACATCCAATTCGTATTCGCCACCACGAATAACCCCCACATACAGATTTTGAATCAAGGCTGAGACTTTAATCAAACTACCGTATACCCACCGTAATCTACACTAACCTGTAGAAAATCAGCAAACGGGCCTCAGATTCTGTTCAGCACATCAAGTTACCGTCAGAGAATGATTTTGAGACACATCTATCGAAGAAACCCGGAAATTTTGGAAGTGGCGTTTCGCCTTCAACATTTTCCCCTGCTGGATTGCCTTGAGCGAATTGAGCCGAAAACTTTGGGAAATCGACAAATAAACCACAGATACGTGATCAGCGCCCAAAATTGCCGCTTTTGAGGAAACTTGTGAGAAATTTAAGTCAAATCTGGAACATTTTTCTGACGCACTTTCAGAACACCTAATTGATATAAGTAACCGCTCAACCGAAAATTCGCACAAGTCCGAAAAGCTATCAGTCTGCCCAACGTTCGGAAGATGTGCTTTCACCCAAACTTTGCCCAGGAGGGCTCTTTTAGGCGCTAAACACGATTACGTGGTCCGTTTCCATATTTTTGTAAATTTACTGAGCGAATTCGAGAGTACAAAAAGCACAAAAAAACGACCAATTTTAGCTTACAACTTCTCAGAACCATCGGCTAGGGACGGAGTACTGCGCAGTTTTACTATAGACGCCCAAGAGATACTAGCAATACAATTCGTTCCGCAGATCCGACCTACGCTTTGTATACTTCCCTTATTAGATAAACTATGTAATACACAGCGGAATTGAAGGTAGATAGAACCCGTGTCACCAATCTGCGAACCCATGCGCATGAAAAGCTTGGTTATCTTAAGGCAGGGACGAACAAAGCCACGCGCAGCGACGACGCCTTCCACTGCGCTACACGATCCGTATGATACTATAAGTAAGCTTGTTTTAGCAAATATATAATGGCCCACCTGCGTCTTCCTTGCTCATCAGTCACAATCTGATCTTGAATACCGGCCGGCTTCCTCGATATGCTCCCTTCTTTAAAATAAACAATAAACCAGTCAATCCACCATGTGAAAGCAAAGAACTATGGGGTCATTCTGACTCCTTGAAAGCATCGTTAGAGCAGAAAATTCCTTTTTGGAGTACCCAGAACTTCAGAGACTACTTATAAGATCATTTAAAATCGCGACCTGCACCATATGTTCGACCTTCCTTCCTGCATCGCCATCCGACATTCTGCCCCACAGTGATAGAAGACCGACCCAGAACTCCACCTTACAAGTGCCACGAGGCAAAGTCAGACGAATTGACACCATAGGTGGACCCAACCACTTCGAGACTCCGAAATTTGTGAATGGCCTCAACAGCCAACCCTGGTTGTGGTATTGAACAATAAAGTATAACATGGTTATTTTCTGCCCATGCGATGCCCAGAATTAGAGTCAAATGACAGAATAACGCTTCGCCGAAATAGCAAACGCAACGCGAAAACAGCCTATAATAACAAAATGGCCGACAACTGCCTTTCTCGCGTTGCGTCTGCCAGTCGCAGCCAATTCTAACAATATAATTGACAAAAATCCCCACTTTCTTCCTCCTCCAAATCCTCAAACTCTGTCCCGTATATCGCAAACAGCTCATCACTCGGCATTAATCTGAACAAACTCAGCCACTTATTACACTTACTTATTCCCTGATCACACCTATTTTTGAAGAAAGTGTCTTTGGACATGCCTCTGAAATCACACACCGACAGAGTGGGCACTCATATTTATTAAAAGAATGTCAACAGACATCTATAATAACCGTATGACTGAGGACGGACAAACACAAGCAAGCACACTGTCATTTTTCATTGTAACACATCTAAGTATAGAAGATCAGCTATGGATTATGTCTCTCTCTCTGGCTCTACTTGTTCACTTTGTTAAAGTACTCCTTGCTGTCCTTCACACCGGGCTTGATCGTCGGCGAATCGTCGTGCCAGTCCGCTGGGCACACCTGTCAATTACAAGATTCATGTTTCAGATTGTAAACGGAAAAAACGTCAATCTCCAACCTTGGTATCGTAAAACAACAGAAAAAAACACCCCGATGAATATTTTTCAAGCCTGCAAAAAGAGGGAGAGCTGACAAGGTAAGATACAGCCGTTTCCAACGAAATTTATACCCATACATAAGCCTGTAATGAAGGTCCTGAATCCAAGTATGCAGCTGCGAAACAACTCTCCCAACCGATTACGGAGTGGTTTTCGGGTTTTCTTAGTTGGGTCATGCCATTTACTAAATTTTTAGGGCGCTTAGGAAAAAAACTTTGCTGGAACTCTCAAAATTAGCTCAAAACTTGTGTCTGGGGGTCACTCGGGGTCCTGAATACGCTTCCGAGTTCTATTTAAGAACGTTAGAAAATCTGCGACAGGTTTGGTTCGCAGCCCTCAACCGAGAGCAAATTTTCTACAGGCTATGAAACGGCGAAATTCACTTGTTTCCTATGCGCGCTGGTGCGGAGCGGAGGTTAGAGACAGTGAGAGAGCGTAGGGCAGACGGAAGCCGAGGCGTCGCGCGCGCCGCTGGCCGTCTTGTAGAGGGTAACAAAGGAAGTATACAAAGCGTATGTCGGATCTGCGGGAACGAGTTGAATTGTATCTCCTGAGCATCTATAGTAAAACTGCGAAGTACCCCGTCCCCAGCCGCTGGTTTCGAGAAGTTATTCGAGAAGTTATAAGTTCAAAATGGTCGTTTTTTGTGTGTTTTTTGAATCCTCCAAAACGCTCAGTAAACTTTCGAAAATCTTGAAACGGACCCCATAATCGTGTTCAGCGGCCAAAACGACCCTCTGAGCAATGGTTGGGTGAAGGAACATTTTCCAAGCTGCGCAGACTGAGAGCGTTTTGGACTTGTACGGATTTTTGGTTGAGCGTTTTTCGTACGGATTTTTGGATGGGCGTTCATCTATACCTCTGAAAACGTTACAGAAAAAAAATTTCCAGACTTGACCCAAAATTCTCCCTTCGCTCAAAGCATCCCAGCGAGGAAAATTTTAGAGAGCAAAACGCCACTTTCGAGATTTCCGGATTTCTTCTATAGATAAGCCTCAAATCATTCTCTGAGGGTAATGTAATGTGCTTTACAAGAATCTGAGGTCCGTTTGCCGATTTTCTGCACATTACGGTAGATTACGGTGGGTATACACTAATTAGATCAATACGAATTTGATATCCATTAGCCAATTCTCGAACATTTAAGACAGGATTTGCCCCCTAAATGGCATTTTACCTACCGTGACCCTTTTTACCCTTATATTTTCGCGAATTTTCAAACACGCTTATTACTTTTTGGAACCAGCTACTCGGGGCGGGGTACCGCAAAGTATTACTATTGATGTTCAAGAGATACTGACAATACAATTCGTTTCCATTGATCCGACATACGCTTTGTATACTTCCCTTGTAAGCAAAATGTGACTTTGACGATTTTCAGGACCCTATGACAGATTTGCCTCGAAACCTTTCTGTCGGGGTAACTTGGAGTGTTCAACACGATTGAGGCCTGTTTATCGAGTGTCGATGGATCACCGTAGGTTATGGTAGGCATACGGTAGTTTGGTAAAACTCTAGGATCTAGCTGAAAAATCTCTGTGGGGTTTATTTGAGATACTGAATATGAATCTGAAGTCCATGTGTCGATTTCCAAATACTTAGGAAGGCTACACCCGTTAGACAGCATAATGCCAACCGTAACCTACAGTAAACCACCGTATATCGAGAAACAGACCCCAGATTCAGGTTCACAATCCCGAATAACCCCCAGAAAAAATATGAGCTGAATCCATTTTTTTCTGGGCACCCTAAAAATAAAAAAATACTGTTCCGAGTGGTCACAACAGCCACAGCAGAGATATATTGAGCTTTCCAAAGGACAAAGTCTGAAAATTTAGCTTCCTGGTAAAAGAAACGATTTGGCAATGACATTTAAAAGTCAGAAGTTTCAATATATCCTGAAAAATTTTATATTTGGCGTAAAATAGCCTGAAGTAATGAAAAAGCTATGAAATGAAGTTAAATTACTAAAAATACGATTTAGCGGCCAATCACAATGGATCGGATTTTACAAGCTTATCCGTTAGACTTATCAACGCGAAACTAAGCACGAAATGAATTAGAGCAATGCGTTCACCGAGTTTGACCTATGCTGATCCCCTTATTACGGCTTTCAAAAATGGCTTAATGTTTCAGTCGCGCGCTTGATTTTGCTTTGATAAGTTTTCGGAGAAGCTTGTGAAATGATCGATCACCAAATCGTATTTTTGGTTACTTCACTTCATTTACTAGCTTTTTCATTTTCCCAGGCTATTTTACGCCAAATCATTTCTAAAGATACTTTAAGATATTTTTGAATTTTTTTTTACTTCTGAATGGCATTGTCAAATCGTTACTTTCACCAGGATGCTAAATTTTCAGAAATTTCACATAATTTTCCCGAAAACTCCCTTTCTGACTTCAATTTTGCTCAACGATTTCCATTTCGGAATGATGAAACATCCAACAGACGATATTGTCGTATGAGTACAACTTTTGAACTTATTACCCACAACCATAAAAATGCCACTCATTGCCGCATTTTGTGCAACATGAGAAAAATCGATATTATTGATCAATAATATTCGATTTTGCATGATGAGAAGAATATCCCAAGTAAGTGACTTAGAACCATCAACAATCATTGCGGCATTTTGTTCAACAGGGAAAAATCTATATTATTGATTGATATTTATCGATAATGACCGAAATTCCCCAACGAAAAAAACCAATCTCATCAGTAATCACTACTCCTCGCCACATTTTAAGCAAAACCCGCGAAATTCGATAATATTGATTATCAATCGATCACGTGCCATGAGTACGAATTCTGACAATTTCAGTACATCCGACGCCCTGCAGATCCACCCCCACACTTTGGTCTTCAAAGTTAAGTTATCAAGTTCGAATTGAAATAGGAGCGCATGCATCCATTTCCAGCCTCCTGTCTAAAAATGAGATCCCTAGCTCAATTTTAAGTGTACCAACAAGATCGTGTACGCTGTCTGAAAAAGAGATGAACAACAGAAACGAGCGGTTTTTCACTTTTCTCTTGGAACCCAGTAACTCATTCCACACCATTTTCGGGTTTCGATACCAACTTCTTGCGCTCTTTTTATTGCAGATTAGAGCTAATTTCTACGTTCACTCTGGACTGAGATTTCGAAAAAAGGGTTGCGCGCGTGGCCAATTCAAAACAAAATCTGGGGCTCGCGAAGCGCGCCCCACAATTAAAGAACCAGATTTCTGCGGAACTGGTGGTTTACCCACAAGAAAACCGAGTTTTTTTTTGGTTCTGAATGTGTTCTTTTATATTCGCATAAGTCATAATTTTGCCCACTACGATGACTCTTATCAACTCCTACGTGAGAGCGAAATTTTTTTTTCGACCCCCCGGGAAAATCATTTTAAAGGAAAACTTGTATTTTTCTGTGTAAACCTAGCATAAAATAACCAACCTCTCCATGCTTCTCCACATACTGGAATGCTTTCAGTACACGCAGAGCCTCATCCACTGATCGTCCAACTGGTAGATCATTACAAGTGGTATGACGAACCAATCCATTCGGATCTATCAGGAACAGACCACGGAACGACACACCAGACTCCTGATGGGATCAAACCATTGAAAAATTTCTTCATTGTGAGTATATCCTGTTTCCGAGTGTGATTTATTCCCGTTCGTCGCGTGCGTCTGCGTGCGTACGCTGCGTCTCCTCCCACCCACGATTTCTCGCTGTCTCTACCCTCGCTCCGCACAAGCGCGCGAGGGAACAGAGTAAATCTGACTCGGAACCAGAGTATATATGCAAGCCAATACCTCATCCAAAACCCCAAAATTCCTAGCAATTTTCTTATTGAAATCGGACAGGATCGGAATGTTCATGTCGCCAAGTCCTCCCTCCTTACGCGGAGTTTGAACCCAGGCCAGATGCGAGAAATGCGAATCACACGAGCATGTCACAACCTGAAAAGGACACCAAAAATGAATTTATGACCACATCAACCAGCTGTCACACATTATTTACCTCACATCCAAGATCGCGGAACTCCTTGGCGCGATCCCCGAAGGCGATGATCTCTGTGGGGCAGACAAATGTGAAGTCGAGAGGGTAGAAGAAGATGATTAGCCATTTCCCACTGAAGTCCTTCGATGATATCACCTTGAAATCTCCATCAACCACCGCGGTACCCTCGAATTCAGGCAGCTTGCACTTCGGGCCCAGTGGTCGAACTGTTTGCAGGACAGGTGTGGCTGAGAGTTGACGCACAGACTGCAGGGCTAGTGCTGAACGCGAGGCGGCTCGAATCGCGTTACGCAGCATACTCTGAAACAGGCGAAAAATTCGTGTACAACTCTAGGTCCAATGAGCAGTTGCTTCAGGTCATGGCAAACCTATTATGTAGGTTCAACCGAAAGTTTCCCTCCACTTGACTTTGATGATTTTTGAACTTTTCAACCTTGGTCCTTCAGCCAGGTGCGACATACTGATTGAAACCATACAATCTTTTCTATCTAACGCTGCCTTCCGCATGGGCCAAAGCCTGCTCATTTGTAAAATATATGCTATTGAGTTGGCAATCAAGTAATTGCGGATTTTTCTCTGAAAATAAAAGACAAATTTTTCATGGAACAGAATAACTCTTTTCTGTAATGTATTGCCCATTTTGAGCAATGGCTTTTTGCCATCTTTCAGGCAGCATCATAATTCCACATTCATAAAACTTCTGGTTTTCATCAGCAAAAAAAATGAACCAGGTACGATCTGACATCATTATCATTACTGAAATTTTTACCATTCAAGTTTTTCAAAGATCGAAATACAAGTAATCAGATGGAGCAAGGTCAGGACAATAATCACTAGTCACTCGGCAAGAATTATTCGAGCTTGGTTGGGATGTCTGCCACATCCACCATATAGTCCTGACCTTGCACCATCTGATTACTTTTCATTTCGATCTTTGCAAAACTCCTTGAATTAGTAAAATTTCAATAATGATAATGATGTCAAATCGTACCTGGTTCAGTTTTTAGCTGATAAAAACCAGAAGTTTTATAAACGTGGAATTATGATGCTGCCTGAAAAATGGCAAAATGTCATTGCTCAAAAAGGGGAATACATTACAGAATAAAGTTATTTCGTCCCATCAAAAAAATGTCTTTTATATTCTAAAAAAATTCCGCATTTACTCAATTGCCAACCCAATACTGTTCAGTGTTAGTCTTCAGTACTGAGCCTCTTTGAGTGCCTTTTTTTAAATTGAAGTAAACCACCAAATCTGCTAGAGTTGACGGGGTATTTGAGCCACCTCAGAACTAGATGATAGCGTTTGAGGAAATTTTCGACGAAGCGTGATTATTGATTTTAGCGGACTTTGTGATTTTGCAACTTCGGTCTTTTCCGGCTTACCCGAGAAGTTTCGGCGTCAAAGCTTCAAAGTTGAGTATAATGCCTAAGTCCCCACTCAATAGCATTTTTTCGTCAATTATCGATCGTTTTTTGAAAACCGGTAAAAATGGTGAAAATCGGATCAGAAAAACGATATACAATTGACGAAAGAATACTATTGAGTGGGGAATTGGCCATTATACTTGACTTTGAAGCTTCAAGGCTGAAACATCTCGGCTAAGCTAGAAAAGCACTGTTGCAAAATCACAAAATCCGCTAAAAATCGATAATTACGCTCCGTCGAAAATTTCCGCAAACGCTATCACCTACTTCGAAGATGGCTCAAATATCCCGTCAACTCTGGCAGGTATGGTGGTCTACCTCAAAGTAAACAGAAGCACTTAAAAGTGCCCAGTACTGAAGGTTAAGCTGAATTATAGCATATATTTCGCAAACGAGCAGACTTTGGCCCAAGTGGAACGCTGAGTTGGATAGAAAAGAATTTGTGCTCCCAATCGGTATATCGTACCTAGCCGATGGATCAACACTGAAAGGTTTGAAAATCGTAAAATTCAAGTGGCCGAAAACTTTCTGTATCAACCTAATTCAGTCCAATCTTGGAAAATATATAATTGCATGCATTTTGCAACCAAAGAGTGGTCGGAAATGCCCATTTCTAATTCCCTATTTTCTTGTCAAATTCACAAAAATCCATAAAACACCCGCAGTATCTTTCAAAAATAGACACTAACACTCAGAAAAGTACATCAACTGTCTCCTACAGCTCGACACATTACAACCCAGTTCTTCAACCCACACTTTATTCACTTCATGATGAGGTGAAAAACGACGGAACTAAAGTCAATCAAGAGTGAAAACACGTGGCGGAACACAAGATCATCGCACAGCAAAACGAACAAGAAAACCATTTAATAATATGTATAATCATTAGAAACAACAATGAAGACACGCTCATTTACACAACAAACTCTGGCTGATTTCACACCATTACGTCAGAATCGGCTACTTTTTCTTCCCAGATGACGCTGGAGGCTTCACAAAACACCACGTCACCGCAATCTTTTGGCCCAGCAAATCTTCACCATTTAAGCCCTCAATAGCGGCCGCCGCCTCCTGAAAAATATGAAGCCAGAACTTGATCCTCACAAAAAAAACAAGACAATCTACTAACCTTCTGCGTCTCGAACTCCACCAACGCATATCCCTTTAGGAAACCCGTTCTTCGGTCCAAATTCAGGTGGATATTCTTGATCTCTCCAAAATCAGCAAATTTATCCTGCACGTCTTCCTCTGTGGCCTCTTCGTGAATATTGGTCACGAATACAATCCATCCCTAAAATTCACCTTTGAAAACCTCAAGTAGTGTTATCATGAAAATTGGAGACTAAACTATGGGTTCGAGACGGTAGGCTACTATAGCCAAATGGTGTTTGATCTACCGTGACCTACAATGGGCCGCAGCGACCTTATGTGACGCACTGTAACCTAAGCTGACCCTGACCCATCTTTTTTAACTACAATGACCCACCGTATGCCCTACAGGGTGAAGCGGTTACTGTCCCGAGGAACAACGAGGGGGGGGAGGTGAAATTTTCCGGAAAACTAGAAATTCAGGGAGGGAACGTGAGAACTGCTGGACAGGTAAAAAAGCGTGAAATTTGCTTTTCAACTGACGCTTCCCCCCTAACTCTTGCCAGTAGGGTAAGGAGTGTAGTGATAATCAGAAGACATCCAAAATTGGATGTCACTTTTTTCTTAAAAAAAACTCAATTCCAAGCTTTCTGAAAAATTTCACCTAGGGGAATGTGAAAATCTCCGACATTCTCCGGAAAATTTGATCACCAAGGGGAGGAGAGGTAGAGTTCACGTAACGAATTTAGCCTCATGACTGGACGGGGCTTGGACGGTAAATGGCCGCGCGCGACCGGAACCCCGTTGGCCGATGACGTCGCCAACACCGCACGGCCAGCCGCCTGGTTCATGCGTCAGACTAAATATAATACGGAAACCATACGGGACAACGGTCTGCCTGACCATGATGCCCTGATTTACTGTAGCCGGCTCTGACCTACCACAACTTACACTGATCTACCGTGGCCTGCTCTGCCCTATTGCCACCGACCCAAACCCACAGCTCTACCAAGGGTCAACCAGGTCGTTGAGTAAGGCCCCTTTCCATGGCAGCAAATGACTCTGGGCCTACCGAAACTTTCCCTAACCTTCATAAAAACTGAAAACGGAACTGATATGATAATCATGTCCAGCGCTTCAAACAACCTAGATTCGTGTTTTTCTCACGGGCAGAACTTTCAGGGTCAGGCCTAATAGTACGTTCTCCTCTCCACTTGCAGTCCGTAGTGGTGTTCCCCAGGGGGGAGTGCTTTCTCCAATACTTTTCAATATTTATACGTATGAGCTTCCCTCGATTATATCCTTGAAGATAGCGGCTGTTCGGCATTCGCTGATGACTTTAAGTTGTATAAACCTATTTTGACAATGGAAGACTCGGAGTGTTTGCAAAAAGCTCTCAATGATGTAGTCAAATGGTCAAATGAATGGAAATTGCCGCTTTCCAGCGAAAAGACTAAAGTGGTGAAGCTTGGTAAGAGGCGAGTTAGTGGCTTCTATACTAGCGACGGTTTGCAGTTGAGCGAGGTCAGCGAGATAAAGGACCTTGGCTTTCTTATCAAGGATGATCTTAATTTCGATGATCACTGCCTCCAGGTCGCGTCCACGGCTAATAGAATGATGCACAGCGCGTTTCGAGCACTATCAACTACTAATGCAAACGTGCTGACCAAGGTGTGTGAAACGTACGTACGTCCACTTATGGAGTATGGTACGGTAGTTTTTAATCCATACAAAAAAGGATCCATCGACGCGCTTGAGAAAGTTCAGAATACTTTTACACGTAGAGTTTTCTTCAGGACATCGTGGTTTCAAACTGATGGTAACGTGTGCCATGTCACCAGAAACGCTAAATTGGGCCTAACCACTCTAGAGCACAGGAGAAGAAGGTTCGATATCATAATGATGTATAAGATCATTCATGGGAGTGCTGGTATCAAGGCTAGCCGGCTGTTCAACCTTAGACCATCAACCACTAGGGGAGCACCGGTGAAATTGGGCCTCACTGGGGCCAGGCGGAATGTACGACAGCACTTCTTTGTCAATAGGGCGGGGTCTGAATTCAATTAACTACTTCGGTCAGGTTTTGTAGTGGGGAAACTCAGTGAATTCAGAAAGACACTTGAGAGTTATCTGTTGTCCCAGGAGTAATGTTTGTAAGATCTCTTTTCTTCATGGTGCTGGTGTATGCCTAATAGTCAGTTGGTCCATTTGTCTATTGTTGTTCGACTGACTTTAGTGCGTTTAATCTCTTAATTGCGGTTTGGGTATTTATTTCTGTTGTTGTCTCTGACACGGTTCTACCGTGTAATAAATCAATCAAACCCAAGGCTAAGGTTTGGACACAAGTTTTTCTATATCTGGAGCCCCAAGAAACAAACTTCTTGGCCGTTTTTTGTTAACCGATGTGCATCAAGGAAAATTTGAAAACACACAACTACTTCTTCTCATCGTCCCCTCCCGCTACACGAGAAGACCCTATTTAAAAACTCCATTTTATGCTCGGGATCAACCCTTAAGAGAAAAATGGGGCGATCGTATTACTCTTTCGAACCAGTTGTTAGGGCTGAGATGCACACACAGTTCTACAATATTGGAACAGAGGACATTCACGAGACACTCATTTTTGCATGCGCGTGAAAACCTTTAGATACTACCCTTGTGAAGAGCACATAGCAGACCCCGAAAGCAAGTAAAGCAGGTTCGAGTATTGTTTGGCCCCATATTTTGCGTTCAATCAAGTCCCATGAAGAATCTTTCGCTCACACCCTACATTTTGGGGGAAATTTACCCGGACCGACCATTTTGGGGGAAATTTACCCGGACCGACCGCGTGCATATGCTGCGCCTCCTTCGCTCCCCACCCACACGCGGTGTAACAAGGTAGAGTTCACTCCGAAACAGGAGAACATGCAACAAAAGGACACAAATTAGACAGAAACCTAACTGAAAAGTCTCCGCTGTTATCCACAATCTCCATAAACCTACCTCAATCGATCTCTGCGGACCCGTTGCTGAGCCATCATTATCGACCACGTCATAAACAATTCGTTCGGCACGAGAACGCTGCTGTTGTCCAACACCGCGACCCTGTAAAACGCTTTCAGAACCGCACCACAAATTTCTAGTAAATCACAAACCTTCGAGCTCTTCGCATTCGCCACGCTGGTCTCGTCGCTCTCCATCTCAACGTCAAGTGCTTCCGACATGTCTCTAAATTTTTGTTTTTATTCTATACAACTACAAATTCACACGATCCGGCGCGCCTCATCCCCTCCGAATGAAAAGAAGGGCAGCAACCAAAACACGGGCAATAAATACATCAAACACAAATACAAGGTGAGAAGATACTGTTAGAATAAAAAACTAATTTATGAAACAATTAGTGATTACTACAGTAACTAAGAAACACGAATTAGACCATAAAACCGTACAAATTGCAAGATGAGATAGTGTTTTTCTACATGAACTTAGGGCAACGGTACGCGAAGTATAGCAGCTGCAACTTGGTGAAGCCCCGCCCACTTTCGTTCCCATTGACAACAACGATCAGAAATTACTATTAGAAATACATATGCCTTGTCAAAGATAAATTACTTCGCCTAAAAATGGACTTAAGCTTTTGGAGGCTCGTGGAATAAGAAAAGCACGATTTTAGTAAAATCATGAGTCCCATCCTTTCTGGCAAATCTTGTTGATTCACTGAAACAGATTCACAGCCGGCTTGCAATTGTAGTTAGCTTGACTGACTGCCCTGCTCCAGTCGCCACGTGTGTGCTGTTTCACATATGCCATGGAAAAAGTGATACTGTTCAGGCAAATGACCTTTCTGATTACAGATGGCAGCGTTTCGGACACCAAGCCCATCATATTCACCATATTGTATGGGTAGCCTTAATGTTGGTAATAAAACAATAACAATTATGATGAAGCAGAAAAAAAAAGTATGAAAAATGTGTTGCAAAAGCTCAACAGAGCAAAACCGTTGAAAATCGAATGGTGATGAGACGAGAAGCAAAAAAAAAACGAACTTTTCGACAAATTTTATTCTACCGTGGTCCAAAAATGCACGAACTGAAATGTGCAGGCTCAACAGCACTAGTCCATAATTATTACATTGGCGGCCGATTTTTTCAGTCCAAACTTCTTCAATGGTGTTACCCAGGGAGGCTAAACACCTCTGAGAGATGACCTTTTCATTTTTTTCAAGTCGAAGTGTTACGGTAGTTATACCAAAGCGAGAATAAGAAATAATTGTCTCCAATTTTTCCTCGAAGGCAGTGTCCACGACAAATTTTGGCTTCGTTTTTAGACCGGAAATCGAAAGGCCTGCGTCTCATCTAGTGAGGCGTAAAGGTCGAAAGAACGAAAAAAAAATGGGCTCGAAAAAACCTTTATCGGCTCCGAAAATCAATCGATACGTATTTGATACACGCAAGGAAAGGACTCGCGCGAGCGGATTTCAGAGCCAAGAAGAGCTCTTTCGGGCTCGTTTTTGTTCGTTCTTTCGACCCTATCGCTCCATTAAAGGCTCATTCATAGCAGGTCGCTTCGACTAGTCGCGGCACTGCCAACAGTTACAAAAACCATCGCGCCAACAGATCTTGCACTGAGTCGCGACGGTTTGGAACAGTTTGCCGTTTCAGTCGCGATCGCCGAGCGACTGGGGTATTTCATAGCTGGTCGAAGCGACCTGCTTGATTTTGTTAGGTCGCTTCGACTAATCGCGTCGCTTCCATGACGGAAGCGATTCGTCTAGTCGAAGCGAGTAGCCCGCAATCTTTCGTCACAACCTTACGTATATGGCGCCAAATTGCAGACGTCACAGTTCACTAGCATAAAATACGGCATGTGAAAGAGAAAAACGAGTATGTATCATAAATTTACGATGAGAGAGATGAGAAAATGTAATGATGCTACCGAAAAATTACTTTTTATGCCGGCTTCGAGCAGCTAGTAACTTCAGCTCTAGTTTTATGTTACTGTTCAAGCAAATTCTACCCCATCATATTTTGGAACCATTTTTTTTGTTTGAAAACTGTGCAAAACACTTTTATCTAGAAGGTAAGGGCAATAATGTCAAAAAACAAGTAGAAAGGCCGGGAAAATTTTTTTTATTACCGTGGCTTGGCCCGCAATTGTCCGTCTATTTCACGCGAAATTACGTCCGCCCGAGCGGTTTGAAATCGCTGGACGATACGATTTCAAGTCGCGGCACGGAGCGATTTGAAATTGCGACAGTATTGTTGGTCGCTTCGACTTGAAGTCGAAGCGACCAGCTATGGATGAGCCTTAAGACACGATCTTTCGATTCCTGGCAAAAAAAAAGAAAATTATCGCGGACACTGCCTCTAATACACCTGCGCAGCTGGAAAACGGTCAAAAATCGGATTCTAGGACCTCAGAAATAGAGAGAATCTGCTCATACTTCATCTCGTAAGACTTTTCGAACTCTAAATACAAATATGTGGTCCATCCACCTTGTACAGCCTTGTGTTGGAAGTTTGGAGGCAGGATTTTCAGACCCTCACGATTTAAGCCCTAGGACACGCCGAAAAACTCTGCATCTACAAATCACCATACAGAAAGAAAAGGAGTCTTTTTTCATAAAACCCACGCAATTTAAGCTCTCAACCTCAAAATAATGAATTCTTGACGCACAAATCCTAAAAAGGGGAACTTTGTACAGCAGAGGATCCACTGAATGACCGTTGCTTTCGTTAAAACTCGTGAGGAAGTCTGTAAGTCGCCTTACACTTCAATCTACGGACCTTTGGACTACGGCACCTGTTTCACCCCGAAACAAAGAATTTTGATCATCCCAAGCGCCGAGAGCACTTCGAATTTAACAATACAGGAAAATCCGCTCAAAAATTGAATCCCCCGCCCACGAGACGCCGCATGCGTCGCGTATTTCTATCCTGATCACGCATTTTCTTCTCAATCTCAGCATCGGTCAGCGTCTCCAGGAACGGACCCCATGTCTCCGACTCAGCAGGATTCCTACAATGGACATCATCATTCATTAGTCCGACATACCATCAAAACCAACGCAAACCCACCTATAAGGGCACTCCACAGTCGGCTGGGGACTTTCTGAGAACGCATACGTCCTCTGATTCCACTGCAACTGGCCACGGATCGAATAGGCAATGGCAGAGGTGAACTCTCCTCCAAGACCAAGCTCCGAGCAAATACTTCGCGCGAACTCTTCTGGGCAATTCGCTGGGTCAGACATATCCCATCTGAAAAATTCGGTCGCAGAAGATCAGAAAATCGTCACCTTACTAACCACCTCAACTCACTCAAACTGATCTACCAGACTCTGATTTCCAACGTTGATGTTCAGCTTCATGATTGCCCGCTGATCAGTGATAGTCATATCCAAAGGCGGCGCCTCAGCGGCTGCTTCCAGCTAAAAATCACATTTCGAAGCCTCAAATTCCAATTTGCAATTACAAATATTACCTGTTGGTAAATTGCAGACGCTATCGCCGGCTGGAACGTACTTGTCGGCAGGTCAAGGTCCTCGCACATCATTTCCGCGATCTTCAACATTATAATCACATCACCCAATCGATCAATATGAGACAATAAATACTCATAATATACCAAATCTGGCGTAATCAGCTTCTCATTCTTGTTATAGCAGAACGTATCACGCAGTTTCACCCCGTCCAATTCCATATCCAGGCGAATCGGCACCAACTCCTCTGGCTGCTCACCATTTTCTGCCACCCTAAAAAATCGGAGCATTTAACTACCCATTTACTTGGCAAGGTAAGAATTGAAACCCAGTACCTCTTCGCCTGCTCCAAGTCTTCAGCGCTATAAGCAAGTTCACGCGGTTTCACTCGACCACGAGCATGAGCCAGAGGACAAGAGCACGGCACTGATTCCAGATGGTGCGAACCACTACTAACCTGGAACAAGCACAAGGTGATATTGATACAAATTGAAAAAAGAAGAAAAGGACCTTTTAGAAGAAATATTCGGCCTTATCAAAGCTAACTCCGATTTGAGGGGCGTTGCTCAACTATGGCAAGCCTATGACTTGATTCGGAGCAAAACGGCGCGCTGCAGCCATCACTGACTATTATCTTTACTTTCTCACCTCCCTATCGGTTTTCAATTGCCGCGACGCAGCCGCTCCCTGCCTTTAAGCAATTCGCACTAGGAGGAAATATGACCTAATTCTGATGCCTTTTCGTAACAAATGATCAAGGGCCACTGGAGACAAGAGAACTATCACGAGGGGAATTGAGAATTTTTAAAAGCAGTGTTAACGGTAAAACCGGCTTTTGGGGTTTCACCGGGATTCATAGCAACAGCAATGACGAGGAAAGTGCTGACAATGAGCCATAGATAGTCCTTGACCTCCCTCGAACTTGGTTGTGCTATGCCCACTCCGTCAATTGTCAACAGGGAAGCTGGCGGAGCGGGCATTGCACAACCGAATTTGAGGGCCATACAGGGCTGTCTATGGCTCGTTTTTGGCCCACCTATCGCCGTAATTCTTGCCGTTAACCCTTCCGGCGGAAACTGAGAGAACATTTTTATCGTGAACGCTGCCTTTATAAGAAATAAGGTAATTCGGGGGGGGGGGGTGGTGGGAGAGCGTAAAATGTTTATTCAAACCTAGTTGGCGTGTGCCACCCAAGAGATCCATTCAGGAAAGCTAAAATTGTCTAAAAAATAGAACACCCGATAGTATTATCAGCCAATTTATAGGGAATTCCATAGAAAGACTCAAAATTTTATATAATAACCAATCGCTGTTCAGTAGAGTCTTGAATGCCCCCTCCAACTAGATCTGAAATGTAGGATCGGAAATGAATAATTACAGGCGCCACAAAATGTAATTGAACTGACACTACCCGAGTTTCGCCACTGAAGTGATTAAACAGTTCAAATCCAGAAACGGATGGAATGAAAGCTATATATTTTAAGAAAATTTCAGTAAGAATATCTTCAAAACAACCACCTAGAAGGAATGCGAAACTTTTCGGTTGACTTTCAAAATTTTGGTCATCAAGGAGAAACACTTGGCTACGCAGAGGTTCGAGATGACAGTCTACTCGACCCTGTTGATGACTAAAGAATGAAGAAGAAGAAAATTGGTGAATTTCAGCCCTACCTGACAGGTCCCACCGATTTGGGATTTTGGCATTAACTTCATCGGTAACCGAGAAGACGCAGATTTCGAACGCCGCTGGCCTCACACTGCGATTGAAGCTGCTCACCTACTCGAATACGTGGCAACTAGCGCTATCGTGTTTCAACAGGAATGAACACGGCAGGGTCACGAAGGTCTCAGGTGAACCCAAGGGACTAAGCAGTCCAGCTGATATCCCGCCTAGGGTTGAGCAGAGTTGCCACTCACAAGGGAACCACTATAGGTCATAGTAACCATTCCAAATGAAATGTACTTTTCTAGAATCATTTTCGGACGAAAAATCCGAACATGCCCATCGCAGCTGCCTAGACCCACTCCAAAAGAAGTTATAGGCGTTTTTCCCCTGATTTTCGTACCTACTCTACCCTTCAAAAAGCGCATTATTTTCATGAAAATCGGGAAACGGACCACATAATCGTGTTCAGCGCCCAAAACTACCCCCCTAAACGAATTTTGGGTGAAGGAATATTTTCCAAACTTTTCACAGACTGACAGCGTTTTGAACTTATACTGATTTTCGGTTGGGAGTTTACTCATACCAATTAGAGGCCTCTCGAAGCGTTTTTTTGAAAAATATTCCAGATTTTACATGAAATTCGCCCTGAGGAGAGGGTTCTTTGGGGTGCTGATCACGAATCTGAGGTTCATCTGTCGCTTTTCCAGAGTTTTCGACTAGATTTGTTCAAAGCATCTCACCGGCAGAAAAAAAGTTGACAGCAAAATCGCCTTTTGACGATTTCGGGAGTGTGACGACAGATGTGGCTCAAATCGTTCCTCTAGGGGTTATTTGGAGTTCTCAACACGAATCCGATGTCAGGTTATCGATTTTTGACAGCTTACATAAGATTACGGAGGGTATACGGTAGTTGTCTCAAAAGTCTGTCTCAAAGATTTGTCTCAAAGTTTGAATGTGGGGGTTATTTGGTGTGCTGAATACGAATTCGAAGTCCAATTGTCGATTCTCGAATTATTAAGGTAGGCTTTGCCTCCTAAATGGCACGCTACCTACCGTAACCTACAGTAAGCCTTAAAATTTCGACAAGCGAACCCCAGGTTCGTGTTCAGCGCCCCCAGATTACACCTACATACATACTTTCAGAAAGAACCTGAGAAATCTTTTGAAATACCCTAAAAAATTCCATGGGGGTACCCTTGCCGCAGAGCTTTGAAAACGTCCCTAACTTCTTTCAGAGTGGGTCTAGGCAGCTGCAATAGGCATATTCGAACTTTTCGTCCGAAAACGGTTCTAGAAAAGTACATTTCAATTGGAATGGTTCCTATGACCTATACTGGTTCCCTTGTCAGCGCAAAAGCTTTTTGAAAGTTTCTGGAAAATTGGAAAATGAAACATTAGGGGTGCTCATAATTTTTTTTATAGGATAAAGGATTTTTTCCCAAACCACTAACAGTCTACCTCGATGTTGAAAGGACATGGTGCGGTTGCGGTCACACACTGAAACTACGGTGGAAGACGCCAGATTTCACTATCGATCGACAGCACAGCTGATTTTCTGGGTAAGTTATGGTTTTTCTTTCTTTCTTGTTTGTTTCGGTATTATTTTTGTTTCTGACTGTTCAACTATTGCGAATAGGGGCTATTCTCAGTGCGTGAGGAGAATCAGCCGATTGTTCGGGCTTCAAAGTGTTTAGTTTTTCGAAATTCTCTTTGAGAATCGAAAAAAAAACGACAAATTCCCCGCGCACACTAAGGAAAGCCTTTATTCGTAGTATTATAAGAGTCATACACGAAAATAATGCCGAAGCAAACAAGAAAAACCGTAATTCACCCAGAATATCAGCTGTGATGTCGATCGATAATGAAATCAAGCGTCTTCCACCGTAATTTTAGCGTGTGACCGCAACCGCACCGTGTCCTTTTAACATTGCGGTAAACTGTAATGAGCTAAAATAAGGTAGCAATCGTTCTTCTAACACCACAAGTTTGATTTTTTTCCCAAATTTGTCACCCAAAAAAGCTCAAGCAATTTTTTATCTCAGGAGGCATCGTAGAAACTCTGCAATTTTTTTTTCAAAATTTTGGTTATCAGCAAAGGGGGTCGTATTTGAGCTGGAAATTGGCACAACGGTCTGCTGACCCTGCCCCACCTGTTCATGAACCCCAGCCCTGCTCTTTGCTATTTGATCATTTCAAGGAGTGTTCGCTCAGCACTTCGAGCTCAGACAATAGGGTCGACTTAGACGCGCCGGACGCAGAGCACGCAGGGTCAAGCAGGCTCGCGAAATTTTTCAACGGGAGGTCGCATTTTTTTTCGCCTGAAAATGAGGGTTAGATTGGGGGATCGCAAGAATTTTAGTCCAAAAAACAAAAATTTGGTGGAGATACTCCAAAAATTCTAATATTTTTGGTCACCAAAGGGCAGGATCGTAACATCGCTCAGGTTTTAGATGCTTAAGCTCGAATACTGAACAAATTTTCGGCGCCTGCTAGTTTTAGTAATGAAATATAAATCGCCCAGAAATCGCGCATCGGTGGGGGGTCGCAAAAACTCTGGAATTTGGGAAAAAATAATTTGATACGGAAGTCGCTCCGATTTCGAAAAAATCCAGAATTTTTGCGATCCCCTCCGAGGCGCAATTTCTGATCAGATTATATTTGATTACTAGAACTGTCAGACGCCGGAAATTTGTTAAGAAGTCGAGCTCGAGCGTCAAAAACCTCAGCAATACCACGATCCTTCCCTTTAGTGACCAAAAATGTCGAGATTTTTTGAAATATCTTCATCAAATTTTCATTTTTGAACCGAAATTTTCGCTATCCTACTTAACCTTTATTTTCACTCAAAATTTTTGAGATCCCCGACCCCCGTTGCGGAATTTCGCAACCCCGCTCGACCCTGGAGAGATCTATCTATTGATCTCACCAATTTCAAGACCTCTGCTTGAACTTTGACAACCGTGAATTCGCCTTTCACCAAACCCCCACGCGTCTCGTATGCAGCGCGGGTTTGCACCGAGCATTCAACACGTGATAGCGCACACTACGTGTTGGTCCACGTTTGGGGAAATCGACTTAGGACTTTGCTAGGGGAGCTACCGATCTGCGTTTCTCATCCGCCTCACTCCAAGGCGCACTCACCGGACACGAGAAGTCCGCGTCCGTGTACCACCGACTGTCTGAGTCTGAAATAGGGTTTCAGGAACAAGCGAAGGCGCAGCAGGTGGTAAACCCACGTTTTTTTTTTATTATATGAAGGATCCAAATCCCAGATTTGGCAGGGGTTTCAAGTGCAGTGGCCCGACCCAAATCTCAACAATTGCAATTTAATGCAGCACAAGAAGTAGGATTTCTCCCGCGTGTTTTTCACTATCCGTTATCCGACACCCGGTCCTTCAATTGATTCACAAATGCACGTATAACATTCCATTTGCATGAAGCATTGCCATGAAATTTAAGGCTATTTCCTTCAGACGCGGATAAAAACACAACACCTGGTGTTCTCCCTTTTCATATAGAAAACCTAGAGAAACCAATTTTTTTTAAACCTTACTATTAGATTTTACGAGTGGTAAACTCTGCATGAACAAAAACCTCTCATTGCCCGCAATCACACACCGCAAAGTCTTATTATCACAATCGTAGGAGCGAAGCGGCTCTTTTAAGAATGATTTTTTTTTATTTTCATAGTTGAATTTTTTTGAGAAACAACCGCTTCGCTTCTACGATTGTGATAATGAGGACTGAACGCGATTGCGGAACTGAACTGTATATTGAAGGGCGCAAGCTCCGAAGCGGATGAGACATCAACTCTGATCGGCTCATACAGCTGGCAAAATAACACCTACTGCATCAGAAACAAGCCAAAATAAACGCATCAGAGCCATCTTGAGCCACAAAAGCGTATGAACTCCGCCTATTTTGCAAGGCTCCGCCCCTTGAACATAAAGGCCCTCAAACTTTGGCTAGCTTCTGGAGCCTACATAGTTGATGAACTCCTGCATAACCACTACTCTGGTCATTACTTTTATGGCTACTGCGCCCTCCTAAATGAACAAAAATTTCGAAAAGTGCCGCAAATTTGGACTGCCCTGACAAGATTTTTTTTTCATTTTTCACTCACAAAAGAAACCTGTCCGGCAAGGTGGAGGTGTTTTTGTCCGTCCTGCAGTTGGAGAGAAAGTTTACCGCCACTTGACTTAAACAATTTTCGAACCTTTCAGCGTTGGTCCTTCAGCCAAGTGCGATTTTCTATCTAACGCTGCCTTCCACTTGCGCCAAACTCTGCTCATTTGCAAAATATATGCTATAATTTAGCGGTGATCTTCAATACTGCGAGCTTCTATTTACTTTGAGGAAAAGCACCAGCAGTGTCAAGCGGGGAGTTGTGTATTTGTTCGAGATCGGAGTGACTCCCTCAGTTATCGATATTTTCTTCGAAATTCGATGAAAATTGCGAAATTACTCAAATATCCTCTCAACACTGGCAGATTTGGTGGTTCACTTCAAAGTGAAGAGAATCACTCAAAGACGCTCAGTACTGAAGATTACCGCTGAATTATATAGTATATACAGTTCAGCTCCGCATTGCCGTTCAGTCCGCAAAGTGCATACTGCTTGCGAAAGCGTGCTGCGGCGCGGTTGCGAGTATCCTCAGACAGGGATGTGGGATCACCCGGGCGACGGGATCAGCCGGGCACCAAAGGCAAAAACCGCCCGGGTGACGCCACATCCCTGTCCGAGTATACTCGCAACCGCGCCGCAGCACGCTTTCGCAAGCAGCGTGCATTTTGCGGACTGAACGGCTATGCGGAGTTGAACTGTATTTCCCAAATAAGCTGGCCTTGGCCCTAGTGGGAGGCAGCGTTTGATAGAACAGAATTTGTGCTTTCGGTCGGTTTATCGCACTTGGGCGAAGGACCAAAAGGTTTGAAAATCTCCAAGGCCAAATTAAGTGAAACTTTCGCTTCAACTTAAAGGTGGAGCTACTCACCTGCTGACCCATCCATCCCGCTGGCGCGTTGGGTTTGCTGCCTTTGGCAACACCAGAGTCGACTCGAGGAAGCTGGGGAGTTGAGCCGGCGGCGCGATACTTTTCCTCCTGACCGGACAACAGCTCATCAACCTCATGAGCTTTAACCAGCCTTAAAACTTATTTGTACATTAAGAAGAACGCCGTGCGTCTAAAATCATGTATATATCATACATAATATTCGTGTGCATGAAGGCTTGCGACAGGGCAAGCTGCTTCAACTTCTCCTTGTCTTCGGTCGTTGCAATTTTCCGCCATAGCATCGGATATTTTTTGTACAATGTTCCTCTATGCAGTCTCAAATATGCGCCAATTTCTGACCCTAAAGACAGCTGAGATTATAGCGAAAGAAAAAATAAAACCAAAAATAAAGTTTTGATGAGCAATAATCGCCTTCAATATCGGATTTTCAGAAAATCCGCTAGTTTACCGAATACGTGACAGATTTTAGTGACCCCTGTATACAAGACAGATTAGCTATTACCTATATAATAGCGCTCTCCCGAATCTTCCAAGGCGAAGGACTGCGGACGTGGTCCATATGTGCCGGTGCTGATCGTCATGGCCCACAAGGTCTAATTTCAGAATACCTGATCGAAAAAATGGAGGTTAATCAAGATTCTGAGTAAAAAAATGGAGATATGCTGTCGACTCGTCGATGACAGGGCGTTAATTAGAAGGAAGATTCCTCCAAAAAAATAACCGCAATATCACATTGGAGTCTGCTGCAGAAAAATAGAACCGTTCAGAAACATGGAAATGTTTTAGAAAAAACACACAGTGATCTTTTTTGTATGGTTGCCTAAAAACTCTCAAGGGTTTTCTAAATAAGTGACCCTGATGTTAATCATCTTGCAAGGAGTTGCTCGATTTGCATGATTTCAAAGGCTAAAACTTTCAAAAATGTCGATTTTTAGGCACCCCGGGACAATTTTAGGAGTGAAAAATCGGAATTTTTCTAATAAATCCCATGAAATTTGCCAGAAAAGTATACCCACACCTTTTCGCCCAGCTGAGGAGATCCCATTAGGGCAAATCTTCGGCATCCTCGGGGTTTCTCTTTAATTTTTTTTTCGGCCTAGAGTCAATTTTACGGGATTTTTTCTTCTAAAGATCGCGATCACCCAGTGAGGGGTTCGTAGCCCTGTTGAGATCCGATAGAGCGACCCACTAGGCCTAGATACGATGGATTGTGTCTGCTAAATTTAAAGAAAAAGCTGGCGAGGTCGACTGGGGAGTTGGTCCTGAAAACTGTTCGGTAAAAACCCCTGAAGACTAAAAAATCGCAAAAAAAAGCCATTAATTTTCACGCCACTCTCCTAAGTGAAAAATTTTTTATAATTAGTCCAAAAAAATTGGGAATCTCTCCACCGCGATATCACGAGTTTTTTTTTTATTTTATTATGAGAGGATTTCAGACCAACGTTTTTACAGCCACGCCCTTAAATGCCGTTGTGAGCGATTGTAAAAACGTTAGTCTAGGATGTAAACCTGTAAACTCTAAATATTAGACCTTTTTGTTATTTTTTAAACGCTGATCAAGGATAGAATATGCTTTACGATGGAGAAGAATTTCCGTTGCAAGAAAACTCAAAATAGAAGTTCTCACCAATTTTTCAAAAACAACTCAATTAACTTTGTTATTAAAACAAATGGATGAGAGAAATGACAAAAATCGACATAACAAAACGGTAAAAAAGAAAAATCGATAAAAAAAGCATTCAGGGTGAAATTGACGTCAGAATAAACTGACCAAGCGAGTTTTTTCAGACTTCCTTATACAGTGGGACAGCCCTACATCTATGGAAACTGACTTTCAGACAAAAACCTACGATAACAGCACTAAAAATGATGAAAAATACTAAAAACGGAAGACCACGCCAGTGAAAATTCGAAATCAGCACCGAGTTGCGTTAGATGCGCAGCAAACGCGCGCGGCGGCCAGTGTCACTGGGTCACGTTTTCTCCGCTGTACGCTGCTAAAGTCCGCACGCAGTGTGTTTTCCGTTTACACGGCTGACGAGGATCTCTGTGATTCAGCAAGAGGTTCCCACTGTGATCAGAAATTCCACCGAATAACAAATCTCTGAGACAAGTGGAAAATTAAGCACGAGCTTGTTGAGTGGGCGTTTCCATAGCGACTATGGTTTCAAGGGGGGCGGGCCTGGGGGTGGTCGTGGTCAACATTGGACTCATTCCCCACCCTAGAAGGGTTGCAACTCGGCTGCAGTAGCACAATGGATCTCATCATCTTCCCTTCAATATTCATCATGTTCGTCTTCCTCTCCTGCGGCACCCTCTACCTCATATATTGATCTATTCAATATGCATCCTGTGCATATACTATACATATTAGTAGCTACAGTCACGGCTGAATGGGAAATACCTTTCAATATCAGGTAAAAAATCTGAACAAAAAATTTTCCAAATCGCTCACCTATTTCGGCTTCTCAGAAAAATGAAAACAAGTTAGATGTAACATAAAAGACCAAAAACAAGTTGCTTGTATCATATCTTAGCCGATGCAAGTTACTTTCAACCTATTTGAGGATGTTTAACTTACATGTGACATATCGACGGGATGCAGCGTACGGCGCGCATCGGAACATGTTACATGCTACTTACGTGGACCAAATTAAGTCGTAAGTAACCTAATTTGGCCAAGATATGTTGCAAGCAACTTGCTTTGAATAGTTTGCAAGTCACCGCGAATTGACCACTTCTGACTGATGCCTCTGAGGGGAGTGCAAGACACTTCCCCTGGGTCAGGCTCAGGAAAAGCGTTGCTGTCAGATCAATTACACGAGTTTGAGAAGCTGACCCTATACTTGTTCCGAATTGAAAAATCGTGTGAGAATCCGACTGTTTCAGTTGGATAAAAAAGTTGATTTTTTATTCGAAAGGTCTGATACTCGGAGAAGTTTAGAAGTCCGACAATATTTAGTATGTCGGACATTCGAAAAGCGAAATATCCGAAAACAGCCGAAAAGTCGGATATCCGAAAAGTGCAATATCCGACTATGGTCGATTTTCGAAAAAAGTGCAATGTCCGATTGTAGTCGAAAAGTCGGATAGTCCGAAAAGTCCAAAGCCTGATTATATTCTGAAAGCCGGCTTTTCGAAAAGTGCGATATCCAACTGTAGCCGAAAAGTCGAGTATTCGAAGTAAATTTCATTTGGAAAAACTATACTGGATCCCGCACGCACAGAGGAGGTCCCCAGTTCGTTTTCCGCTTTGTGTGTTGGCTGCGCCGCCTGCGGACATGGTGGCTGCGTCGCGTGATGGCCACCCATGGTGAACATATAAGTGTAAGCTATAAATATCATAAGAGTAGTCCAAATGTAATTCAAATTCAAGTTACATGTGATAAAAAATCTGTCCAAAAAAAAGCGAGACTGTCCGTTCAAACGTACGGCGTACGTGTCAAGCGGCTGTCGCGAAGGCCTTTTTGTGACGGTCCTTCCCACCGCTGCAGACAGCTGATTGTGATGTTATTCACTTTTCGTTTAATATTCCTGCTAATCGATTCACAAAACCGGAGAATGCTTTCGTAGCAGACACCCACGCCGACCGCATGAACGGACAGCCTTATTCGGACGATCTTTATACGCATGTTACAAGTAGTATGAATGTCTGCCACATGTAATATAATTGTGAGTTAGTTGAGGCATTCAAGTAGCCTACATTTATATGACACCAAAACGGACGAGTTATCCCGTGTTTTGCGGTTCGAAAGGTTCTATAGATTAAAAAGGCTTTGAATGTAAAAATGCTGAAATTTGAGAAGCAAAAGGAAGGAAAACTCGTTCACTTTCGTGTACTCGATCCACAACCTACCTATTTCAGCCAACATTTCCTCCGTGTAATAGGCGGCTATCCGACATTCATAGAATCCTTCTATCCTCCAGTGGAAAATCTCACTGCTGACGACTCTGACACCTTCGACACTCCTCTACTCACCTCCGAATACACTAGGTAAGCGAACAGCGTAGCGAAGTGCAATCCTATAGTATTGATCACTGGAGACTGCACGATCGATATTATAGGATTGCATTTCGCCGCGCCGCTCGCTGGGGGAGTATTAACGACTCTTAGGCCTCTTTCAGAGTTCGATCGCTGTGCTACGCGATGGGATGACAACCATGAGCATCGAACGAGATCGCGTCGCACGCCGATCTGCATTCAAAACATGCCATCGCGTCGCACAGCGATCGAACTTTGAAGGAGGCCTCAAGAGTAACCTGACAACGATACCTAGAACTGAGTTTATCTCCCTCAGGCAGCTGAAATGGTCCTGCGACGTTTTTCCATCAGATGGCAGCGTCTGCAGGTCTACTGTAAGCAGCGACCAATGCAGAAATGATAGTCAGTTCTCAGTGGGATTCTGGCGCATGTCCAACAACTCCTGTGAGAAAATGGGACAAACTGTCCCATGTGTGAATGCGTGAGTTTGAGCATTTTTCGGAATTTTGTGTCTGAAAAAAAAACTCGATCAAATTGTGGTGAACTAGTAGAACCCTTGGATAAGAATTTTTTCACATCGAAATCTTGTTGTGAAGTGGAACTTCTCACTCCAGTTCTTTTGAAACGGCGAGATACATACAGGAGGAAACCCAGAGTCACGCCACGCCCCTTTGCACCATCTATCAAGATTCAAACGCTCCGAAGGAGGCGAAAACCAACGAAACGTCAGCCAAATAACGAGGTTTTAACAATCTTGGTCACGCTTCAACCACCGAATACCACAAGTATCAAGATTATTAAAGTTATGATTTTCCTCAATCCCTTAGTCTCTCTACTGATTATTATAGTTGTGCTCGAATATTCGCAATCGAATAAACATTCGAATAAATTATTCGATTATTTATTCGATTATCGAGTAATCGAAAAATCCCGATTTTCGATTATTCTTCGAAATCGACTATCGAAAAAAGCGGATATTAGATCATTATTCGAAATCGACTATCGAAAAAACTTCATATTCGATTATTATTCGAAATCGACTATCGAAAATACCAGGTATTCGATTATTATTCGAAATCGACTATCGACACTGACAATTATTCAAACATATTCGATCTTCGAATATATTAGAATAATCTAACACAACCATTACCGTATCCTACACAGAAATTTTTCGAAGGGCCAGTGCACCAGCACTAGTGTGAGTCAGGGCTGAGCGTAACTGAAATTTTGAATTTCGCAAATCGTAATTTTCAAATCCTCGTAAATCGTTAATCGTAATTCGTAACTGATGAGTAATGAGCTCAAACACAGCCTCAAACCTCATTAAACATGGAAACGCCTCAACTTCCGAGTGATGATATGTGTTTCAAAATAAATCTGTTTTCGACGAGTACTAGAAAAAGTGCTTTTATCCGAGCGAATCTCTGGTCCGCAATCGCAGACACCCGCCGCGACACGATGAAAATACTGGTGGGACCATGTAGTCCCGGCACGATCAACCTTCGTCCCAGCACGACTTCATCGCATTACGTGCTGCAACAGCGTTTGTCCACAATTGCGGGCCGGAATTTTCTTCTGCTAAGGGCAATACTGGTCGAAAGTGTGAATCGTCTTCTATCCAACGCTTTTTTTTGGTTTTCAGCAAAACTTGGCGGTTTCCAGAGTTGAAACGGAAATTTGATGGAGATCCAGGGTACCGACTGACCATTTATCAGTAGCCAAAGCTAAAGCCGCGAAAATTGGTGAGGCAGTCGAATCCACGACATATGCGCTAGATCAAAATGAGCACAAGATTTTTCAATAGAGCGAGATTTGTATATTTTTTCCCAACTTCTGACAAGGTGCTTCTATGGCTGTCAACGATGGCTAATTTGGATTTTGTTCTTTTTTTATCGATTTTTGGAAACGAAATAAAAACGAATAGGTGGCAAAATGAGCAATACTCAAAGGGAAGGAGTAAATATCAAATAGCAGCAAGTTTTGCGGCTCATACTCGTTAGGGCAGAAAATGTCGAAGTAACAAAATCACGAAAAGCGAAAAAAGCCAGGAATCACGCCTTATCCAGAAATTCCGCGAACACTATCTCCCAACTCAGACAGTAACACTAATGGAATTGCTGGCGCGTGGCGGGCCGAACAACTCCCATCTCGCTATACGACCGCTATCGTTCTAGGAGAAAGCGCGTAATTCCGAATGTATCGCGCCTCTTCACTGTAGAAACCCAGCGAAGACGCGACGCGACGTAGCGTGATCGAGATGTAGACTGATTATAACATCGCGTCGCGACGCGAATGAACTCTGAACGGGGTCTAACGAAACGCCCGCTCGTGACGCGCTGGCGTTGTATGAATAGAACCGCCGTGGGTGGCATCAGGCAGCTGCTAGTGTAGAAACGATGCTTATCGATTTTGCGTGCCACCACTCATGAACCCTGCCTGAGCGGAATATTGGAAATATTGACGAGGTCAAAAGCTGATGCCATTCTTAAAAACTGCCTCTTCAAAGTAGTAGCGTCGCAAAACTCTTCGATGCCAGTCTTAAAACTGCCTCTTCAAAGCAGTAGCGTCGCAGAACTCTGAATTTGGGTGGCCCGTAGTTAAATTAATTCATTTATTCGAAATTATTCGATTTTCGATATTCATTCATTCGAAATAGAGAATCGAATATATTCATTCATTCGTTCATTCGAAAATTTAAAGTCGAATATATTCATTCATTCGTTTATTCGAAAAAATTTAAAGTCGAATATATTCATTCATTCGTTTATTCGAAAATTTGAAGTCGAATTTATTCATTCATTCATTTATTCGAAAATGCTGAAGTCGAATATATTCATTCATTCATTCATTCGGTCCGTTTAGTCAAAAAGCACAACTATACTGATTATGCTCTGCTTGAACTAAGCTGCTGGCTGAAAATAAAGACTCGACTGTGGACAGCTCGTTTACAATTAGTTCAACCCAACTTCAAATTTGGGCTAGTTTTGAGGGGCCATAGCTCCTTTTGCTGGAGATTTTTTAAGCAGCAACCTCTGGGGCACCACTGTAAACAGCGCGAGATTCTTTTCAAAATAGGCAGAAAAAAACTTGGAAGTTTTCCGGGCTAATTTTCTCCCGCTCTTTGTACTTGAAGTCGTCTAGAATTTTAAACTCTTATTTCCTAATCACCAGCCTGATTAGAGTTCCAACAGAGCAAACAAAAGACCTTGCAATACTACAATTAGATGTCGACAGCAGGCTGACAGGGGGTCATCTTACGGACCGCCTGCTGCTGACAACCACAGCGACGTGTTCGGCGCGGGACACCTGTCTAATACCTTTGATTATCGTCCATCACTGGATGAGAGATCGCCGCGACGCTGCTTGGCGGGAAAAATCGCGCGATCAATAGCCACTCTCCCTTCGTTTTCCCGCGCGCAATTTTTTTCGCCAAGCAGCGGCGCGGCGACCCCTCATACAGTGATCGACGATATCTCTCACACTACCTTATGTGGGCACCGGACTTGAGAAAACTTCTGATTTCTGTTGTCTTATGTTTTCAGGAAAGAAAAGCTTTCAGATACCCGCTAAGGCAATGCCAGTGGTCAATTGGATGCTATCTCAAAAACGGTTTTGTCGCGAAACACTTGCCTGTCGTCCCGAAGGGCTAGCCCGTTGTCCACCTGTTAGCGTGCTATTGTGTCGCTTTCAGCATCCTAATTTTTAGCTATACCCGTTTTATGGGTCTGCCTAACTATCTGCTGATTTAACTAATTTTCTGAACGGAATTTCATACTTCCTCTGCTGTGGCTGTCCGGGCGAACAGCAGTGGACCGCACAGCAACCGCAGAGGACTTTCAGATTGGGAGAACGAGCGGGACCGTCAGGTCGCTTGGGGTTCATATTCGCCTGAGATAGCATTAGTCTCTACTACTGGAACTTTTCCCTTTTCATTCGCAATTATCCACCTGACAGACGAATTGATTCGCTCGCAAACAAATTTATAATTCTCTATTCATGCATAACAAAACGCTGGTTACTCGGCGTGGGAGTGCATGATTTCTGATCAAATAGGAATATTCAGGAGTGTATACCTGGCTTTCTCTTTCGTAAAATAAGCATCTCTGTAGTCAGAGTTGGAGAGATGATGAATGTTTTCTTGTCCAATCTAGCACGCTTTTCTAGAATCTGAATGTGGATTTTGCTACTGATTTTTGAGGAAAGATCTTTTAGCCGGGCAATAATTTTTCTCGAAAATTTTTTCAGAGGGCCATTTGACAAACTGAACTTGAATATGAAAGAGCTCCCTTCATTTTCAAAAGAATGCGTTGGAGATCTATGAGTTGCATTCAGGCTTGAAGAAACTAGAAGCCTATTTGTGTTAGTTGAGCGTTCTGTTTTATATAAGGGAGATGGTAGTTTTAGAAGCTTATAGGAGGTAGTTTAGGCCAATGGTATACATTTGCGACGCACGGTCGCGTCGCTCTGCACAGCGACAGCGACAGTGGTAACGACAGGCATCGGCCCATTTGCAGTATGTCAGCCCTCCGCGACACGTCGCTGCGACGGACATGCGACAACTGTTCCTGCGATGAGCAGTGCCGTTGCCCCGATGGTAGTCTCGGCCCGATTTGTGCTAAATGTCATGGCTGTCGCTCTTGACAGAGACAAGGTATACCATTGGTCTTATACTCGCGACGCCGAGGGGAGCGGCAGCGCATTCCTGTAAGAGGTCGTTTATACTTTAGCCACCAAGCGGCGCGGCAAAGTAAAAATCCAGGCATTTGCTCCCAGATCAGCACTAACAGCGTTTTGGGTAAACTGTCTTTAGTTATTGTGTTATCACGGTACTTTCTCGGTAAATTTTCTGATGACTTATCGGTGAAGTCGCGTCATTTTTGAGGTGATTCCCCGGTATTTTCGCGGTATTTTCGCTTTCAATTCTCGACAAAATCCAGCCAGAATTGCGGTGAATCTCGATGAGTTTTAAGCAGTTCCTTACAGAGTCTATATAATTGGTCTATGGAATAAAAATCCTCCTTTCAACCCGGGTAAGCCCAACGTAGGCTTCCATATTTCTAGAATCTCTCAAGTGTTATATTTCTGAGAGTTCTGATCTCAAAGTGGGAATTTACGCGAGTGGGTGGTTACTCTAATAGCGGTAGCGCAGCAATTTCAAATGACGAGTTTGACTTCAATTATCAGTCTAGTAAATATGCTTGCCGAAGATTGAATCGGGTCATTAGGTTGGAGTTGGAGCTAAACTCAAGCAGTACTCTTGAATGCAATATGAGATGCGGAGTAACTGAAGAGCTTTACAAGGAAAGTGTCTAGAGCGTTAAACGCATCTGCGAAAACGAATTGTGTTGTTCGTACCTCTTGGGCAACCCTAGTAAAACTCCATCCCGAGCTGGTGGTTCCAAGAAGTTATAGCCTAACTCCTTCATTTCGAGCCGATCGAAGTAGAGCTTATCGGACCCATCATGCCAAAATCTTCCTATCACTGTTACATTTTTCCATGACTGACCGCTCCGCTGCTTACACGGTCCGGATTCATCCAAACAAGCTAGGCTTTATAAGTCCACCACGATCGTCTTCTATAACTATTGTACCTTTTAAAGCGATCTTTGAAAAAACGACAAGCGGACCTTACAAGCGCGTTCAGTGCACAAAATAACTCCTCCTGGGCAAAGTCAGGGTGAAGCACATTTATCGAACGTTTGAGCAGCGTAATGGGCGTTTTCCACTTTTACCAGTTGTTGGTTGAGCGTTTACTTACATATCATTAAGGTATCATTAAGATGTTCATCATTAAGGTGATTATGTGTTTCAGAAAAATGTTCAAGGTTTGACTTAAAATTTCCCCAGAGAGGTTATCTGGGTGCAGGTAATCTTTCAGTTTTCGTCTAAATTCGTTCAAAGCTTTCCATCAGGGGGAGATTCGAGAGCAAAGCCCGACTTTTCACGATTTCCAGAATGCTAAGATATATGCGGCTAAAGTTGTTTCTCTGACGGTTATTTGGAGTGCTTAAAGGCATCGTACGCGCATAAAACCGTATTTTATTTTCCGACGTTTTTTATTAGGTTGGTCTTTCTAGTGAACGAGAATGCCGAAGGGCATTCTATGAAAAAATGCTAGATGACTGGTGAAAATTGGTGGCGGATCCTCATCTCTAATCCCTTCCAACCGCATAACCCTACGTTTTTGACGCGCCAAAGTTTACCAGTGTGGTCTACCGGGCTCATTCATGAAATTGAGCCTGAGAAATGGAGATCGGTTTTCAGCGCAAACGATGCCTTCAACACGAATTTTTGATACCAGGCCGTCCAATAATTCCTGTCCGAAAATTTTCAAAATTCTATAAATTTTCCTTAGAAGTGTTATAATATCAGGCAAGTGTAAGAAGGTTCTCCAAAGTTCTACGCTAGGGGTATAAAAGGCGTACTCGCCGCGTCTAGCTACCAGTACAAGTTAAAATGGACCAAGGTCGAATTCGTACGTTCGTGTACTACGAGTGACTGCTGGGCAACGACACGGGCGCCGCGCTCGCCAACATCTGCAGAGTGTACAAGGAGGATGCAGTGTCCCGAAGCACAGTCAGCCGCTGGTTCAATCGTTTCGAGAGCGGCGACACGAGCCTCAAGGACAGGGAGCACAGCGATAGGCCTTCTACGGAGGACGATGACGAGGTCCGTCGCTGTATCAAGGAGAGGCCGGAAGCCACCACCCGTGAACTGGCGACGACGCTCGGCTGCAGCAAGTCCACCATCCACAATCGACTCAACTTACTCGGCTACCACAAAGTTCTGGCCCGTTGGATCCCCCACCGTCTGACGGACGCCAACAAGCAGAGCCGCGTGGCCGTCTGCCAGTCCCTCCTCCTTCGTTCGCATCGCAACGAGTTTCTCGAGGACCTGGTCACTGGGGATGAGAGCGAGGTCCTCTACGACAACGTCGCCCGCCGTGCCCTGTGGATCCCGCGCGGAGAAGAGCGGCCGACGACGCCGAAAGCCGACCTGCACCCGCTGAAGATCATGCTCTGCTGCTAGTGGGACACCAAGGGCATGCTGTACTCCGAGCTGCTCCCGAAAGGCAGGACGGTCACCGCCTCCATCTACACCGATCAGCTCGAGAAACTAGCCGCCGCCATCCGACAAAATCGTCCCCGACGAGCCTCGGTCCCCCTGCTGCACGACAACGCGCGCCCCCACGTGGCGAAGGAGACCCAACAGAAGTTGCGACGCTCGGCTGGGAGACGGTTGCCCATCCGCCGTATTCCCCGGACCTCGCCTCCTCCGACTACGACTTGTTCACCCCGCTGAAGCACCATTTGGTCGGAAGAAAATTCACCAACTACGACAACCTCTAGTCCGACATCGCGGACTTCTTCGAGTCGCAGCCCCCGGAGTTCTGGGTGAGGGGCATCGGCGACCTGCCCAATAGATGAGCCACTGTTGTGGATAACTGCGGTGATTATACTGTTGATTAGACTTGTTTCTCAATAAAGTTGAAAAAAATTAAAAATGGTGAAATTTTCGGACAAGATTTATTGGACAACCTGGTAGCTCACGGTATGTAGATTACGGGGGGTGTACGATTGTTTGGCCAGAGCCTCACAAGGGATCGACAACTGGTCCGTTTCCAACCAAAAATCGTACCAGTTGACTTGCTTTCAATGACGTTTTTAGATATACAATACCGCCGCTATTCAAGGGAAAAATGGGCGAGATGGGCAAAGTGGGCAACTAGAACGTCTCTCGACCACAACGCGCCTCAAAGTACTCCGTTTTCAATTTCGAAAGGACCCAAATGTTTACCGTGCCACAATCTATCCAACCATATAAGACAAAATTGGTATTCATATATGAAAACGCTTTTTTTAAAGATGGAGTTAGTTATGAAAATGATAATGTTATCACGAGATACCGAGCTCATTCGGTCAAAAATAACCGTACGCTATGGAAACGTATTCCGCCTTGAAAAATAATGTTACTCTCGACTTCCGCAATATATTTTTACACGATCGACTAGAGCACGACATGCTGTACATTTCGGCGTTTTCGAAATTGAAAACGGCTTTAGTTGCACACTTTGCCCATCTCGCCCATTTCTTCCCTTGGATAGCGGCGGTATCGTATGTTTGTAGCTGCTGCGGACTTTTTTAAACCGAGTCAAGCGGGTGCCCTCAGTTGGACGCTTAGGTACACCCACCATGCAATTTCAGGGTGTCCAGAGAAATGGTTTCAAATTTTGCTCAAATCTTATTTGTGGGGGTTATACGCGGTCCTGAACCCAAAGTTGAGATCCAGTTATCGAATTTCTGGAAGTTTCGACAAGTTCGGCACAAAAACCCTCACCTGGGAAAGCTTTCGGATCGAAATGCAACTTTTGATGATTTCCAAAACGCAATAATAGATTCCATTTATCGATTTTCGATAGATTACGGTAAGTTACGGTGGGTATACGATAGTTTGGCAAATGTCTCAGATTTCCCTCAAAACTTTTCTGTGGGGGGTTTTCTGGTGTGTTGAGCACGAATTTCAAGTCAATTTGTCGATTTTCGAAACACTAAGGTAGATTACTGCGCTTCTCTGGGCCAAATTCCGGTCCGCAATTGCGTATCGACACGCTTTACGACCGCACGCGCTCGAGTCGATCGAGTTTCCAGCGCCAAAGCCGACTCGATTTGGCTTTTTTATACAGTTTTCTCCAATTTTTCTTAATTTCTCATTTTCAAAACCCACCTAAAGTAAACAGATCGGTTGCTGCGGCGCTGGAAACTCTACCGACTCAGGAGCGTGCGGCCGCGAAGCGTGTCGAGACGCGATTACGGACCGGAATTAGGCCCAGAGAAGCACATTACGCTAGTTAAATAGCATTTTGTCTCCCGTAACCTACGGTAGGCTTCAGAATATCGAGAAGCAGACCCCAGATTCGTGTTCACAACTCTGAACAACCTCTAGGTAATAAAAATGTAGCCAAGTCGAAAACAATTTATGGGTAGGTACATACCCTAACCTTTTCGCAATTATTGAAAAACGCTAATAACTTCTTTCAGAGTGATTCTAGGCAGCTGCAAAATTTTCACTCGGACTCCGCGTCCAAAAGTGGTTCTAGTAAGGTACATCTTATTCAAATGGACCCTTTGACCAAAAAGAGTTACCTTGCAAATGGGGACTTCCGCGAGTTGGTGGTTACTATTATAGTCTTAGCGCGGCAATTTCAATGAATGACGTGTCTTTCACCAAAGATCAGTCTAGTAAATAACCTCGCCGAAGAATGAGTTGGGTTGTTAGCTTGAAGTCTGAGCTATGTATAGGCAGTAATCTTGTATGCAATAAGAGATGCGGACTAATTGAAAAGCCTCAGTAGTACAAATACGACTAATCGAAATTGCCGAGCTTCCACTTGTTTACGCCTCGGAATCGGCTGTTTCTCACATTTCCTATATCGGAGTGCACAGGAATAAGCGAAAAAAGCTGAAAACGAAACTAAAACAAGATTATTTTTATTTTTTACGTTGAAATACTATTAAAATAATAGTAGTAGAAGTAGTAATAACAATAGTATTAATAATAATAATAATAATAATAATAATAATAATAATAATAATAATAATAATAATAATAATATTAATAACCATAATAATATTAATATTAATACTAATAATAATACTAATAATAATAATAATAATAATAATAATAATATTAATATTAATAATAATAATAATAATAATAATAATAATAATAATAATAATAATAATAATAATAATAATAATAATAATAATAATAATAGTAATAATAATAATAACCATAATAATATTAATATTAATACTAATAATATTACTAATAATAATAATAATAATAATAATAATAATAGTAATAATAATAATAATAACAATAATAATAACAATAATAATAACAATAATAATAATAATAACAATAATAATAATAATAATAATATTAATAATAATAGTATTAATATTAATAATAATAATAATAATAATAATAAAATGGTCCAAGCAACCTTGAATATTCACAGTAGGTCAATAAAAAGTCATCTCATGATTCGCTTCCTGCTGACAAGCTCAGAAAAAAAGAAAACCAGTTACTTTCAACTTATCTAGGCCTATGTATGTAAATTACTTGCGAGCTAACTCAGGCCATTAAAGTTGCATGTAACATATCGACGGTAGGGCTCCTATGATATGTTGCTTGTAGCTTACTTGACCAAGATAATGCGCAAGTAACCGAAATCGGCCAAGGAGACATTTCCTAGGGGATTATACGACGCACTCCTGAGGTCAGCCTTGAAGCAGGCGTTGCCGTTAGTCCAGTGACCCAAGTTTGAGATCCCGGAATTGCAGAGTAGGCCCAGCAGAGCGTTATCTACTTGGCGAGGCCGCGAGGGGACGCGTTGTCTGCGTCGCATGTTGTATGCGCTGCGAAATGGCCACCCAGGGTGAATATGATCGATCACTGCTCGAGAGATCGCCGCGTCGAACACATGTGGCACGCACGCAAGCGAGGAGGTAATGATCCTATAGGGGTCTGCAGAGTTCCAGAGACCGGCGAGTGGTCGCCGCGCGTCAGCCTTGACGCGGCGACAAAAATGTTTCGAAACATTATCGTCGCGGCGTCGGTTGCCGCTCGCTGGCAGTGATGTAGGGCCGTCGCGGCGTCAGTACACTCTGCGGTGCCCCTCGACGCCCTCTACGCCGCATCGGTTGCCGAATGTAATCGATATCACATCGCCCAGTGCTGTTCGTCGCCGCGAGCAACGCCGCAACTTCAACTCTGCGGACCCCTTATCACTACCTCCTCGCTTGCGTGCGTGCCCCATGTGTTCGACGCGGCGATCTCTCGAGCAGTGATCGACGATATATAAGTGTAAGTTACATGTAACATAAATGTAACTTACGCGTAATATAATTTTATGTTACATGTGATATAAATGTATGTTACATGTGATATATATGTAAGTCATTTGAGACATTTAAGCTACTTCAATTTATATTACAAGCAACTTGTTTTCATTTTTCCGAGAATAACCCTCTGTCAGGAAATACCTGCGTGTCACGCCGACAGACCCCCCCATTGGCCTCCTGTTCACATCTATATTGGCCTACAATGTAGCTTGATTTCCCCCTGATAATGGCCCTTCCCACAATTGATCAGGTTTTTTTTTCATCAGTGCAGTTTTGTGGAAATTTTTGCTTGTTTCACCTGTTCGTTTAAGGACCCTTGAAGAAAACCTGTGCCAAAATGTGGTTGTCGAAATCCGCAATACTTCAGCTATGGCTTACTTTGTGCTAAAAGATTTACTAGTAAGTGCAAGTCAAGTCCGTTTGAATGGGAGTGTCCGCAGATGCGGTCGGTGTGCGTGTGGAGCGGCCGTAGCGAAGGCACGATTTCGGGAGAGTCTTTCCATGGCTGCAAACGGCTGTTCGGGATATTATTCACCATTCGTCAAATTTTGCTGCTGATAGATCTCCAAGTCCGCAAATGCCTTCATGACAGACGCTCGGCACGCACGCCGACTGCGTGGGCTAACAGTCTTTTTCGGGCGGAGTTCGACCAGAAGTCATGAAATCTGGGTTAACACCGACTTTTTCAGATACCTTCTATTGTAACGCAGATCTTTGCTGAACACTATAGGGTCAATGACAGTTCCAGAAAATGCTACTACACAGGCCGAACCGTTCTGGGCCAACAGCCATTGCGGATATTGCAACCAGGTTCGCTTGACACGTTTTTGAAGTAAGAAGTATCCAGAGTTAGTAATAGAAATTTAAGGAGCAAACGGTCTCTGTGAGGCCAATTTGTTGGGTGTGGTTAGATTCGGGATGAACACTACGATCCAATGCCTCGTGAACCGATCCGTTCTGGTGAGATATTCTATTATCTGAAATTTGTCCGGAAGACACTGTCCGCCCACGCGGTCGGCGTGCTTGTTGGGCGACAGTCGCGAAGGCATTTTCCGGACGACTGTGAACAGCTGATTGGGTTATTGTTCGCTAATCGATTAAGAGGTTCTAAAAATGCCTTGACGACAGCCGCTCGATAGCACGCTGACCGCGTTGACGGACGGTCGCATTCGGACAGACCTTAATTGGAAATTCACTCACTCATTTGTGGCTTTTTTTTGATTCGATCACCTATTCGATCTTTTATCATTTTTTTATTCAAACATTTTTTTACTTACTTATTTATTTATTCATATTTATTTATTTATACAATATTTATACATTTATTCTGTTGGTCGCGGTCAAAAAATAAAGTCTGGTATGATGCCACGCTGGGTAGGGATGACGGAAAAAGCAGAGAGCAGACTAGAGTGATGTACATAAAGTCGGTTCAAATGACACTGTCCGCTCACACGTGTGCCAAGCGGCCGTCACAAAGGCATTTCTGGATGTGTGAATAGATTAGCAGGAATATTAGGCAAAACGTGATTGATATCCCAGTCAGCTGTCTGCAGCCTTGGGAAAAATCATTAAAAAAGCTTCTGAGACAGTCGCTCGGCACGCACGCCGACCACGTGAGCGGACAGTTTCATTTGGACACACTTTATTTCCGCAGCCAAATGGCCGCAGTCGCGACGCACGTCCGCGTCGCAGTCGCTAATCGATGAGGGTCAATCAGCTGTTTTCTCGTTTTTCACGTAGTTCTTTTTTTTCTCGAAAAAAAAATCTTTTTTTTCTCTCATAGGACCCCATATTACATTATTTTGAGTACAGTTAATACAATTCATAGGGTAATAATTGGAGAAAAAAATTTCACGCTTCAAGCGAAAAGTGATGCATCTATAGAAAAACCAGCTGATGAAATCAATCGATTAGCCGTTGTATGCGTGCGGATGCAATGCGTACTTAAGTCGACTTCGGCTCATATCCTTTTCTAGGTTCAGCCTTATGGTTGAGAGAAGGACATGGTTCATGTTTTTATTCATACCTTATATCTCATTTTCTGTTATTCAAAAAATAATTGTATAATTAAAGTGTGTTCAAATGAGACTGTCCGCCTACGTGGCCGGCGTGCGTGTCGAGCGGCCGTTTCTAAGGCGTTTTTTTGGTCGGGATATCACTCTTATACTCGCCTAATACTTTTGCTGATCGATATACAGGTCCAAAAATTCCTTCGCGGTGGCCGCTCGATACGCCCGCTGATCGCATTGGCAGACGATCTCTTTCGGACAGAGCTTCAAATATGAGACACTCGAATCAATCTATTGGGTGCCATGGACACGCGGAAGCGTCGCGGTTATAATTAGTTTAATATTTTACTCTATAATTTTTGTTCGTATTTTTTCACCAGCGTAAGTCCAAAATAATCCTATCTAAATTGTCTATTTCAGCGACCTGAAGATGTCTGCCCGTCTGCTGACCGTTTGAGAGCACTTATAATTTCTAATGTATCCGCCGTGTGTAGTTGTGGCTCCTGTGGAACCCCTTTGCTGCAGTAAGTCTTGTTTTCAATGGCCTTCTGTATGTAGGTCAAATCGTCTATGAAACTACTTCGCAGAATAATCTCATCGCGGAAAAAAGAATACACAGGCCAACCAATTCAGACAAAGTACGCCCTAACTATGCCGAGCTGGCTCCACAATCCTCGACTATGCCGCGATATCGCCGCAGCTGCGTAGTTGTAGCGAAAAACGGGCTATCACGAGACCTGACCCTGAAGCGATAATACCGCGCAAACGCCGCGATCAGCAAGGCCGGGCGGCTCTGATTCAGACAATCTTGCTGATGAGCATTACTCCGCCCACTTTCTCCTCGTTGACTAATCACCGCGAGGGCCAAGGCGCACGTGATAGGCTAACGGGGAGAAAGTGGGCGGAGAAGAGCCTCACAGCAAGAGATCCAATTCAGTACCGGCCAGACTTTCCCGGAGCGGGGATATTATCCATATCGGCCAGAAATCGGATTGGCCGGCGTATCCTCTGTTTCCGAATGTGATTTATTTCCGTTCATCGCATGCGTCTGCGCGCGTACGCTGCGTCTCCTTCTCCCCACACTTTCTCGCTGTCTCTACCCTCGCTCCGCACAAGCGCGCGAGGGAACAGAATAAATCACGCTCGGAACCAGAGGATACGTTGTCGCGACCGCGCGTCGCAATAAGTATAAACCTAGCCTAACCGCTAATGTTGCTAAATGCGCAGAGCACCGTTTTTGTGCCAGAAAAGTCAGGCCGCAGCTAGGGATGAGCGAAATAAAAATATGAAAAATCGAAAAATGGGTTTCGGCGAAAAAATTCTTTCTTTTCGGGAATCAGAAACGAGAAATCTTGTAAAAAGTCCCAAAAACGAACGGAGCTGCCGTTATCAGAGCGCTAACCGCGCAAAAGTTTTTCATTCAGCCCCTAATTGACTCTAAATTTTGAGCCCGGCAGCACTTTTTCCTGTAATGTGGATTCTGGAATGCAAAAAACGCACGAGAAAATGGGTTGAGAACGCGGAACCTCTTACACTCTGGATTCGAGCGAAATCGCGGACACCGACCCGGCCACATCGAAGAGGCGTCGAGGCAGTTTTGTGAGGATTGCGTGCGGTCACGTTGCGGTGCTTTATGGCAGAAACCCAGTTTTTCTTTCGTTTTTGTTTGTCGGTGCAACATGTGCGCTCGTAATGATTATTACCGGCTCTGCCTCACTTTCTGCGGACTCGAAAATGTGCATACTGTCGCTCTCTGGGCCAAATTCCGGTCCGCAATAACGGACTACGACTATTGCATCATGTGACACGTGATAATAGTGCTAGGAGAAGGGACGAGTCGTCCCGGGACCAAGTGGTCTCAGCACGATTAACACGTGTCGCATGCAGCCGTAGTCTGCAAATGCGGACCGGATTTTGGCCCAGAGAACGACAGTACCCTCTATTTTGGAGCCAAATTCATTCGGGTCCATCCTGCTTTTCCTTCTCCCCCACACTCTCTCCATGTATTTCCCTCGCTCCGCACACGCACGAGAAGGAACGCAGTGGATTCCGCTCTAAAATTGAGGGTAGGTGTAGTCAGAAATGTTTTTTTTTGTGGAAAAACGATCCGGAAATAGAGTATGGTGCACCACATAATTTGTGTTATGTAGGTTCCCCAGGTTGCATAAACTTTATTGCACGGAAGTTCCCATCGGAAGGGAATTCGTCCAATTTCCCAAGCCTCGTTAATCTAAATGTCTCTGCCCTTTCCAGTATTTGGTTCCACGTCATTCGTAGATTCCAATCAAAATATTGACAACATGATTGAGTGAGTGCGTTAGGTATTTTTATGAATGAAACTCATTAATTGCCTTGTTCCATGACATTTTGTACTTATGGACCAGGATCTTGGGAACAGCCGCATAAAAAGGTCATGTGCGTGGTAGTGACTGAATGGCGTGCAACCATTCAATTACGTAACTTCCAAACAGTCTAGGACGAATAAACTACGCTTTCCACTTTGTAAACACCCATTAATAATTTATGATCCTAGCGCTGCGTAACTGGAAACTGGAGAAAAAACCAACCACAGGAATGGCCATTTGAAGAGCAGATAAAAACGAGAGGAGAACAAAAGAGAAATCTTTAAAAAAAAAGTAAATTGAGCCGAAAACCGAGAACCAAAAAAGAAAAATTTGTGGCCGAACAACGAACCTGACGCGTCAACATAAAAGCCATGCGAGAGATTACAAAGTCGTTCTGTTCAATGCAACCCAGGCGAAGTGCTCCCCCCTTGCAAGGGAGTTATCAGACCATGTTGTCAAATCTACTCATACACTCATGTTTTTTTGATAGACTACCTTCCGGGTGGTCGTAGGAACACCCTATTAGCTGCACAAGTAATGGTGGAAAATAAGTTATGAGTCATTTTCCGAGATGAGGTCACAGTGTATCCTGCCGAGCCTAGTTGGCCGAGTGGTCCAAGACGCGGATTAAAGGCAGGGTTCGCGATAAAAACAACTTTTGAGCTTTCTTCATAAGAATGTAGATTGGGCCATCACAAAAGTAAAAATAAGTGGAAAAATCCAGAAATTCGCGGGGAAAACACTCAAAAACAAAGAATAACGGCTAATTACCGGTGTCGGCCGGCCCCCTAATTAACGCGATTTTCATTAATGCTTGGTTATACGACATTTATATTGCTGTGAAAGTAATCAGTAGTCTCCAGAAATGTTCAGAAATTACTTTAGAAGCAAAATAAAAGTTGACAAAACAGGCTTTTACCCAAATCTCGATAATTGGGGGCGGGAGGACACCAAGTCATAACTTGCTCCTGAGCGTTTTTTCTCCAATTTTTTACTTATTTTCACTTTTGTGATGGCTAGATCTACCATTCCAGGGGTATAGCACAACAACCGATTTTATCGAGAACCCTGCCTTTAACAGCCGGAGCGTCCCGGGTTCAATCCCCTCTGCTGAAAAAAAATTGCCACGTTTTTTGAGTCCAACAACCGTACGCGGTAGTTCGATGACAGCCTGTCGACAATTACTGTCATAGGGAATGAGAACTACCGTTTAGAAGAGCAAAACACGTAAGCAAAACTGCTGATAAAAAATCACTCTAACAGTAATTGTGTGACACTTTATCGATCCGACAGTCTTTCAAGCGGAAAAATCAGCACGCAGTAGCCGCAATGTCAATGAAAGTCGATACTTTCTCTGCTCTTCGTGAGTCTCTACCTTGCTAATGATACTTAGACCAAAAGCATTGCTCTTTCAACTATAGGAAAAATTAACATTGGTGTTGATTTCTCTTACCATGTATTCCTTTCCGAAGCACTTAATCTTTTTCAACATTACAAATTTCGTTAATAAACTCTTATATACTAGCAACCGTTTGTCTAAAGAAACTGGAATTTTTTTTTGCACCTAAGAGGATTGTACTGTCCTTTTCTAGGCTTAGTTCCGGTCCGCAGCTACGGACAACCGCTGCTGCAGCACGCAACACGATGGTAATAGTGCCAGGAACACGTGGTCCCACCACGATTATCATCGTGTTGCATGCTGCAGCAGAGGCTGTCTGCAACTGCGGACCGGAATTTCGTTTTGATAAGAATAGTACCACATTATTCTCTGCATTGAAGTCTATGGGCCACGGTAGCTGAATAACATTATACTTGCCGTAACCTACCGCAGCCGTCCTAAAAATTCTTAAAGGCAGCATACACGCTCGCGAACATGGTCAAGATATCAGCATAAATAGGCCCGCACGGCCCCTATCATGTCGTCAACGACGTTTGAAGCGCTGAAAACCATCCAGGATGACAGTATTTGACCATCCCTGTCACGCACGCACGTATTTTCACACCCCTTCGAGTAACAGAATGAAAAGTTAAACTTGAGAAAACATGTGATAACTTAGAGTGATAGCACTATCAAAGCTGAGTGCAGGAGAGAAACACCTCGATTTACTTGAATATTACCTGTCTAAACACCCTTAAACTCCCATCCACTTTCGAGAATGCCGCTCTACTCCGGATGGTTTTTGAATGTGGAGGATTCCATCAGTGCACAAACATGTAATATCCAGGTAACTCGAGCTGTTTCTCTCGTGCACTACCATTTGATAGGGCTATCACTCTCAATTATCACATGTTTTTTCAAGTTTACCTTTTCATTCTGTTACTCGAAGGGGTGTGAAAATACGGACCTGCGTGACAGGGATGGTCAAATACTGTCATCCTGGACGGTTTTCAGCGCTTCAAACGTCGTTGACGACTTGGCAGGGGCCGTGCGGGCCTATTTATGCTGATATCTCGACCATGTTTGCGAGCGTGTATGCTGCCTTTAAAGAACCTCATATTCGTGTTCAGCACCCACCTAGAAAAAGCTGCCTAGGCGGAGTTGAGGTTAGAAACTTTTAAACGCTATGAGCCTCATGGTTAGGTAGCCCGATCCCGTTTTCGGGGGTGCAAAAGTCAATGAAATAAATTTCCGGCCCAAACTTAGTTCAGGGTGGTAGTGTGGGGAGTAGAACAGGAATCTAACAAGGGAACTACTATTACTCAGCCTGGCCTTTCCGTATGAAATGTAGTCCTCTGGAACCGTTTTTTACGTGGAATCCGATTTTGATCTTCGCAGCTGCTTAAAGGCAGTGGTCACGATGAAAAACGTTATCGAAAAAACTACAAAAATCAGCTTAGATCAAAAACAGCTGAAAAACTATGAAGGTAGCGCGGTGAAAAACGGTCTACAAATAGAGTTTCTAGGGCCCAAAGAAGCTAGTTCGTGCACACGTGCACAGCGATGACGAAACAGATCGCAGTCTCACGCCGAGCAGTCAAAAATCATCGACGTTCAGAGGACGAAATAAATGCAAATTTAACGAATAAAAACTGTTGAATAATGAAAGCATCACATCAGTCAATGTTTTTGACTAGATGTGTACATATATTCGAAGGTTCATTGATTGACATTCACTCCTGCCAGCTGATGTTCTTGATATAAGAGGTCATCGATGTCGATGATGTGGAGAGGGCTCGTCCACCATCAAAAGACAAGAAAGTTCAGGTTTCAAATTCGGCCCAAAACAGTGGTTTTTTCGCGATTTTTTCTTATAGGTCCTACTACTCGAGACCCAGGAAAGGATTTGAAGAGAAAAAGACGACAAGCATATTTGATCGCGACCACTGCCTTTAAACCCGCTCTGAAAAACGTTATGGGCTTTTTTCGCCAAATTTTCGTACCTACTGTACGCGCATAAGTCTTTGGAAAATCCGGAAACGGACCTCGAAATTGTGTTCAGCGCCCAAAGCAACCCCCTGAGCAAAGTTTTGGTAAAGGCACATTTTCCAAACTTTGCGCAGACTGATAGCGTTTTAGACTTTTGGACGGATTTTCGGTTGGAAGTTCATTTCTACTAATCACAAGGCTGTAAAAACGTTTTGAAAAAATGTTCCAGATTTTACTCAAAATCCTGCCAGGTGTGTTATTTGGGACGCTGATCACGAATCTGCGGTTTAATTGACGATTTTCCGGAGTTTTCGACTTGATCCGGCCAAGGCTTCCCATCGGAGGAAAATTTGATGGCAAATCGCAACTTTTGTCGATTTCTGAAGTGCTATGATAGATATTGCTCAAACTGCACCTTGGGGTTATTTGGGGTGGTGAATACGAATTCGGTGTCCAATTGCCGATTTTCGAAATTCTCAGGTAGGTTTTGCCCCCTAAGTGGCATGGTACCTACCGTAACCTACAGTAAACTTCAAAATTTCAACAAACGGACCCCAGATTCGTGTTCAGCAGCCTTAACTACCCCTGCGTACAAATGTTGTTCCGATTCCGAATTTTTGTCTTAAAGCACCCTGAAAATTTCATGGGGGTACCCCTACCTTGCCGACAAGCTTTAAAGGCAGTGTTCACGATGGGAATCGTATATTTGTTATTCCGCCTATTCATCAAAAACGGTCTCATGCTGATTCCAATGATGTCTCTGGAATCGTACAAGACCTTCTGGGAACGGAGTTATGTTCCCTCAAAACTGAGAAAGGGAAGTATGGTGGACGAGTTGTCCGAGGCTTGTAACTTCCGTCTTATGCAGCTGATGTATGCGAGCTGAACTGAGTAAAGAAAGAAGTTGAGAATGAAGGGAAGAACGGGACCATTGATCGGAAACCATCGCTCATCTAACGATCTCAAGTTTTCACTTATTCACGTCGGAGGGCGGGCATTGCGCTTTTGGGGTTTGCCTTGTGCTCAAAGTGGCAATTTCGGGCTCCTTTGGGGCTCTTTCTGGCTCGTTTTCATGCATTCTTTCGATTCTTTCGTCGCCAACGTTACAGTTTGCCCCTCCACTACCCCTTCCTAGTAGAAACATAGACACATTTTTTATCGTGAACACTGCCTTTGAAAACTCGTTTAAACTTTTCAGATTGGTTTTGAGCAGCTGCAAAGATCGCCATCGGATTCTACGACAAAAACGGTTCTAGAAAAGTACATTTCATCCGGAGTGGCCAGGCTGACAAAAAGTTGTTTCTTTGTTGTCTTTCTCATGATTCTGACAGGTCACGGTTAAGCTTAATAGTAACATGCTCTTAAGGCTCTTCACTTTTTCGTTCATAACTTCTTTTCACTATTGCTCAGGCAGCTCATATGAACTTCTAGCGACTACCCGGAAGTCGCTCAGAAAAACACGGCTTCATAGGTGGTTCCGGCAGCGCGTTCTAGTCACTCCCTTGTTAGCTGACAGATCCATGAGAGTCAAACTGCAGCATGGCTTTGGCAGACCGCGCACGGTCGAAATCTTTGACTGCATGATCTTTGCTACAGCTTTAATTAACAACACTTGTTTATTGCTTGGAAGTCTTGTTTTCCCCACAACAAATTGAAGGAGTGAATAACACCTAATTGTTATCAGGCATTCAATAGAATTCGCCTTAATTTGTATCTTTGTAGGTCTGGACCGGCGACGAGTTTCACTGACAACTACAATAACATCTCATCTGCATGCGTGTTACCGTATCAAGCTACCGTAATCTTCACACACCTCAATGGATTTATTAATGGTGCTCACATCAGGTAAGAATTCGCCTGGGATGTATCTATGGTTCGCGCGTAATAAAACCCTACGAATATCCGAGCAACGGTAGTTCGTTTTTTCAACGTAAAGTCAAAAAGTCGGTAAGGAACAAAGTGCTGTGATTGGATCCAGTCTGAGCCCTAGTGCATACTTGCCGCAACGCCTGCGGCAGTGCATCTCGATTATCGATCGATATCGACAATTGAAACTATGTCGTGTTGGTCCTCGCGGGTAGTATGCACTACGCTGAAGGCCTCCATAGTCACATCCATAGTCAAAATTTGCATCAAATTTTTAGTAGTAGCTGTCTTATATAGTAAGAAGCATCTACGGAAGATTTTCATCCAACAATGAGTCAAACAACAAAAGTCTACATAAAGTTGTAACAGTGGTAAGTACCGTCGCGGGATGCATGGATCCAGTCTGAGCCCTAGTGCATAGAGACTTCGCGTTCACTGTTGTAGGTTGGCCCAAACTCGATGCACCTATGCTCTAGCATATGGCACCGAGTTTGCGCCAACCTTCAACAGAGACCGCGAAGTCTCTTCACGATACATGCCGACGATACTTGCCACAACGCCTGCACCAGTGCATCTCGATTTTCGATTGATATAGACAATTGACACTATGTCGCGTTGGTCCTCGCGGGAAGTATGCACTAGGCTGAAGGCAGAGTTCACACTTCTCGACGCGATGACATTACAGTGGTGGGTATCAGCTAACACCGCGTCGTGCATCGATCCGCATTTGAAGCGTGCCATCGCACAGCTTTGCGATGGAACTATGAACCCGGTATAAGGAGGGGTCCATACGCACGTGCTGGTACGCTGAACCGCGACTGTGCATTCCTGGCATATGCATTTTTGACATGGATTAAATGCAATGTGTCGCGTCGCTCAACGCGTAGAGTATGAACCCGGCCTAAGGCTCAGAATGTGGCTGGGCATCTTGAATTTGGAACTGAATGTCCGCAAGGGCCGATGTGTTGTTGGACCAAAATCTCACCAATCAGATTTTTTTCAAACGAAGCCTCACGGAGTAGTTAAAAGTTTCTAGCAGAAGTTTGTACCTTTGCCGCTGAGCGACGCGGCGAAGTGTGGTCTTATACTATTAATCATGCCGCGCCGCGCGATGAATATTATGGGAATGCGCTGTACTGCGCCGCTCGGAGGCGGCAGTATAAGCCACACCCGGAGCCTGTTCGAGACTTAGACTGCCATGTGACACTCGGTAGCATGATAATCATATGTATCGATCGTGATCGCATCGCACATCGATTCTCATCTAAAGTATGCTACCATACCGATAGGCGGTTGAACTGTAAAAGAAGCCTAACGGTCTGTATTTCAGCTATGACTACCGCTCCTTCACTAGTCAGGATTCAGAGAAGCATCTGCTACTCACTCTACGTACACTATTCATCGAATATCAGCCTCCCTGTCAAAAAACCAGGTACTCAGAAATTACCCTAGATGTGACATCCCTTGAAATATCTGCTGTTCTCACCTAACAAGCTTTTTTCCAAGCTGAGATACGGCTATTTGCAAAACTGCCTCGACTGCGCCGCGATAGCTCCGCGACGCGTGGCGTGACGGGACGACTCACTCTGGTGATCCCGCATCCTTGTCTGAGGATACTCTCAACCGCGCCGCAGCACGATTTCGCAATCAGGGTGCACTTTGCGGACTGAACGGCAGTGCGGAGGTGAATTGTACTTCCCGCGACCAACGATAGCGACAGTGCATCTTAAGTGGATATAGATGGTAAACACTGCGTGGCGTCGCTCGTCGCTGGAAGCATGATCCCGTCCTATCGCCGCAACGATGCAGTATGTCGAGTCCATGAACCGAATAGAAAAGATAGATTCTGGTTTCTACTTTCGGCGTTTCAACGGCTCTATCGCGGCACGGTCACGGCAATATCTAGGCAAAGTGATAACTCCACCGCGATGGCTCCACGATAGCTTAGAGTTGGTGTCTGCAGGCGCACGAGCAGCAGTGGTGGGGCAGTGTCGCGGCGTTTCCGAGGCACCCACCCGGCACTATCACTCAACAGTCGCGGCAAATTCTCTCAAAAATAGCTCAGCTTGCAAAGTAGCTTGGCAGATGTGGGAGGCATATTCGAGTTCAGAATCATCAGGAGATGAGACTGAGGTTCATCCGGTGAAGAAATGCCCCACTTCTGATTTCATCGTTTCAGATTTGAGCTGCAACGTGGTCGTTTCCACTGTCCGTCGGATGTGACATGTTGGCAGGAAGTGTGGTGGCCATTGAACGATCTGGTCGAGCCGTCCACTGTACCTCTCGTCGGAAGTGCGATTATAGTAGTGCTGCTGACTTTAGTGGTTGCCTTGAATCGGAATTGGCCGCTGGAGATGATTTGTGACTGTCAATTCGTCTTATCGAACATTGATCCTCTCACGGTGTTGAAAAAGAAAACGCAATGAAAAACACTGGACTTTGAGAGAAACCGCCGCGGTGGCTCCGCGATAGTCTGACCGTGGGTCAATCGCTAGTTGGGAAATATGTGTGTACGCAAATAAATGTTGGATTTTGTATGAAAATAATATTGTTCCAAATGGATATCTGCTTCCGCGGGATGGATCCCCGTGTCCGTCCAGAAGACAATGTACGTCGGGTAACGGTAGCTAAAGGTCTTTTACCACTTCTAGTGGACGAGGCCGTGGGGGTAGATTGTCGCTCGCCATTGAAACCCCACTGGCCGTTAGGCCTATGGTATACTTTGTCGCTGTAATGAGCGACAGGCATGCAATCTAACACAAATCGTGGCGGGACCCGCATCGGAGCAACGGCAACGGTCGTCCTAGGAACAGATGTCGCGTGTGGGTCGCAGCGACGTGTCGCGGAGGGCTGACATGCTGCAAATGTGCCATAGCCTGTCGCTACCACTGTCGCTGTCGCTGTGCAGTGCACTGCGACAACGACGGATTTAAAGGACGGGAGGCGGTCGCTGTCGCTGTGCAGAGCGACGCGACCGTGTGTCGCAAAAGTATACCATACCCCTTAGTGTCAATGTGTTTAGCTGCCAAACTTGCCCTACCAGTCACAGGTGCAATTTCAAAAAAATTGTGTTTCATTTGGAACGAAGTTTTGGTGCGCAGTTGCAGACACGCAGCTCGATGATAATCGCGATAAAATAAGGATTAATCGCGGCGGAATCCTGAGGTCACAGCGCGAGTATCTTTGCTAGGTATGTGTGTTGCGACAGCGGTTGTCCGCGAATGCGAACCCGCATTTTTACTCCGCTATATATACAGTAAAACGCGCTACTACTAACTGTTGAGCAAAACTTATGTCCCTGGGGAACACCTGGAAGCAGCGTTCCCTAACAAGTAGTTATTTCGATCAGCACCAGGACTTCGTGGATGAGGGCCTACACCTTTCGGAGTCCCCAGCTTCTGAATCGAGGGCCAAACATGGATATTGGCGCCTAATCGTATGTGTCGTCTGCACTTGTTTGAAAAGCTCGGAGCTGGCGACATTCAAACCAGTGGGTGGTGGTCAGGGGTGTGCGTAAATGGAATTTCAAATTTCGTAAATCGTAAACCGTAATTACGACGAATCACCGTAAATCGTAAATCGTAAACAGCATCTAATAACAATAGCCACTAAAACTATTATTACTATGGTGAAACAAGAGGAACTATGTACCTTGTCCACCGTTACACGTATTTAGTTCATACACACATATTAGGTTGCATTCTTAATTTGACAGCTAACCAGGTTCTAGAGGGACACATACTTTGTCGCTGTTATGAGCAACTGGAATTAAACCTAGCACAAATCGCCATTGGACCCGCATCGGAGCAGCGGCATCGGCTGTCGTAGGAACAGTTATCGCGCATGAACCTCAGCGACGTGTCGCGGAGGACTAACATAGTGTGCTTCTCTGAGCCGAATTCCGGTCCGCAATTGCATCTCGACACACTTTGCGGCCCGCCGATCTGTTGATTCTAGGTAGGTTTTGGAAACTGGAAACTAAACGAAGTTGGAGAAAACTATAAAAAAGCCACATCGAACCGGCTTTTCGCTGGAAACTCGATTGACTCGAGCGCGTGCGGCCGCAATGCGTGTCGAGACGCAATTACGTACCGGAATTTAGCCCAGAAAAGCACAGTACTGCGAATGTGCCGAGGCCTGTCACTGTGCGCTGTGAATGCGACAGGTTTAGAGGGCGGGAAGCGGTCGCTGCTACTGTGCAGAGCGACGCGACCGCGTGTCGAAAAAAACACCATTGGCCTAGTGAGACCGTCTTACCCGTATTTCTCTGCTTTCCCTCATCACTCATTCCACAAATCCTCCCCAGATCTTGAGAAATCCGGAAGTCCGATTCAGTTGTCCGCGTATCTGCTGGGCAACACAAACACAATTATACTCGTAATGCCTCTTCCGTTGCAAGCGTTAAAACGAGCCAAAATGACCATATTTGAGCGATTATCAACGGCCAAATTTAAGAACTCCTTTCATTTACTAGCGGGTCTGCAACACCGATTATACAATCGGTAAGGATCGCATCGATATGTATAGTTAGGTCCGTGGCTTGTTTCTCAAGAAAAACATTCAAATTTCTACCGCGGCTGGCGCGGCTGGTAAATCTCACCAGCGGCTGGCTGGTGATCACTAGCCAGCCGCCGGTGACATTTAAACCGCCGCGACAGCCGCGAATCAAATTTAAATGTTTTTTTCCTGAGGAAACAAGCCACGGACCTAAACTTAGTACATTATGTACTTCGAGTTCCCTACTCAAGGTTGGCTCAGACTCAGTGTACGTACGTCAAAAATATGGCACCTGGCCTGCGCCAACTTTCAATAGAGATCGCAAAGCATCAGTTCGATCCAGCCCAATTCTATATTTCTTGCAGAATCGTAGCTCTATGATGACGATACCGTAGATTATCAAAGACAACGTGAACACAAAAAACCCGCTTTGTAATTTTTGCCGCTTTGTGCAGTTTGGTCCCCATAGTTAAGGAATATAGCCAACGCGCCCCACCAGACGCTCGCATTTGTGAGAGATAACAGTTTCAGAAAAAGGGCGAAGATAAGCATTTAAACTAGGGCTCGCGCATTTCTGAGTGTCCGCTTGCTGCGGACGAAGAAAAATTAACTAGAGGAAACAATTTTTAGCTCCAAACTCTTGGGGCAAAAAACGAACGCTCCTCTTATTGATTTTTGTGGATTCTAAGTAGCCGTAATCTTCTCAAAAGGCGGGCCAGGAGCATTATTTGAAGCAATTTTTTGATTGATTAGACTGTTTCGCTCGATTTTTGTCACCAATTTAGTTATAGGAACCAGGACAATTGATCTTCATAAAAAAACTCGAAAACGAAGTTCCTCGTGAAGAGTGCTACTAGATTACATTGCGTCGTAGGCGGCAGCTAGTGAAAAGTGAGCGGCGCGCAATGCGGGTCTGTTATCCAGCAGCTCCAACTCCGACCATGTGTCCCGCGTTATAATGATAGAAGCACATCAAAGAATAATAATGGGATAGTGCTGTAGTCACACGCCTGGTTTGGCCACATCTCCTGACCAAAAACATTGGTATACGCAAAGTGGGATCAGAGCAGGTCAATTGGAGTTGTCTTGTGATTTATTTCCATTGCATGTATTTTTATTTACAAAAGATTACGATTTACGGTCCAGAATTTCGTAAATCGTAAACCGTAATTACGCACACCCCTGGTGGTGGTCCCAATGTGCCCAAAGGAGGGCGGGGAAGGAGCGGGGAACTGTGATTGGTAAAAGCAGGTGTGTCCTCCAATCACGGCCCTCCAAACCTCTCCGCCCTTATTATGGTTTGTACACATTACGACCACCACCCCGTCGGAACATGCACGTCGGCGCGCCGTTCGGCGGCGGAAGTATAAACGACGCGTTAGGTGTGGTTTATGCCGCTTTCTAAGGTAACTATAAGGCAAGGCCAGTGTTTCGAAAAACTTACTAGTTAGTGGAAGTTCACAACTGACTTCCTTGTACCTGAAAAAGCCGGCAAGATGCTCATGGATCAGCGAACGATACCCATACGCTGAATTCGCCGAACGCTGCTTCTGCGTCAATAATTATTGAGACCATTTTCGCCGCCACAGCGGCGTTTGCCTGCCGATCTGAACATTTTGCCGGCATCCTCATGTGCATATACTGTCGTTCACTGGGCCGAGTTCCGGTGCGCATTTGCGGACTACGGCTATTGCACCATGTTATTCGTGCTGGGACCTTTTGGTCCCGGCACGAATCACCCTTCTCCCAGCACGATTATCACGTGTCGCATGATGCAACAGCCGTAGTCCGCAATTGCGGACCGGAATTCGGCCCAGATGTAAATCAGTCGTTAACTTCCTCTCGCTTACTCTGTATTCCGAGACGCTGGTTTCGCCGTATCTCAGAAAGCGGCATTTGCCGCGGCGGCAAAAGTATGAAAGAGGCGTAAGAGTTCACGCGACATATCGCCGTCGCGGGACTTTGTTTCAGCCTTAGCGATGAGATTTTTTTTCATGTCTTTGCGGAGTTGTGCAGTCCAACACCCTTTTTTTGTGGCTCAAACTCACAACTCGGCTGATCACACGTGGACGTATACGCGCCGCCAGGACGTTTGTCCTGCCAGGAATACCTGGCTGCAGTACGCACACATTTTCCGCCTCTTTCCTTCACGACCTTTTGTTTCGCGTCATTTTAGACTTCTCAGAGAGTTACAAAACCCTTAGTCCCACGAAACGGCCTCTACTAGTCGCTAATACGACCAAAAAATTGAATTATCCTTCAACATTTTTCTTGTCAAGGATGATCTTAGTTTCGATGATCACTGCCTCCAGGTCGCGTCCATGGCCAACAGGATGATGCACAGCGCGTTTCGAGCACTTTCAACTACTAACGCAAATGTCCTGACTGAGGTGTATAAAACATACATACGTCCATTTATGGAGTATGGCACGGTGGTATTCAATCCATACAAAAAGGGATCCATCGATGCGCTGGAGAAAGTCCAGAATACTTTCACACGTAGAGTTTACTTCAGGACATCGTGGTTTCAGACTAATCGCAACGTGTGTCATGTCACCAGAAATGCCAAGTTGGGCCTAACCACTCTAGAGCAAAGGAGAAGAAGGTTTGATATGATAATGATGTATAAAATCATTCATGGGAGTGCTGGTATCAAGGCCAGCCGGCTGTTCAACCTGAGATCGTCAACCACCAGGGGAGCGCCGGTGAAATTGGGCCTGCTGGGCCAGGCGGAATGTAAGACAGCACTTTTTGTCAATGGGGCGGCGTCTGAAATTAACAAATTACTTCGGTCAGGCTTGGTAGTTGGGAAGTTCACTGTATTCAAAAAGGCGCTTGAGATTTATCTGTTCTCCCAGGAGCGATGTTTGTAAGATCTCATCCCTTCATGGTGCCGGTGTTGCCTCGTAGTCAGTTTATCGATTTGCTTTATTATTGTCCTCTATCTTTGATCTTTTTCAGTTGCCGTTAAGGTGTTTCTTGTTCTGTTGTTTGTCTATCACACGGTTCTACCGTGTAATAAATCAAATCAAATCAAATCAAACATGTCTTGCCTTTTTGGGACTGATTGGAGGTAGAGTCCACCTGTGTTTCAGTCCGTACGTATCTTGACCTTGAATTAATTTATACAAGATTCATACCTTCAGAAACCCTCAGCTTTTCACCGAACGGCCAGCCGTTCAGTGGCCAAATTTTGAAAATGACGTCCAATCGAGTGTCGCGTCTGCACCTGCTGTCTGCGGCGCGAGACTGTGCGATTCAAATTGCGGCGTGTCCTTCAAAAAATCGATTGACCTAAAACCCTTTTTGGTATTAGTGTATTTTCCTTCATTCCGAGAAACTTCTATTTCCTATTGTTCTAAAAGCTTCAGTGAGTGTGTAGGAGAAGGTTTAGTAAAAGGATCGCATCTTTGAACCTCATTTCGGGCCACTAGTCTTGGACAATTGGAAGAAGTTTCGTGAAATACCTTTTTTTTTCGTATGAGAGCGGAAATGATTTGCTATTCAACCTTATCGATATCATTGAATGTATCCCTTTGAGCTTGTGGTCAATAGAACATTTTAAAATAACTCATTTTAGGTAAGGTTTCGTTTGTTTTAATACCCGGTGGAAGAAGAATGCGCGTGAAGGCGCAGCCTGGGCAACTAAATGGTCGTATCACAGTTACAGAAAGAGTTCGCGAGGTCATACACGAAGTGTCGACTGGGTACGTTTGTTATTCGATTTTTCATGTCCTAATTTTTGCTCGTAGACAGAATTGTATCCGTCTATCAATTGAATAATGAAATTTCCGATTGAGATTATTCTCTATTTTCGCTATTCAATCGTACCACTTCCCTAGTTGTTTTTTTTTCTTCAGCCCCCATCTAGAGTGTTGAGTTGCAGAATTACCTGTTTTCGTAACCCAATTTCTACTGGTTTTATTTGGCATTTCTGCGTTTTTACTTGAGCTTTCACTGTTTTTATGGTGGTAATGCAATGAAAATTCCGTATTTTCTGATCTAATTAAAATCCTAGCCTTCATTACTATAGTCTCTGCTTAGAGCTATTGGAGTACTCTTAACCGGCCCCCCCCCAATCGACTCACTAAAATTTTCTAAGTTTTTGACTCCAATTTCGCTGTACTTTGACCACCGGTGGTGCTGTTTCCCTACTTTTTAGTCAGAGCAGATCTTCAACTGCTGACCCCTGGAGAGGATTGGCGCGTGAATGAAGATACACCGCTCTCCACTTCTTTTATACCCTACCCTTTATCAATTGCGTATCATCAATTCTGTTTACGAGAGTCGAATGGGGGGGGGGATGGGCTGTATAACATTATTCAAGCCATTAGGGCCATTCAGAGTGGCGTCGCAGAAAAATTCGCTGTCGCGGCGACGTGGTGAGAGATGGGGGGTGCTACGCAGCGCAAACCGTGCCGCGCGACGGGAGCGAACGTCGCGCTTTGAGAGTGGGAGCGACGGCGCGAGCTGGGAGCGACGTTCCGTGAGGTTTTGCGACGTTTTGCGAGGCAAATGGTCTCGACCAGGGATGAGCGGAATTCCGATTTCCGATGGTTTTTGGCCTTCCGAATTCCGATTTCCGAAAAAAAAAACCTGAAAATGCGGAAGAAATCGGAAATATTCACGAGATAAAAAAATTTTACGCTATCCCTGGCCAAATCCCCAGAGGGTTATTTTAGGCGCTGAATTCGGATTCGAGGTCCGTTTTAACTTTTCACAAAGCCAGAGTTAATTGTGTTTGCATGAAAACTTTCAGTAAAGAAGGATGAGTTCAAGTTTTTTTGGTACGCGCAGTCACCAGGGGGGGAGCGTTAAGAATTTCACTGAATGTATTTCCGATTTCCGCATTCCGATTTCCGATGGTTTTTGGCGTTCCGATTTCCGAAATTGAGAAGGTCTTTCCGATTTCCGAAGTTCAGAAAAAAATTTCCGCTCATCCCTGGTCTCGACCATTTTTGTCGCTATCGCCATTTGTCGCTGTAGTTTCTTCATATTAGTTAGTGTTCCTTCGTTACTAGCTCGTATTAGTTAGTGTTCCTTCGTTACTATCTGCCCATTAATTCTCTGAATAATCATCTTTTTGCCTATTTCACTAGCTGTTTGCCATCCAGGATTTACCTCGTCATGACGTTTAATAATTTTTTTGTTGTGGACACCATTATTGTTATGCAAATCTTTTCAGTTGAAAGTGATTCTACTGGTGGTAGTGTCTCCTGGTATATTATTCGAAATCTATAACTCGTTTTTGTTGGTCAATTCCAGAATGTCTGAGATTGTAGAATACGCGAGGGATGGCACGCCAATATGTTTATGCGCTCTGATGGAACTTAAAGGGCAGCGAAGAAATAGGAGACGCTGAGAAAGAAATATGACGCGGCGCCAGTCGATAGGCCACGCCTTTTTTCACTCGCTTTGAGGAGCGATGCCGCGAATTTCGCAGCGACGCCACTCTGAAAGGCCTTATTGATGGTAGGACTTCGGCGTGTTTTGGCTACCGTAATCCGGCAATCGCTTTAGGACCCAAAGCCCGATTTCCTTCCGCCCTTTAGATTGGTTGTTTCACTCACCACCTTTCGTTATATCGATTAGCTTTTCTAACCCCTCCATCACCACTGAAGCAAGAGGGTTCCGAATATTTCCTCGGAAATTATGAGCAGTATTCTGAAATGGTCTGGAAGAGTTTTTAGATGAAGAGCTTTACTATTCCAATATTCCTTGGAGAAGCTTTATTTATTTCAAGTTTTTCAAACTGCAGTCAACACTAAAATGCTCTTCGATTTATTTGAATACGGCTTTTCGTTATTTGAGAATGAATTAATCTTCTTTGAATTAAGCATTTTCTTGCTTTCCCGCGAACGCCTGATTTTCCTTAATTCGGAGCCCTGGGTTTTCGTAGCCGAATGAGTGAAATCAGGCAGTAGAGGCAGAAGAATAAATTGGCAAAGGCATGTGAATCACACCTGAATAGTGACACTCTGTAGTTTGAATACGCTATTTGAGTTGTGGAAAATTTGCCGTGCACCTTATGAGTAGAGCAGGCACTGAAAAAATAATTCCCTTGGAAAATTTCTCCGCGAAAACAGAAATCATGGGATTTCTTGTTTGTTAGGATCCCATTTATGGCTTCACCCAAGGAGATATTGCGAAGTAGTTCATTGCATAAACTTCTGCAACGAACGATTTCTGTGTGTAAACCGTGGTTTTCCACTATAGTTGTACACGAACGAAATTTTCGAAATTTATTTGAATTTCGTGCGTTCGAAATTTCGTCGAACGAATTTTTTTCAAACTTCGTGCGTTCGAAATTTTTTCGAACGAAATTTTTTCCTTTTTCGTTCGTACGAAAAGATTTCGAACGAAAAAAAATCGATTTTCGTTCGTTCGACATTTTTTTCGAAATTGTACTACTATATTTTCCAAACTCCGCAAAGTTTTCACCAACCCGGGGTTTTCCTTCCCTTGCAAAGGCAGGGGAGTCATGGGGCCTATGAAGCCAATAATTAACACAACGTAAGATTTTCAGTTTGAGTTCCCCTTTCTAAGCTGTCACGCGTAGAGTTCGAGGACAATAGGCTTGAAAGTAAAAAAAAAATCGCTGCGCTGACAAGTTCTGATGTGATCCAACCTCTACATGGATGACCTAGTACCCTCCAGAGCGAAATCGTACCGGAAACGCTCGTGATTGAACTGAATGAAGCTGCGAAGCGGTTCCGGTGTCGAGGGAAATCGGGCTTTGGGTCCTGAAGCGATTGTCGGATTACGGTAGCCAAAATACGCCGAAGTCCTGCCATCAATGGCTTAAGTCTCTGCTCTTCAACCATTTTTTTGGAAGTCTTCATCCACCTCAAGTTGACATTTTCTGCAATAAATATCCAGTTTTTGAACCAAAATTTCACACAGTTTTTGCTAAAAGTTTGTTTCTCACAGCGTTAGTACCCCTTTTCGTGTTTTTAAGGTTAAGTTGGGCATATTTGTCATTTAAAGTTATCTATATGTTCTGTCTGTATCTCTTAAGTCTCGGATTTGTAATTGAAGTAAATTGGTCTATCAAAATTCCACCCGACTTTTCTCATTTTTCATGCAGGTTTTCTATTTCATTACATTTCGACGTTATGTAACAGGAATGTGCGAAAAGTTTTTATCCGGAGTCGGAAAAAGAATTCCCGCTGGAAACGGCAATCTTATGAAAAGAAATAGGCAAGAAGGCGAAAAACGAAAAAAAAAATGGGAAATTTCGCGTTTCGCCTGTGGGTCGTTTTTGTTGCAGCTTTTACCCGCACATCCCTATTATGATCATATCTTCTTGGAAGCCGCGTCGAATCTATTAGGGGTGCTGCGTGCTTCATTAGAAGTCGTCTATATTCCCGACGCGGGGCGGAGTGGCAGTGCAATACTATAATATCGATCACTCTGGCGCTGCACGATCGATATTAGGGGTCGTTTATACTTTTGCCGTCGAATGACGAGACGAAATGTGATCTGGAGGGGGCCGCTACGCTGCTGCGTCGCTTGGCGACGAGGGAATAAACGACGCATAAAATCGACTGTGTCGCCCGCATGAGCGATTTTATGGTACTGCACGGCGGCGGACAGTGTCAAGCGGGGTTGCGAAATTTCGCAAGGGGGGGTCGCAAAAGTTTGGGACCAAAAACGAATTTTCGGTGAAGATATCCTAACAATTCTCAATATTTTTGGTGACCGAAGGGAAGGATCGTAGCTTTGCTCGTGTTTCGGACGCTTGAGTCCGACCACTAAACAAATTTTCGGCGTCTGACAGTTTTGGTAATCGATTATATTGATTGCTTTGGTTTTCCGAACGACCAGATAATCCAAATGCAAAAAAGTTTTTTTTTGGAAAAAATAAACTGCCCAAAAATCGCTCCTCGGAGGGATCGCAAAACTTTTGAATTCTGGGAAGAAATGTTTGGTGGTGGGAGGGGGGGTCGCTCGGATTCCGAAAAAATCCGCAACGCCCCGCTTGACCCTGGCGGCGGAAGTGTAAACGATCGTTCATAGGATTTCACTTCGCCTCGAGAGTATAAACGGCCCCTTATCTTGCTGTGTTGGGAGCAGTACGGTAGTTTCGCCACTTCTGGCATTGTGTTTTTCTAAAAACAACCACTAGGTTTCTGTGATGAAGATATCGTAGCAGCATCACGGCTTCCTCAAACTATGATGTGGACCATATACCCTTGCTGATCCGAAAATTTCCACTGCCCTTGTCATTATTTTCTATGAGAAATTTATCGTGAGCCTACTGACATCTCCGTTTTTTCAATAGTTTTTTTTGCTTCAGGGATGATGATCACTATGGAGGTGATCGAAGATACGTGGATTCGTCTTCAGTTCGCGGACAACAGTATACTATTCAGTTTCCACAGTCACCACCACCTAGGCGAGAGAATCGTGATCCCTAGTATGTCCAGGTTTATAGTATCAAATTGTCGAAAAAGTTTGCCGTCATTCGACTTTGTGTTTTTTTTTGGCTTTATGGGTTGATATTTTGGCTGAGTGTGTTGTACCTTTCGAAAGCTGAATTTGTTTTCTATCTGAAGCATCTTTTAGCTTTGCGGAAACCTGGTGGTTTAGGATTATGCGTTGAAATTCAAAAGAAATCTTTAGTGCTGAGCACCTTCGAGTGCCTCTAATTACTTGGAGGCAAGCCACCAAAGCCGCCAAAGTTTGTAGGCAGTGTTAGCGATAATATTCAAATTTGAGATTAATAGCTGGATCGATTATTTCGACCCCGGGTAGAACTGAAATGACGAAATAAAATCGAGAAGAACGCATCAGAAGGGTACGAAATCCGTTTCTCTCACCCTGCCTCTACTCTTACAGGAATTGTTCGCTGTGGCAACCACATTTTTGTGGACCCGTCCTTTGCAATTATCTGCTTTCTATTGCTATATTCTTTGCTTCGGACCCTGAGTGATATTGGTTTGCAATGAATATTCTTCCAATTTCAATTGGCACCATTTTTCACTGGTGACAACCACCGTGAACATTCTTTCAAACAGACAACTAGTCCAGGCCATAGAATTGTGCCACTTAAATGAGACGTTTTATTGCGTTTAATTTCGGTAAGAGTTAGTTGCCAACGCATTGTTTTGAGTGGAAAACTCGGGAGCGTGAATCGTCGTGAACACAGCCTTTAAATGTCCTTAAAGGCAGTGTTCACGATGGTTTTCGTCCCCGAGTTTTTGACATAGAACGATGCGTTGGCCTCCAAATATTACCAAAATTACGAAGAAACGGCGAGAAACGCATTAAAACGCTGTATTTCAGTGATATTATTCTATTACATGGACTAGTTTTCCGGTTGGATGAACATGTTCATGGTGGTTGTCACCGGTGGGAAATCGGGTCAATTGAAAATTGAAGAATATTTAATGCAAGCAGGATTAGTTAGGATCCCAAGGAAAGAACGGAGCAATAGAGAGTAGATAATTGCAACGGACGGGTCCACAAAAGATTTCATCGTCACGACAAACTGTTCCTGTGAGACTTGAGAGGCGGGGAGAGATTAAGGGATTTCGTGTACTTCTGGTGCGTTTTTCTCAATTTCTACCTCACTTTAGTTCTACCCGAAGGCTATATAATCAATATAGCGAATAATTTCAAGATTGACGGTTATCGTGAACACTGCCTATCAACATTGGCGGCTTGGTGGCTTGCCCTGAAGTAAATAGAAGCACTCAAAGATTCTCATACTGTAGATGTCCACTGAGTTTGAACTCGTGATTCGAGAACCACTAGTTTTTTTTTCTCTGTGAAACAGAAATAAGCATCAGAAAGAAAATTCTTTTTGCGTTCGAACAGTGTAACATACTTAGGCCAAAAGACCAACCCTGAAAGTTTTAGCAATCCATAAACTCAGATTACAGAAACAGTTCCGACAACCTGAAAATTCAGTACTATTCCCTCTTTTGAGATTTTGCTTGTCTGTTTATACAGACCCTGTTTTCAGTGAAAGTTATAACAGAAGACAGATGGAGCCAAGCTTTTCACGTAACTATGACGGCCCCAGTGAGTATATGACTGACGATCAGAGCTATGCAAGACCACAGTTAGGAAGGTTAAGAATCTGTATCGATAGAGATTTTCTTGAACTTTGGAGCTGTTCCAGGAAAAGAAGAATGATTCATTTTTAGCAGAGTGTTCGAGTCACGAGGCAACACAAATACGAGCTCTTCGAGGACACAAGAGAACGGAAGCCAATATATGTCGAATGAGCGTGACTATAGCGCTCGCCCTCAGCCAAAGTAATGTTTTAGTAGCGTTTGGATCCGATATTTTATTTATTAGGCCTAGCAGTCTTATCGGTCCGCGAAAGATGCGATCTCTGCTTCTTCATTTTGGAGATTTGCCCCCCCCCATCGGTCGTATGAGACCAATCGACCCAAGAGTCTGTCGGATACATACTTCAGTGGCCTTCTGTAAAATAGACACTACACTGTAGTGTTTCACCGAATAAAATCGATTTTCCAATTAACTCAAATATTTTCTCAGAGACGAGATGGTTTCAATTGCCCTTGGTATCAAACATTACGTGAGGGGCAAGGTTTCCATAATTGATGAAAAAGTAAATTTCTGTCCAATCACAGAACTGCCATAACCATTTATTCGATTATTCGAATATTCGAATAAAAACTCAATTAATTGGCTGTGGCATGTTAACGAATAGACGAAACCCCACTTTTTCATCAAATATGAGAACCCTTCACTTACCCTAATGCGTAATAACAAGCGCTGTTGAAACCATTCCGATCATGACGAGAAAACTAGATTTATTCGGGAAAATCGATATTATTCGTTTGATATACTCTACTACACTGCGACGCATAAGTATAGCAACACCTTCGAAATAGGCGTGTCATATATTAGATCGAGGTTTTGGATTTTGGGGAGTTTCTATGTTTTCTGCTACGATAAAAACGGCGGATTAAGCGGTATGACTAGAATTTGCTCATTTCGTTCTTATAGAGAAAATTCCGTATTCCGCGCGACGCAGAAGTATAGTAACATGGAAATATCCTACGATGATCGCCAGAAAGAGTCACTTTCACTTGTATTCAAATGAAACTGGTTCAAGGTTATGCTATTTGTCCACTTTCTGGTGGACTTCACCTGCCTTCTGACGAAACAGCTTGAGTTCACGCCTTCCTGCTGCCGAGATATCGTACGTTCGTGCCGTGGTCGTGTGGAGGAAGCAAGATCAACTCCGTGCAAACCGACATCACTCCCTCCACCGAGAGGGTTTTTGTCCTGGGAGAGATGCTGGCTGGCCCCAGCTCTCCTGAGGTTTCTACTACAAAGGGCTGGCGTCGAGAGGAACCCTGAACCTGTGCAGAAGTATCAATGTGCCACCTGCAGCAAGAATGTCACCTGGAATGGAATAAGCGTCCAATGCTTTGGATGCCAAAGGTGGGTGCACTTCTCCTGTTCAGATCTCAGTTCTTTGAGGCATCACGACACTTTTTCGTTGTGTTCTGTGCTCCGCCTCCAGTAATTCTTATTCCTCATTCATTTACCGCCCCCTCTCTATTGTACATATAAATCTGAACGGCCTTCGTGCCAAACTGTCCGAACTCTCTTCGCTCGTACTCATCGTCTGGATGTTATGATGGTTCAGGAAACCAAACTCTCCCTCTACTACTTATTCCCAACCTAACATTTTTGGCTATACTGCCTATCACAACCCAAGGACAGCTCTTGAGGCGGAGTTTCTACATTTGTGCTTTCTAACTTACTCCTCTCATATAATTCCAAATGTTCCTAAGGACGGTACTCTCGAGTACGTTCCCTGTTCACTTACCTCTCAAAACCCCATTATCTCTATTTAATATTTACATCCCTCCCACCACTTCTTGTCCCCCAGCCTACCATCCCATACCACTTCTCAAGCAGTTGCATGACTGCTCTCTCTCCCCTTCAGCTGTCTTTGCAGGTGACTTCAATGCTCACACGTTCTGTTCTGCGCTTGAGTCGGACGCCAGAGGGGAAGACGTCGAAGAATGGGCTGAGAAGTGCGATCTGGTTATTCTCAACGATGACCAGCCCTCTCGTCTCCCTGCCTACGGTCGACCTTCAAGCCTGGAGATCTCCCTTATTTCATCCAATCTTTCTAATGCTTGCACATGGTCCACTTCCACAACTCTTTCCAGCGACCACATTCCCGCCTTTCTCCATATTGATCTCTCAAACTTATACTATACTGGTATTCGTCAACGTTCTCATCTCAATTTAGGCCTTGCAGACTGGGGCCTGTTCAGAGAGGTTGCGCTCCGCCAGGTAGCTGGATTTCCATGGAATTGCGATGTGCACCAGAAAGAGCGTCACATATCTGACGCCATCCTGAAGGCTACGAAAGCGGCCATGCCTGAAGGACGTGTGAAAAGTTTCTACCCTATCTCACCAGGGAGATACTACAGAAGATCAGGACAAGAGATGAAAAGAGAGCTGAGAATCATTTGGATGCTGAAGTGGCCAAGCTGGATGATGAAATAAAAATAGACCTGGACAAGCACGCCGAAAGCTTCATATAGAGGGTGCGCTGCGTCGTAGAATGTCAGTTGCGCTTCATGTGGAGCGTGCGCACCGTAGACGCCGTAGATAGTGCGAGCGACCCATATAAGACTGCGCCGGACGCCGAAGAAAATGTACGGAACTCCACTGGCAGTGCGCCGTGGGGTGTGCGAGACCCGCGTAACCATCGACCATCGTGGTAGTAGAGGAATTGATAATTATGAAATGGAATGAAATAAAGGATTGTTTAATAATGAAATTACAGAAAAATCGCTACAGCCGTCGCCGCCAGGGCGGAACGGGCGCCCGCGCGTGTTGCGAGGTCCTGGCGTCTGGCCATTCATGCTGCGACGCCACGCCCCGCAAGTCTCTAGGTGTTGAGGAATATACATAGCTTCTCGGCAGGCTAATCATACTTCGAAACGCCAGCGTGGCACGCGCTGGCGTAAGGCGTTGGAGTATGAATAGCCTGACGTCACGCATGTGCGTCACCTTTGCTCAGCGTGGGCGACAACGCCCACACCGGTTTTCATATCGCTTTGTCATCACTCATGCATCAACTTCGTTACGAGTCATCATACCATGTTGAAGTAAACACTCCTAGTCCCTCGACGCACCGCACGCATCGAAAGTATTTGAACTACAAAGTCACGCCCGCGCATGACGCGCAGGTGTTCAAGGGTAAGAATAGCCCCTGATTGTGCCATCACCACATTTCGTTTGCTAACAAGAAAACCTTTTATTCCTCTCTAGGTGACCCTAGCGATGAAGTGTAAAATAGACGAATCTGTTGCCTATATCTGTTAAATGCAAGATTATAACGCTTTATGCGAAGCAACTAGACTCAGGATCATTCTGAGCATAGCCTGATCCGTTACGAAATTTGACCCCAAATACGAATGTTATGACACCGCGTAAAACCATCTTACCTCAGTTCAGTTTCTTGCCTGCTTAGTCGGGCCGATGATCGCGTTCAAAATGCGATTTCAAAGATGAGCGCAGCTTCTATTGATTACAGACATGCACGCAGCACGTTCCAATTCGACCGCTCATTCTAATTCTGCTATAAAATACATTAATTTCTCAGATTTATATCAACAAATTCTGGTTGATATTAATTTATCTTATTTTAAATCGCGTTTGGTGAATCGCAGTTAGGCTTAACCGCGGTGAAACTAGGTGGTTAAGCTCCGGCTTCGCTAACCGCGGTAAGATTGCTGAATCCGGCCTCTGGTCTTTCAAGGTAGAAAGAAACACTCGATGGGAAATTATTTACGCACTCAACAAGTTTTGAAATTTAAAATAGTTTTGCAAAGTTGGATGCCGAGAAACTTGCTCTGCGATGAACTGTTTACACTTGGGTTAGGCACATGTCGTGGACACCGAGAAAGCCGCAGCTTTCGGCGGCGAGAACATGGGCGGCTGGTTGAAAATTGTTATAGTATAATCGCTAAATCAAATCGAGTTCAGTTGAAGTTTTCGTTAATCTGGGAGGAGGGGCCGGCAAATTTCGAAGCTAGAGAAGGGGGCCGCATGAATCTCTAAAATGAAGGAAGGGGTGCCGGGTTGTCTCTCAAACGGATCACAGCGCCGCGCCCTACCTTGGTTTGGACATTTCCTGGCGAATCTCTAATTTATTTTTTCCTTCTCAGCAGACAGCACGAGGCTAGCTATACGGGTAGCTCGAGAGTGCATCAGAATCAGAACGAGAATGTGATAGACAATCGCCAGTACAGTGTTATCCGTGAGAAGACAAGGTAAGATTTTAAAGCCAAGACATCTGATCACAAACCTCTCTTACTTCGCTCTTTCCAGTAAAGCCGATCGTCCCAAAGCCGAACGTATCCCGCTACAGTCCCGACCAATCAATGAGTACATGACTAGTAGTAGTGACAGTGTTGCTTCAATGGAACGGTATAGTTTCGCGTTATTTTATAGCGTCGTTGTTTGACCGTAGGGCTAAAATTTGTTACGTTTCATTTGCTGCATGTATAATTCAGCTCAGAATCACATAGATAACTCAATTTACTTGGTTACAGCGCGCGAGATTCCACACATGTCTCTGGAATTCCGTATTTCGACTCAAGAGACTCAAGAGAAGGAGAAAATTATGGTGCCAAAAAACTTCTCCATCGGAAGTTCGCCTACCCGGATCAAGTGTAGGAAACGTTTTGCTTGGCTGGATCATAGTTTTTTCGTATTCATTTAATTTATAGGGCAAGAAATCACGGTCTCTCAGTTGCCGCAGCTAGCACAAGAGTGTATGCAAGCGATAGAGAAAGTGAAGGGCCTGTAGCCTCCACTAGCCATGCAAGGAGATCTGGCGGCGTCCCAAGATATGGCGCGAAATCCATACCGGTCCAACCGAAACAGCGTCTTCGCCCCGGAGCGAGAGCCCTGAAGGATATCAGACGACTGCAACGATCGGTGCAGCTCCTAATTCCTAAGGTTTGTTGTCATTGATTCTGTTTTTCACAAAAAAATGCTATACAGTGACCGTTTGTTTTCAGTTGTCTCTTAAACGTGTCATCCATGAGGTGACAAGAAGTTTGTTCCCGATGGAGGAATATCGCTATACACTCACTGCTTGCGAGGCGCTGAGAGAGGTCAGTTTAGCTATTTCGTGGAGAGGGGGAGGGCAAGAGTACAGCTCTGAACACAATGTTTCGACTTCTGACAAGTTAGCTACTTTTGGTCAGCCTGGACATTCCGGACGAAATCTACTGTTCTAGAACCGTTTTTAGCGTAGAGTTTGATCACAGTCTTCGCAGCTGCCTAAAATCGCTCTGGAAAAAAGTTATACGAGTTTTTCAAAGCTTGTTGGCAATGTAAATGTACCCCCATGAAATTTTAAGGGCCTTCTGAAAAAAAGATTTGGCTCAAAACTTGTAACTGGGGGTAATCTAGGATGTTCAACACGAATCTGGAGTCCAGTTGTTTAAATTCTGAAATTTACTGAAGGTTACGGGAGGTACCCTCATTTTCTTGCTGCGCCTGTCTGGCAGCACATCGTGTCGGACACGTCTTGGTCCAACCTACAGCGCGTCCAAAGTTGTGCTCTGCGAATCGTAACAGGCGGTTATAAGAGCTCTCCTATAGAGCACTAGAGACTATTGACAACTCCAGGCTCGACGAAAGTGCATTAATGTCGTGAAGCAGCCGAATCATCCGTCGCGAAGAGTATTAAACCAGGTGAGAGAGAGACGTATCAGAAAGCCATTCGCTCATGTTCCTCGAGAGTAGACGTGTAGAGATGAACTGAAGCACAACACCTCCGTCTCTGGCGCGCGGAGCATGCCCGATTCCTGAGGGAACACTTGAACAGAGTCGCCATAAAATCCATCCTGTCCTGGAAATCGCACCTCCCACGGTCAGCGGACCGAGATGGAACTTGGCAGGCATGCCAGTTGCAAACTTGCCTCGTTACGCTGTGGACGCCTCCCATGCTGATGTCATATCTGCATAGGATCGATAACAGCAAGCCTCATGAGTGCCCGGATTGTGGTAGTCAAGGGCATACTACTGCGCACCTGTTAATTTGCCCGAAAAGACCGACTACACAAATGACAAGGGATCTGTGGATGAACCCAACGCTAGTGGCCGAGTTTCTGAACCTGTGACTGGAACCCTCTCTGTGGCTGCAAAGAAGAAGATGACCTTCATTCTCTTCTTCTTGTTCTTTGCAGCCGCACAGCAGGGAGAGGTCCTGTCACAGCTTCAGAATATGGGTCACCAGCATTGGGTTCATCCACAAATCTATTGTCGCTAATGTAGTTGGTTTCATCGGGCAATTGAACCAGTGCGCAGTAGTTTGCCATTGACTACCGCAATCCGGGCGCTCGTCAGATTTGCTGTTATCTATCCTATGCAGGCATGACATCAGCATGGGGGGGCGTCCACAGCGTAACGAGGCAAGCTTGCATCTGGCATGCCTGCCAAGTTCCATCTCGGTCTCGCTGACCGTGGGTGGTGCAATTCCCAGGATGAATTTTATGGCGGCTCTGTTCAAGTGTTCCTTCAGGAATCGGGTATGCTCCGCGCGCGAGAGACGGAGGCGTTCTAGTGGTGCTTCGGTCCATCTCTGCACATCTTCTTTCGAGGAAGCTTCTGTGAACGACTTCCTGGTACATCTCTCTCTCTCTTATTGGGTTTAGTACCATTCGCGACGGATGATTTGGCTGATTTACGGTGTTAATGAGCATTTGTTGCGCCTGAAGTTGGCAGTGGTCTCCAACTGGCAGGATGTGAGCTTCGGCGTGTATGTTCTCTGTTGGAGAGCTTTTGGAACAGCCTGTTGCGATTCGCAGAGCACAATTTTGGACTCCCTTTAGCTTGGACTAAGATGTGTCCGACACGATGTGCTGCCAGAATGGCGCAGCATACTCTAAGACGGGTCGCACAATAGCCTTATACGTGGTCAGGATCGTTTCTTTGCTTCACCCCCAGGACGTTCCACCTGCCACTTACAAGGGTGGGTTGCTCATATAAAATGGAGTTTCGAAATGCCAATCTAATATGTTCTGGGGGGGGGGAGGACAGTGCTTCAATATTCCATACTCAGAATCGGCTAAATGCCTCAGAGATTCCCGCGAGATTTCCAAAAGTGGGCATTTCCATAGTTTTGCCAAGAAAAAAGGGGTACACGAATGGCAATTTTTAGGGCGTTTAAAAATTTGCCTCGGATTGAGATTAAAACTTGTTTCTGGGGGTTGTTTGGGGTGCTGATTACGAATCTGAAACCCATTCGTCCATGTTCGAAAAATCCCATCTGATTTGGTCCAAAACTTTGAAATGGGGCAAAATTTTGCTGCCCAAACGCGACTTTTGACGATTTCGAGAATCCTACGATCAAATCGCATCAAGACTTGTACATAGGGGCTATTCGGGCTGCCTAACACGATTCCGCAATTTTTTATCGATTTCCGACAAATTACGGTAGGTTACGGTGGGTATACTGTAGCTCGGTCAAAGTCTCAGATTTGACTCAAAATTTCTCTGTGGATGATATTTGGGACACTGAACACGAATTCGAGGTCCATTTTTCGATTTTTGAAATTCTAAGGTAAGTAACGCCAGTTAAAAGGCATGCCTACCGTAACCTACAGTAACCCTGAGTCTGGCGAGGAATATACCCCCTGTTCTGGTACAGCTCCCTAAATAACCCCGAGTTGAAAGTTCCGAGCTGAATCCGAAATTTTTTTCTGAACGCCCCAAAAATTCCCCTTACCTTCCTGTGAAGCAATGAAAATGCCATTTTTGGGATGCGCCAATTTTCGGCACAGCTACGATCCCTTCCCTTATGTCTAAGATTTTGGAAAAATGTGAACATTTTACGACCCCCCTACCGAAAAGGAAAATTGCAATAGCTTTTTTGATTGACAAATGTGGAAGAAATTCGAACTTGTGTGAATGGAAGACAACTACATTAGTTTACCAAATGGTTTGGAGAAAACTCCATTTTTACTGCAATAATTTTACGACCCCCTCCAAATTTTCGTTTTTTCCCCGGAATTTTCCAAGATTTTTTCGACCCATCCGTTGTGCCGAGCCGCAGTCCTGCTTAGCCCTGGCGACGATAACATGATTTTCAAATCGCCACTGGGAGGGAACAAGCCTCCATTGTTAGGAGCAAAACCTACGTATAACCCACATGGGAGAGTTTCAAGTCTAATCTGGAATATTTTTTAACGCTCTTACAGCCCTGTGATGAAAATAAACGAATAAAATAGATGTGAATAAAAATAAACGTTCAACCGAAAATCCGTACTTTGGAAGTTGTGCCTTCACCCATACTTTGCTTAGGGGGGTAGTTGTGGGCGCTGAACACAACTATGAGGTCCTTGTCCGGATTTTCCAAAGACCCGTGCGCGTATTGGAAGGTAGAATAGGTATGGAAATCTGGCAAAAAACGCCTGCAACTTTTTTTCAGAGTGCTTTGAGGCACTCTGAAAGATCATAATCGGTCTCCACGCTAAAAAGGGCTCTAGAGAAGTACATTCTGGCCAGGCTGACTAGAATTCTAGAATTAATTCCCTTGTGAGACTTCTAAAGATTCAGAATTGTTTTACCGTTCTGCTGAAGTGAACATTTAAGGCATGCGAAGCACATCTCGTAAGCGTATTTGACGATGCTAATTCGGCTGCGTTCCATGCAAAACGTGTTACACTAAAGCCGGCGGATATTCATATGGTCAGAAAGCTCCAGCGCTGGTAGAAGGCTCATAGAATGTTTATGCCCGAGATCAGTTTCAAGACAGTGGTAACTATCATTGCATCTCTTCACGACTGTTTGACGTGCTCTGTGTTTCTTACTTGAAAATATTTACATTCATTATTGCATATATACTAACTGATTACTGATTTTATAGGTGTACGAGTGTAGATGTTAAGACGATAATATGTACTAGTTTGTCTCGGCTGAATACGGAAAGTCTCCCGAATAGGCCAATTTTTTTCCTGGGTTTAGGTTGGCTTTTCTCGAATGTGTCGCTCATTTTTGGGCTTTTGCGTGAACAGACTGGCCAGATCTTCTAACCATTCCTAACTATAAATCCTCATAGTGAATTTTTTTTATTTAACGATGTAATATAGCGTTTTATAGTGAGTGTTATCTTGTAAATAAATTTTGTGTTGAATATGTTGAGATACATACTGAAATGTTTTGTATTTTGTGTATCGTAAAATTTGGATAGAACAACTTGTGTGATTGGATCGGTGGCTGCCAGTAACTGTTCGATTTGATGTATTGGATAGTTGGCAAGTTACTGGGTTGGCTTTTTTCTCGCATTTTTTTTTCATGTGCGGCATGACACTTCACGGGATTTAGCTGGAGTGTGCACGCCATGTTGTGCGCGAGCAGTCGCACCACGGTCGTTCCTGGACATTGTGTTAGTTTGGCTTACCGTGCTCATTCCCCTAATAGTTTTCGGCGATTGACGGGGCGGGACTGCTCGCGCTTTATCGTGACGTTTACAGTCGAAATCGCTCTTGAGTGGCTGCTACGTTCATCCTCCCATCAGTCCAACGGTTGCTGTGGCGTCAACCGCTCGCTCCAAATCAGGGTTTTGGTGGGTAGCCAGAAATTAAAGTTTACAATGAGAAGCTCTTTCATCGTGATTGTGGTTACATCACTATAACACACCTGTCTGGAAATCTTCAAACACAGTTCCATTGTTTTCAGTTTTAATAACAATTGTGTGCTTTTTAGTTTGATTAGCTGTGGTGTCTGCAGCAGAGAGATGCCTGTTCCGCTGTAGTCTGCTCGGATTTCAACACTTCACTCATTGCAATAGTTGTGAATTGCTTCATCGCAATGCCCTTTTCTTCACTAGCAATGAATCCGTAAAACCTTCTGTACACGCATACGAAATGTCATTATACATGGCTCAAAAGCTACCAATAAGAGGAGCTGAGGGCCAAATCGGGTTATTCTTGATCGACTCAATTGATTCTTTTCTTATGTTTCATCTATCCAGGACCTGAAGGCTACGTTGATTTTGATTACTAGGAAAGTCAAGAAATAGATTTCCGCATCGAATTCATGTTAGGACATTCAAAAAGTCTTTCGATTGAATTGCTTAAAGGCACAGTACACCCTCAGATATGAATTTTGAGATTTTCATGTAATTGCGTAGAGGACCTCTCCAGTATAACACGCGCAAAATGCCAGATCTCATTTCCTCCAAATAGGCGAGATATGAGCGACCACCACAGGCCCGACCCCTAACAGATTTTCGGACTCGATAGCTGCTTGATGGATGAATGAATCTTATCAAGTCTTTGTTCTTCAGTCCATTACCGGACTGTCTCCTTAACCTGGGTTTCTCCCACGCAACGATTGCGAATGAAGAAAAATACAAGCCCGAGACAACTCGTCCACCAATTTTTCACCCTCAAAATCTAGGCATCTTTGAAGAGCACTGTTCAACGGGGGTTTCGGACGATTTCAGAGATAGCACTGTGATCAGCGTGTGACTCTCTCCAAGATAAGCATGAAATCTAAAAATTAATTTTCCGGGTGTCCTGTGCCTTTAATACCTTCTGAATCGGTCGCGGGGGACAGGCCCGCCGTGGAAGACAGACCTGCCGTGGATTGCGTTGCGGCCGCGGAAGACAGACCCGCCGTGGACAGCCTTGCGTGGTGTGAAAGATAGGCCTGCCGTGGATTACCTAGCGTGCCGTGGAAGACAGACCTGCCGTGGATTGCGTTGCGGCCGTGGAAGACAGATCCGCCGTGGCTTGCCTAGCGTGCCGTGGAAGACAGACCTGCCGTGGATTGCGTTGCGGCCGTGGAAGACAGACCTTCCGTGGATTGCCTTGCGTGCCGTGGAAGACAGACCCGCCGTGGATTGCCTTGTGTGCCGTGGATTGCCTTGCGGCCGGTGAAGACAGACTTGCAGTGGATTGCCTTGCGTGCCATGGATTGCCTTGCGGCCGTGGAAGACAGACCTGCAGTGGATTGCCTTGCGTGCCGTGGAAGACAGACCTGCCGTGGATTGCCTTGCGGCCGTGGAAGACAGACCCGCCGTGGGTTGCCTAGCGTGCCGTGGAAGACAGACCTGCCGTAGATTGCGTTGCGGCCGTGGAAGACAGACCGGCCGAGGATTGCCTAGGGTGCCGTGGAAGACAGACCTGCCGTGGATTACGTTGCGGCCGTGGAAGACAGACCCGCCGTGGATTGCCTTGCGTGCCGTGGATTGCCTTGCGGCCGTGGAAGACAGACTTGCAGTGGATTGCCTTGCGTGCCGTGGAAGACAGACCTGCCGTGGATTGTCTTGCGTGCCGTGGAAGACAGATCCGCCGTGGATTGCCTTGCGTGCCGTGGAAGACAGATCCGCCGTGGATTGCCTTGCGTGCCATGGAAGACAGATTCGCCGTGGATTGCCTTGCTTGCCGTGGAAGACAGACCCGCCGTGGACTGCCTTGCGTGTCGTGGAAGGCACACCCGCCGTGGATTGCCTTGCGGCCGTGGAAGACAGACTTGCAGTGGATTGCCTTGCGTGCCGTGGAAGACAGACCTGCCGTAGATTGCGTTGCGGCCGTGGAAGACGGACCTGCCGTGGACTGCCTTGCGTGCCGTGGAAGGCACACCCGCCGTGGATTGCCTTGCGTACCGTGGAAGACAGACCTGCCGTGGAATGCCTTGCGTGACGTGGAAGACAGACCTGCCGTGGATTGTCTTGCGTACCGTGGAAGACAGACTTGCCGTGGATTGCCTTGCATGCCGTTGAAGACATACCCGCCGTGGATTGCCTTGCGTACCGTGGAACACAGATCCGCCGTGGATTGCCTTGCGTGCCGTGGAAGACAGACCTGCCGTGGATTGTCTTGCGTGCCGTGGAAGACAGACCTGCCATGGATTGTCTTGCGTGACGTGGAAGACAGACCTGCCGTGGATTGCCTTGCGTGTCGTGGAAGGCACACCCGCCGTGGATTGCCTTGCGTACCGTGGAAGGCACACCCGCCGTGGATTGCCTTGCGTGCCGTGGAAGACAGACCTGCCGTGGATTGTCTTGCGTACCATGGAAGACAGATTTGCAGTGGATTGCCTTGCGTGCCGTGGAAGACAGACCTGCCATGGATTGTCTTGCGTGACGTGGAAGACAGACCTGCCGTGGATTGCCTTGCATGCCGTGGAAGACAGATCCGCCGTGGATGGCCTTGCTTGCCGTGGAAAACAGACCCGCCGTGGATTGCCTTGCGTGCCGTGGAAGGCACACCCGCCGTGGATTGCCTTGCGTACCGTGGAAGGCACACCTGCCGTGGATTGCCTTGCGTGCCGTGGAAGACAGACCTGCCGTGGATTGCCTTGCGTGCCGTGGAAGACAGACCTGCCGTGGATTGCCTAGCGTGCCGTGGAAGACAGACCTGCCGTGGATTGCCTTGCGTGCCGTGGAAGACAGACCTGCCGTGGATTGCCTTGCGTGCCGTGGAAGACACACCCGCCGTGGATTGCCTTGCGTGCCGTGGAAGACAGACCTGCCGTGGATTGTCTTGCGTACCATGGAAGACAGATTTGCAGTGGATTGCCTTGCGTGCCGTGGAAGACAGACCTGCCATGGATTGTCTTGCGTGACGTGGAAGACAGACCTGCCGTGGATTGCCTTGCATGCCGTGGAAGACATACCCGCCGTGGACTGCCTTGCGTGCCGTGGAAGGCACACCCGCCGTGGATTGCCTTGCGTACCGTGGAACACAGATCCGCCGTGGATTGCCTTGCGTGTCGTGGAAGGCACACCCGCCGTGGATTGCCTTGCGTACCGTGGAAGGCACACCCGCCGTGGATTGCCTTGCGTGCCGTGGAAGACAGACCTGCCGTGGATTACGTTGCGGCCGTGGAAGACAGACCCGCCGTGGATTGCCTTGCGTGCCGTGGAAGACAGACCTGCCGTGGATTGTCTTGCGTACCATGGAAGACAGACTTGCAGTGGACTGCCTTGCGTGTCGTGGAAGGCACACCCGCCGTGGATTGCCTTGCGTACCGTGGAAGGCACACCCGCCGTGGATTGCCTTGCATGCCGTTGAAGACATACCCGCCGTGGATTGCCTTGCGTACCGTGGAACACAGATCCGCCGTGGATTGCCTTGCGTGCCGTGGAAGACAGACTTGCCGTGGATTGTCTTGCGTACCATGGAAGACAGACTTGCAGTGGACTGCCTTGCGTGTCGTGGAAGGCACACCCGCCGTGGATTGCCTTGCGTACCGTGGAAGGCACACCCGCCGTGGATTGCCTTGCGTGCCGTGGAAGACAGACCTGCCGTGGATTGTCTTGCGTACCATGGAAGACAGATTTGCAGTGGATTGCCTTGCGTGCCGTGGAAGACAGACCTGCCATGGATTGTCTTGCGTGACGTGGAAGACAGACCTGCCGTGGATTGTCTTGCGTAACGTGGAAGGCAGACTTGCAGTGGATTGCCTTGCATGCCGTGGAAGACATACCCGCCGTGGACTGCCTTGCGTGCCGTGGAAGGCACACCCGCCGTGGATTGCCTTGCGTACCGTGGAAGGCACACCCGCCGTGGACTGCCTTGCGTGCCGTGGAAGGCACACCCGCCGTGGATTGCCTTGCGTGCCGTGGAAGACAGACCTGCCGTGGATTGCCTTGCGTGCCGTGGAAGACAGACCTGCCGTGGACTGCCTTGCGTGCCGTGGAAGACAGACCTGCCATGGATTGTCTTGCGTCACGTGGAAGGCACACCCGCCGTGGATTGCCTTGCGTGCCGTGGAAGACGGACCTGCCGTGGATTGTCTTGCGTGCCGTGGAAGACATACCTGCCGTGGATTGTCTTGCGTGCCGTGGAAGACAGATCCGCCGTGGATTGCCTTGCGTGCCGTGGAAGACAGACCTGCCGTGGATTGTCTTGCGTGCCGTGGAAGGCAGATCCGCCGTGGATTGTCTTGCGTACCGTGGAAGACAGACCCGCCGTGGATTGCCTTGCGTGCCGTGGAAGACAGACCTGCCGTGGATTGCCTTGCGTACCGTGGAAGACAGACTTGCAGTGGATTGCCTTGCGTGCCGTGGAAGACAGACCTGCCGTGGATTGTCTTGCGTGCCGTGGAAGACAGACCCGCCGTGGATTGCCTTGCGTGCCGTGGAAGACAGACCCGCCGTAGATTGCTTTGCGTGCCGTGGAAGGCACACCCGCCGTGGAATGCCTTGCGAGACGTGGAAGACAGACCTGCCGTGGATTGTCTTGCGTACCGTGGAAGACAGACCCGCCGTGGGTTGCCTAGCGTGCCGTGGAAGACAGACCTGCCGTAGATTGCGTTGCGGCCGTGGAAGACAGACCGGCCGAGGATTGCCTAGGGTGCCGTGGAAGACAGACCCGCCGTGGATTGCCTTGCGTGCCGTGGAAGACAGACCTGCCGTGGATTGCCTTGCGGCCGTGGAAGACAGACCTGCCATGGATTGTCTTGCGTGACGTGGAAGACAGACCTGCCGGGGATTGTCTTGCGTGCCGTGGAAGACAGACCTGCCATGGATTGTCTTGCGTGACGTGGAAGGCACACCCGCCGTGGATTGCCTTGCGTGCCGTGGAAGACAGACCTGCCGTGGATTGTCTTGCGTACCATGGAAGACAGACTTGCAGTGGATTGCCTTGCGTGCCGTGGAAGACAGACCTGCCATGGATTGTCTTGCGTGACGTGGAAGACAGACCTGCCGTGGATTGTCTTGCGTGCCGTGGAAGACAGATCCGCCGTGGATTGCCTTGCGTGCCGTGGAAGACAGATCCGCCGTGGATTGCCTTGCTTGCCGTGGAAGACAGACCCGCCGTGGACTGCCTTGCGTGTCGTGGAAGGCACACCCGCCGTGGATTGCCTTGCGTACCGTGGAAGGCACACCCGCCGTGGATTGCCTTGCGTGCCGTGGAAGACAGACCTGCCGTGGATTGTCTTGCGTGCCGTGGAAGACAGACCTGCCGTGGACTGCCTTGCGTGCCGTGGAAGACAGACCTGCCGTGGACTGCCTTGCGTGCCGTGGAAGACAGATCCGCCGTGGATTGCCTTGCGTGCCGTGGAAGACAGATCCGCCGTGGATTGCCTTGCGTGCCGTGGAACACAGATCCGCCGTGGATTGCCTTGCGTACCGTGGAAGGCACACCCGCCGTGGATTGCCTTGCGTGCCGTGGAAGACAGACTTGCAGTGGATTGCCTTACGTGCCGTCGAAGACAGACCTGCCGTGGATTGCCTTGCGTGCCGTGGAAGGCAGGCATGCCGTGGATTGCCTTGCGTGCCGTGGAAGGCACACCCGCCGTGGATTGCCTTGCGTGCCGTGGAAGACAGACCTGCCGTGGATTGTCTTGCGTGCCGTGGAAGACAGACCTGCCGTGGATTGCCTTGCGTGCCGTGGAAGACAGACTTGCCGTGGATTGCCTTGCGTACCGTGAAAGGCACACCCGCCGTGGATTGCCTTGCGTGCCGTGGAAGACAGACCTGCCGTGGATTACGTTACGGCCGTGGAAGACAGACCCGCCGTGGATTGCATTGCGGCCGTGGAAGACAGACTTGCAGTGGATTGCCTTGCGTGCCGTGGAAGACAGACCTGCCGTAGATTGCGTTGCGTGCCGTGGAAGACAGACCTGCCATGGATTGTCTTGCGTGACGTGGAAGGCACACCCGCCGTGGATTGCCTTGCGTGCCGTGGAAGACGGACCTGCCGTGGATTGTCTTGCGTACCATGGAAGACAGACTTGCAGTGGATTGCCTTGCGTGCCGTGGAAGACAGACCTGCCATGGATTGTCTTGCGTGACGTGGAAGACAGACCTGCCGTGGATTGTCTTGCGTGCCGTGGAAGACAGACCTGCCGTGGATTGTCTTGCGTACCATGGAAGACAGATCCGCCGTGGATTGCCTTGCGTGCCATGGAAGACAGATCCGCCGTGGATTGCCTTGCTTGCCGTGGAAGACAGACCCGCCGTGGATTGCCTTGTGTGCCGTGGAAGGCACACCCGCCGTGGATTGCCTTGCGTACCGTGGAAGACAGACCTGCCGTGGATTGCCTTGCGTGCCGTGGAAGACAGACCTGCCGTGGATTGTCTTGCGTGCCGTGGAAGACAGACCTGCCGTGGATTGCCTTGCGTACCGTGGAGGACAGACCTGCCGTGGATTGTCTTGCGTGCCGTGGAAGACAGACCTGCCATGGATTGTCTTGCGTGCCGTGGAAGACAGATCCGCCGTGGATTGCCTTGCGTGCCGTGGAAGACAGATCCGCCGTGGATTGCCTTGCTTGCCGTGGAAGACAGACCCGCCGTGGACTGCCTTGCGTGCCGTGGAAGGCACACCCGCCGTGGATTGCCTTGCGTACCGTGGAAGGCACACCCGCCGTGGATTGCCTTGCGTGCCGTGGAAGACAGACCTGCCGTGGATTGTCTTGCGTACCATGGAAGACAGACTTGCAGTGGACTGCCTTGCGTGTCGTGGAAGGCACACCCGCCGTGGATTGCCTTGCGTACCGTGGAAGGCACACCCGCCGTGGATTGCCTTGCATGCCGTGGAAGACATACCCGCCGTGGACTGCCTTGCGTGCCGTGGAAGGCACACCCGCCGTGGATTGCCTTGCGTGCCGTGGAAGACAGACTTGCAGTGGATTGCCATGCGTGCCGTGGAAGACAGACCTGCCTTGGATTGCGTTGCGGCCGTGGAAGACAGACCCGCCGTGGATCGCCTTGCGTGCCGTAGATTGCTTTGCGTGCCGTGGAAGGCACACCCGCCGTGGAATGCCTTGCGTGACGTGGAAGACAGACCTGCCGTGGATTGTCTTGCGTACCGTGGAAGACAGACTTGCAGTGGATTGCCTTGCATGCCGTGGAAGACATACCCGCCGTGGACTGCCTTGCGTGCCGTGGAAGGCACACCCGCCGTGGATTGCCTTGCGTACCGTGGAACACAGATCCGCCGTGGATTGCCTTGCGTGCCGTGGAAGACAGACTTGCAGTGGATTGCCATGCGTGCCGTGGAAGACAGACCTGCCGTGGATTGCGTTGCGTGCCGTGGAAGGCACACCCGCCGTGGATTGCCTTGCGTACCGTGGAAGGCACACCCGCCGTGGATTGCCTTGCGTGCCGTGGAAGACAGACCTGCCGTGGATTGTCTTGCGTACCATGGAAGACAGACTTGCAGTGGATTGCCTTGCGTGCCGTGGAAGACAGACCTGCCATGGATTGTCTTGCGTGCCGTGGAAGACAGATCCGCCGTGGATTGCCTTGCGTGCCGTGGAAGACAGATCCGCCGTGGATTGCCTTGCTTGCCGTGGAAGACAGACCCGCCGTGGACTGCCTTGCGTGCCGTGGAAGGCACACCCGCCGTGGATTGCCTTGCGTACCGTGGAAGGCACACCCGCCGTGGATTGCCTTGCGTGCCGTGGAGGACAGACCTGCCGTGGATTGTCTTGCGTGCCGTGGAAGACAGACCTGCCATGGATTGTCTTGCGTGACGTGGAAGACAGACCTGCCGTGGATTGTCTTGCGTGCCGTGGAAGACAGATCCGCCGTGGATTGCCTTGCGTGCCGTGGAAGACAGATCCGCCGTGGATTGCCTTGCGTGCCGTGGAAGACAGACTTGCAGTGGATTGCCTTACGTGCCGTGGAAGGCAGACCTGCCGTGGATTGTCTTGCGTACCATGGAAGACAGATTTGCAGTGGATTGCCTTGCGTGCCGTGGAAGACAGACCTGCCGTGGACTGCCTTGCGTGCCGTGGAAGGCACACCCGCCGTGGATTGCCTTGCGTACCGTGGAAGGCACACCCGCCGTGGATTGCCTTGCGTGCCGTGGAAGACCGACCTGCCGTGGATTGTCTTGCGTACCGTGGAAGACAGACTTGCAGTGGATTGCCTTGCGTGCCGTGGAAGACAGACCTGCCGTGGATTGCCTTGCGTGCCGTGGAAGACAGACCTGCCGTGGATTGCCTTGCGTGCCGTGGAAGACAGACTTGCCGTGGATTGCCTTGTGCCGTGCACACCCGCCGTGGATTGCCTTGCGTGCCGTCAAAGACAGATCCGCCGTGGATTGCCTTGCTTGCCGTGGAAGACAGACCCGCCGTGGATTGCCTTGCGTGCCGTGGAAGACAGACTTGCAGTGGATTGCCATGCGTGCCGTGGAAGACAGACCTGCCGTGGATTGTCTTGCGTGCCGTGGAAGACAGACCTGCCGTGGATTGTCTTGCGTGCCGTGGAAGACAGATCCGCCGTGGATTGCCTTGCGTGCCGTGGAAGACAGATCCGCCGTGGATTGCCTTGCTTGCCGTGGAAGACAGACCCGCCGTGGACTGCCTTGCGTGTCGTGGAAGGCACACCCGCCGTGGATTGCCTTGCGTACCGTGGAAGGCACACCCGCCGTGGATTGCCTTGCGTGCCGTGGAGGACAGACCTGCCGTGGATTGTCTTGCGTGCCGTGGAAGACAGACCTGCCATGGATTGTCTTGCGTGACGTGGAAGACAGACCTGCCGTGGATTGTCTTGCGTGCCGTGGAAGACAGATCCGCCGTGGATTGCCTTGCGTGCCGTGGAAGACAGATCCGCCGTGGATTGCCTTGCGTGCCGTGGAAGACAGACCTGCCATGGATTGTCTTGCGTGACGTGGAAGACAGACCTGCCGTGGATTGTCTTGCGTAACGTGGAAGACAGACTTGCAGTGGATTGCGTTGCGGCCGTGGAAGACAGACCCGTCGTGGATCGCCTTGCGTGCCGTAGATTGCTTTGCGTGCCGTGGAAGGCACACCCGCCGTGGAATGCCTTGCGAGACGTGGAAGACAGACCTGCCGTGGATTGTCTTGCGTACCGTGGAAGACAGACTTGCAGTGGATTGCCTTGCATGCCGTTGAAGACATACCCGCCGTGGACTGCCTTGCGTGCCGTGGAAGGCACACCCGCCGTGGATTGCCTTGCGTACCGTGGAACACAGATCCGCCGTGGATTGCCTTGCGTGCCGTGGAAGACAGACCTGCCGTGGATTGTCTTGCGTACCATGGAAGACAGACTTGCAGTGGACTGCCTTGCGTGTCGTGGAAGGCACACCCGCCGTGGATTGCCTTGCGTACCGTGGAAGGCACACCCGCCGTGGATTGCCTTGCGTGCCGTGGAAGACAGACCTGCCGTGGATTGTCTTGCGTACCATGGAAGACAGATTTGCAGTGGATTGCCTTGCGTGCCGTGGAAGACAGACCTGCCATGGATTGTCTTGCGTGACGTGGAAGACAGACCTGCCGTGGATTGTCTTGCGTAACGTGGAAGGCAGACTTGCAGTGGATTGCCTTGCATGCCGTGGAAGACAGATCCGCCGTGGATTGCCTTGCGTGCCGTGGAAGACAGATCCGCCGTGGATTGCCTTGCGTGCCGTGGAAGACAGACCCGCCGTGGATTGCCTTGCGTGCCGTGGAAGACAGACTTGCAGTGGATTGCCTTGCGTGCCGTGGAGGCCAGACCTGCCGTGGATTGCCTTGCGTGCCGTGGAAGACAGACCTGCCGTGGATTGTCTTGCGTGCCGTGGAAGACAGATCCGCCGTGGATTGCCTTGCGTGCCGTGGAAGGCACACCCGCCGTGGATTGCCTTGCGTACCGTGGAAGACAGACTTGCAGTGGATTGCCTTGCATGCCGTTGAAGACATACCTGCCGTGGATTGTCTTGCGTGCCGTGGAAGACAGACCCGCCGTGGATTGTCTTGCGTGCCGTGGAAGACAGACCTGCCGTGGATTGTCTTGCGTGCCGTGGAAGACAGATCCGCCGTGGATTGCCTTGCGTGCCGTGGAAGGCACACCCGCCGTGGATTGCCTTGCGTGCCGTGGAAGACAGACCTGCCGTAGATTGCGTTGCGGCCGTGGAAGACAGACCGGCCGAGGATTGCCTAGGGTGCCGTGGAAGACAGACCTGCCGTAGATTGCGTTGCGGCCGTGGAAGACGGACCTGCCGTGGACTGCCTTGCGTGCCGTGGAAGGCACACCCGCCGTGGATTGCCTTGCGTGCCGTGGAAGACAGACCCGCCGTGGATTGCCTTGCGTGCCGTGGAAGACAGACCTGCCGTGGATTGCCTTGCGTGCCGTCGAAGACAGACCTGCCGTGGATTGCCTAGCGTGCCGTGGAACACAGATCCGCCGTGGATTGCCTTGCGTGCCGTGGAAGACAGCCCTGCCGTGGGTTGTCCTGCGTGCCGTGGAAGACAGATCCGCCGTGAATTGCCTTGCGTGCCGTTGAAGACAGATCCGCCGTGGATTGCCTTGCTCGCCGTGGAAGACAGACCCGCCGTGGATTGCCTTGCGTACCGTGGAAGGCACACCCGCCGTGGATTGCCTTGCGTGCCGTGGAAGACAGACCTGCCGTGGATTGTCTTGCGTGCCGTGGAAGACAGATCCGCCGTGGATTGCCTTGCGTGCCGTGGAAGACAGACCTGCCGTGGGTTGTCTTGCGTGCCGTGGAAGACAGACCTGCCGTGGATTGTCTTGCGTGCCGTGGAAGACAGATCCGCCGTGGATTGCCTTGCGTGCCGTGGAAGACAGATCCGCCGTGGATTGCCTTGCTTGCCGTGGAAGACAGACCCGCCGTGGACTGCCTTGCGTGCCGTGGAAGGCACACCCGCCGTGGATTGCCTTGCGTACCGTGGAAGGCACACCCGCCGTGGATTGCCTTGCGTGCCGTGGAAGACAGACCTGCCGTGGATTGGCTTGCGTGCCGTGGAAGACAGACCTGCCATGGATTGTCTTGCGGGACGGGGAAGACAGACCTGCCGTGGATTGTCTTGCGTGCCGTGGAAGACAGATCCGCCGTGGATTGCCTTGCGTGCCGTGGAAGACAGATCCGCCGTGGATTGCCTTGCTTGCCGTGGAAGACAGACCCGCCGTGGACTGCCTTGCGTGTCGTGGAACACAGATCCGCCGTGGATTGCCTTGCGTGCCGTGGAAGACAGACTTGCAGTGGATTGGCTTGCGTGCCGTGGAAGACAGACCTGCCATGGATTGTCTTGCGTGACGTGGAAGACAGACCTGCCGTGGATTGCCTAGGGTGCCGTGGAAGACAGACCTGCCGGGGATTACGTTGCGGCCGTGGAAGACAGACCCGCCGTGGATTGCCTTGCGTGCCGTGGAAGACAGACCCGCCGTGGATTGCCTTGCGGCCGCGGAAGACAGACTTGCAGTGGATTGCCTTACGTGCCGTGGAAGGCACACCCCCCGTGGATTGCCTTGCTTGCCGTGGAAGACAGACCCGCCGTGGACTGCCTTGCGTGCCGTGGAAGGCACACCCGCCGTGGATTGCCTTGCGTACCGTGGAAGGCACACCCGCCGTGGATTGCCTTGCGTGCCGTGGAAGACAGACCTGCCGTGGATTGTCTTGCGTACCATGGAAGACAGATTTGCAGTGGATTGCCTTGCGTGCCGTGGAAGACAGACCTGCCATGGATTGTCTTGCGTGACGTGGAAGACAGACCTGCCGTGGATTGTCTTGCGTAACGTGGAAGACAGACTTGCAGTGGATTGCCTTGCATGCCGTGGAAGACATACCCGCCGTGGACTGCCTTGCGTGCCGTGGAAGGCACACCCGCCGTGGATTGCCTTGCGTACCGTGGAAGGCACACCCGCCGTGGACTGCCTTGCGTGCCGTGGAAGGCACACCCGCCGTGGATTGCCTTGCGTACCGTGGAAGACAGACTTGCAGTGGATTGCCATGCGGCCGTGGAAGACAGACCTGCCGTGGACTGCCTTGCGTGCCGTGGAAGACAGACCTGCCATGGATTGTCTTGCGTGACGTGGAAGGCACACCCGCCGTGGATTGCCTTGCGTGCCGTGGAAGACGGACCTGCCGTGGATTGCCTTGCGTGCCGTGGAGGACAGACCTGCCGTGGATTGTCTTGCGTGCCGTGGAAGACAGACCTGCCATGGATTGTCTTGCGTGACGTGGAAGACAGACCTGCCGTGGATTGTCTTGCGTGCCGTGGAAGACAGATCCGCCGTGGATTGCCTTGCGTGCCGTGGAAGACAGATCCGCCGTGGATTGCCTTGCTTGCCGTGGAAGACAGACCCGCCGTGGACTGCCTTGCGTGCCGTGGAAGGCACACCCGCCGTGGATTGCCATGCGTGCCGTGGAAGACAGACCTGCCGTGGATTGCGTTGCGGCCGTGGAAGACAGACCCGCCGTGGATCGCCTTGCGTGCCGTAGATTGCTTTGCGTGCCGTGGAAGGCACACCCGCCGTGGAATGCCTTGCGTGACGTGGAAGACAGACCTGCCGTGGATTGTCTTGCGTACCGTGGAAGACAGACTTGCAGTGGATTGCCTTGCATGCCGTGGAAGACATACCCGCCGTGGACTGCCTTGCGTGCCGTGGAAGGCACACCCGCCGTGGATTGCCTTGCGTACCGTGGAACACAGATCCGCCGTGGATTGCCTTGCGTGCCGTGGAAGACAGACCTGCCGTGGATTGTCTTGCGTGACGTGGAAGACAGACCTGCCGTGGATTGCCTTGCGTGTCGTGGAAGGCACACCCGCCGTGGATTGCCTTGCGTACCGTGGAAGGCACACCCGCCGTGGATTGCCTTGCGTGCCGTGGAAGACAGACCTGCCGTGGATTGTCTTGCGTACCATGGAAGACAGACCCGCCGTGGATCGCCTTGCGTGCCGTGGAAGACAGATCCGCCGCGGATTGCCTTGCGTGCCGTGGAAGACAGATTTGCAGTGGATTGCCTTGCGTGCCGTGGAAGACAGACCTGCCATGGATTGTCTTGCGTGACGTGGAAGACAGACCTGCCGTGGATTGTCTTGCGTGCCGTGGAAGACAGATTTGCAGTGGATTGCCTTGCGTGCCGTGGAAGACAGACCTGCCATGGATTGTCTTGCGTGACGTGGAAGACACACCCGCCGTGGATTGCCTTGCGTGCCGTGGAAGACAGACTTGCAGTGGATTGCCTTGCGTGCCGTGGAAGACAGACCTGCCGTAGATTGCGTTGCGGCCGTGGAAGACGGACCTGCCGTGGACTGCCTTGCGTGCCGTGGAAGGCACACCCGCCGTGGATTGCCTTGCGTACCGTGGAAGGCACACCCGCCGTGGATTGCCTTGCGTGCCGTGGATTGCCTTGCGGCCGTGGAAGACAGACTTGCAGTGGATTGCCTTGCGTGCCGTGGAAGACAGACCTGCCGGAGATTGCGTTGCGTGCCGTGGAAGACAGACCCGCCGTGGATTGCCTTGCGTGCCGTGGAAGGCACACCCGCCGTGGATTGGCTTACGTGCCGTCGAAGACATACCCGCCGTGGATTGCCTTGCGTGCCGTGGAAGACAGACCTGCCGTGGATTGTCTTGCGTGCCGTGGAAGACAGATCCGCCGTGGATTGCCTTGCGTGCCGTGGAAGACAGATCCGCCGTGGATTGCCTTGCTTGCCGTGGAAGACAGACCCGCCGTGGACTGCCTTGCGTGCCGTGGAAGGCACACCCGCCGTGGATTGCCTTGCGTACCGTGGAACACAGATCCGCCGTGGATTGCCTTGCGTGCCGTGGAAGACAGACCTGCCGTGGATTGTCTTGCGTACCATGGAAGACAGACCGGCCGAGGATTGCTTAGGGTGCGGTGGAAGACAGACCTGCCGTGGATTGCCTTGCATGCCGTGGAAGACAGACCCGCCGTGGACTGCCTTGCGTGTCGTGGAAGGCACACCCGCCGTGGATTGCCTTGCGTACCGTGGAGGACAGACCTGCCGTGGATTGTCTTGCGTGCCGTGGAAGACAGACCTGCCGTGGATTGCCTTGCGTGCCGTGGAAGACAGATCCGCCGTGGATTGCCTTGCGTGCCGTGGAAGACAGACTTGCAGTGGATTGCCTTACGTGCCGTAGATTGCCTTGCGTACCGTGGAAGGCACACCCGCCGTGGATTGCCTTGCGTGCCGTGGAAGACAGACCTGCCATGGATTGTCTTGCGTGACGTGGAAGACAGACCTGCCGTGGATTGTCTTGCGTGCCGTGGAAGACAGACCTGCCGTGGATTGTCTTCCGTGCCGTGGAACACAGATCCGCCGTGGATTGCCTTGCGTGCCGTGGAAGACAGCCCTGCCGTGGGTTGTCTTGCGTGCCGTGGAAGACAGACCTGCCGTGGATTGTCTTGCGTGCCGTGGAAGACAGATTTGCAGTGGATTGCCTTGCGTGCCGTGGAAGACAGACCTGCCGTGGATTGCCTTGCGTGCCGTGGAAGACAGATCCGCCGTGGATTGCCTTGCGTGCCGTGGAAGACAGACCCGCCGTGGATTGCCTTGCGTGCCGTGGAAGACAGACCCGCCGTGGATTGCCTTGCGTGCCGTGGAAGACAGACTTGCCGTGGATTGCCTTGCGTGCCGTGGAAGACAGACCCGCCGTGGATTGCCTTGCGTGCCGTGGAAGGCACACCCGCCGTGGATTGCCTTGCGTACCGTGGAAGGCAGACCTGCCGTGGATTGCCTTGCGTGCCGTGGAAGACAGACCTGCCGTGGATTGCCTTGCGTGCCGTGGAAGACAGATCCGCCGTGGATTGCCTTGCGTGCCGTGGAAGACAGACCCGCCGTGGATTGCCTTGCGTGCCGTGGAAGACAGACCCGCCGTGGATTGCCTTGCGTGCCGTGGAAGGCACACCCGCCGTGGATTGCCTTGCGTGCCGTGGAAGACAGACCTGCCGTGGATTGCCTTGCGTGCCGTGGAAGACAGACCTGCCGTGGATTGCCTTGCGTGCCGTGGAAGACAGACCTGCCGTGGATTGCCTTGCGGCCGTGGAAGACAGACCCGCCGTGGATTGCCTTGCGTGTCTTGGAAGGCACACCCGCCGTGGATTGCCTTGCGTGCCGTGGAAGACGGACCTGCCGTGGATTGTCTTGCGTGCCGTGGAAGACATACCTGCCGTGGATTGTCTTGCGTGCCGTGGAAGACAGATCCGCCGTGGATTGCCTTGCGTGCCGTGGAAGACAGATCCGCCGTGGATTGCCTTGCTTGCCGTGGAAGACAGACCCGCCGTGGACTGCCTTGCGTGCCGTGGAAGGCACACCCGCCGTGGATTGCCTTGCGTGCCGTGGAGGACAGACCTGCCGTGGATTGTCTTGCGTGCCGTGGAAGACAGACCTGCCGTGGATTGTCTTGCGTGCCGTGGAAGACAGATCCGCCGTGGATTGCCTTGCGTGCCGTGGAAGGCACACCCGCCGTGGATTGCCTTGCGTGCCGTGGAAGACATACCTGCCGTGGATTGCCTAGGGTGCCGTGGAAGACAGACCCGCCGTGGACTGCCTTGCGTGCCGTGGAAGTCAGATCCGCCGTTTATTGCTTTGCGTGCCGTGGAAGACAGACCTGCCGTGGATTGTCTTGCGTACCGTGGAAGACAGACTTGCAGTGGATTGCCTTGCATGCCGTTGAAGACATACCCGCCGTGGATTGCCTTGCGTACCGTGGAACACAGATCCGCCGTGGATTGCCTTGCGTGCCGTGGAAGACAGACCTGCCGTGGATTGTCTTGCGTGCCGTGGAAGACAGACCTGCCGTGGATTGCCTTGCGGCCGTGGAAGACAGACCCGCCGTGGATTGCCTTGCGTGCCGTGGAAGACAGACCTGCCGTGGATTACGTTGCGGCCGTGGAAGACAGACCCGCCGTGGATTGCCTTGCGTGCCGTGGATTGCCTTGCGGCCGTGGAAGACAGACTTGCAGTGGATTGCCTTGCGTGCCGTGGAAGACAGACCTGCCGTAGATTGCTTTGCGGCCGTGGAAGGCAGACTTGCAGTGGATTGCCTTGCGTGCCGTGGAAGACAGACCCGCCGTGGATCGCCTTGCGTGCCGTGGAAGACAGACCCGCCGTGGACTGCCTTGCGTGCCGTGGAAGGCACACCCGCCGTGGATTGCCTTGCGTACCGTGGAAGGCACACCCGCCGTGGATTGCCTTGCGTGCCGTGGAAGACAGACCTGCCGTGGATTGTCTTGCGTGACGTGGAAGACAGACCTGCCGTGGATTGCCTTGCGTGTCGTGGAAGGCACACCCGCCGTGGATTGTCTTGCGTACCATGGAAGACAGACTTGCAGTGGACTGCCTTGCGTGTCGTGGAAGGCACACCCGCCGTGGATTGCCTTGCTTGCCGTGGAAGACAGACCCGCCGTGGACTGCCTTGCGTGCCGTGGAAGGCACACCCGCCGTGGATTGCCTTGCGTACCGTGGAACACAGATCCGCCGTGGATTGCCTTGCGTGCCGTGGAAGACAGACCTGCCGTGGATTGTCTTGCGTACCATGGAAGACAGACTTGCAGTGGATTGCCTTACGTGCCGTCGAAGACAGACCTGCCGTGGATTGCCTAGCGTGCCGTGGAACACAGATCCGCCGTGGATTGCCTTGCGTGCCGTGGAAGACAGACTTGCAGTGGATTGCCATGCGTGCCGTGGAAGACATACCCGCCGTGGACTGCCTTGCGTGCCGTGGAAGGCACACCCGCCGTGGATTGCCTTGCGTACCGTGGAACACAGATCCGCCGTGGATTGCCTTGCGTGCCGTGGAAGACAGACCTGCCGTGGATTGCCTTGCGTGCCGTGGAAGACAGACCCGCCGTGGATTGCCTTGCGTGCCGTGGAAGACAGACCTGCCGTGGATTGCCTTGCGTGCCGTGGAAGACAGACCTGCCGTGGATTGCCTTGCGTGCCGTGGAAGACACACCCGCCGTGGATTGCCTTGCGTGCCGTGGAAGACAGACCCGCCGTGGATTGCCTTGCGTGCCGTGGAAGACAGACCTGCCGTGGATTGTCTTGCGTGCCGTGGAAGACAGACCTGCCGTGGATTGTCTTGCGTGCCGTGGAAGACAGACCTGCCGTGGATTGTCTTGCGTGCCGTGGAAGACAGATCCGCCGTGGATTGCCTTGCGTGCCGTGGAAGACAGATCCGCCGTGGATTGCCTTGCGTGCCGTGGAAGACAGACTTGCAGTGGATTGCCTTACGTGCCGTAGATTGCCTTGCGTACCGTGGAAGGCACACCCGCCGTGGATTGCCTTGCGTGCCGTGGAAGACAGACCTGCCGTGGATTACGTTGCGGCCGTGGAAGGCAGGCCCGCAGTGGATTGCCTTGCGTGCCGTGGAAGCCAGACCTGCCGTGGATTGTCTTGCGTGCCGTGGAAGACAGATCCGCCGTGGCTTGCCTTGCGTGCCGTGGAAGACAGATCCGCCGTGGATTGCCTTGCTTGCCGTGGAAGACAGACCCGCCGTGGACTGTTTTGCGTGCCGTGGAAGGCACACCCGCCGTGGGTTGCCTAGCGTGCCGTGGAAGACAGACCTGCCGTAGATTGCGTTGCGGCCGTGGAAGACAGACCTGCCGTGGATTGTCTTCCGTGCCGTGGAACACAGATCCGCCGTGGATTGCCTTGCGTGCCGTGGAAGACAGCCCTGCCGTGGGTTGTCCTGCGTGCCGTGGAAGACAGATCCGCCGTGGATTGCCTTGCGTGCCGTGGAAGACAGACCGGCCGAGGATTGCCTAGGGTGCCGTGGAAGACAGACCCGCCGTGGATTGCCTTGCGTGCCGTGGATTGCCTTGCGGCCGTGGAAGACAGACTTGCAGTGGATTGCCTTGCGTGCCGTGGAAGACAGACCTGCCGTAGATTGCGTTGCGGCCGTGGAAGACGGACCTGCCGTGGACTGCCTTGCGTGCCGTAGATTGCTTTGCGTGCCGGGGAAGGCACACCCGCCGTGGATTGCCTTGCGGGCCGGGGGAGACAGAGCTGCCGGGGATGGTCTTGCGTACCATGGAAGACAGACTTGCCGTGGATTGCCTTGCGTGCCGTGGAAGACAGACCTGCCGTAGATTGCGTTGCGGCCGTGGAAGACAGACCGGCCGAGGATTGCCTAGGGTGCCGTGGAAGACAGACCTGCCGTGGATTACGTTGCGGCCGTGGAAGACAGGCCCCCCGTGGATTGCCTTGCGTGCCGTGGAAGACAGACCCGCCGTGGATTGCCTTGCGTGCCGTGGAAGACAGACCCGCCGTGGATTGCCTTTGCGTAGCCGTGGAAGGCACACCCGCCGTGGATTGCCTTGCGTGCCGTGGAAGACAGACCTGCCGTGGATTGTCTTGCGTACCATGGAAGACAGACTTGCAGTGGATTGCCTTGCGTGCCGTGGAAGACAGACCTGCCATGGATTGTCTTGCGTGCCGTGGAAGACAGATCCGCCGTGGATTGCCTTGCGTGCCGTGGAAGACAGATCCGCCGTGGATTGCCTTGCGTGCCGTGGAAGGCACACCCGCCGTGGATTGCCTTGCGTACCGTAGAAGGCACACCCGCCGTGGATTGCCTTGCGTGCCGTGGAAGACAGACTTGCAGTGGATTGCCATGCGTGCCGTGGAAGACAGACCTGCCGTGGATTGCGTTGCTGCCGTGGAAGACAGACCCGCCGTGGACTGCCTTGCGTGCCGTGGAAGGCACACCCGCCGTGGATTGCCTTGCGTGCCGTGGAAGACAGACCTGCCGTGGATTGTCTTGCGTGCCGTGGAAGACAGATCCGCCGTGGATTGCCTTGCTTGCCGTGGAAGACCGACCCGCCGTGGTCTGCCTTGGGTGCCGTGGAAGGCAGATCCGCCGTGGATTGCCTTACGTGCCGTCGAAGACAGACCTGCCGTGGATTGCCTTGCGTGCCGTGGAAGACAGATCCGCCGTGGATTGCCTTGCGTGCCGTGGGAGACAGATCCGCCGTGGATTGCCTTGCGTGCCGTGGAAGACAGACCTGCCGTGGATTGCCTAGCGTGCCGTGGAACACAGACCCGCCGTGGACTGCCTTGCGTGCCGTAGATTGCTTTGCGTGCCGTGGAAGGCACACCCGCCGTGGATTGCCTTGCGTGCCGTGGAAGACAGACCTGCCGTGGATTGTCTTGCGTACCATGGAAGACAGACTTGCAGTGGATTGCCTTGCGTGCCGTGGAAGACAGACCTGCCGTGGATTGTCTTGCGTACCGTGGAAGGCACACCCGCCGTGGATTGCCTTGCGTGCCGTGAAAGACAGATCCGCCGTGGATTGCCTTGCGTGCCGTGGAAGACAGATCCGCCGTGGATTGCCTTGCTTGCCGTGGAAGACATACCCGCCGTGGATTGCCTTGCGTGCCGTGGAAGACAGATCCGCCGTGGATTGCCTTGCGTGCCGTGGAAGACAGACCTGCCGTGGATTGCCTTGCGTGCCGTGGAAGACAGACCTGCCGTGGATTGCCTTGCGTGCCGTGGAAGACAGACCCGCCGTGGATTGCCTTGCGTGCCGTGGAAGACAGACCGCCGTGGATTGCCTTGCGTGCCGTGGAAGACAGACCCGCCGTGGATTGCCTTGCGTGCCGTGGAAGACAGACCTGCCGTGGATTGTCTTGCGTGCCGTGGAAGACAGACTTGCAGTGGATTGCCTTGCGTGCCGTGGAAGACAGACCCGCCGTGGATTGCCTTGCGTGCCGTGGAAGGCACACCCGCCGTGGATTGCCTTGCGTGCCGTGGAAGACAGACCTGCCGTGGATTGCCTTGCGTACCGTGGAAGGCAGACCCGCCGTGGATTGCCTTGCGTGCCGTGGAAGACAGACCCGCCGTGGATTGCCTTGCGTGCCGTGGAAGACAGACCTGCCGTGGATTGCCTTGCGTGCCGTGGAAGACAGACCTGCCGTGGATTGCCTTGCGTGCCGTGGAAGACAGACCCGCCGTGGATTGTCTTGCGTGCCGTGGAAGACAGATCCGCCGTGGATTGCCTTGCGTGCCGTGGAAGGCACACCCGCCGTGGATTGCCTTGCGTGCCGTGGAAGACAGACTTGCAGTGGATTGCCTTACGTGCCGTCGAAGACAGACCTGCCGTGGATTGCCTAGCGTGCCGTGGAAGACAGATCCGCCGTGGATTGCCTTGCGTGCCGTGGAAGACAGATCCGCCGTGGATTGCCTTGCTTGCCGTGGAAGACAGACCCGCCGTGGACTGCCTTGCGTGCCGTGGAAGGCACACCCGCCGTGGATTGCCTTGCGTACCGTGGAAGGCACACCCGCCGTGGATTGCCTTGCGTGCCGTGGAAGACAGACCTACCGTGGATTGTCTTGCGTGCCGTGGAAGACAGACCCGCCGTGGATTGCCTTGCGTGCCGTGGAAGACAGACCTACCGTGGATTGTCTTGCGTGCCGTGGAAGACAGATCCGCCGTGGATTGCCTTGCGTGCCGTGGAAGACAGATCCGCCGTGGATTGCCTTGCGTGCCGTGGAAGACAGATCCGCCGTGGATTGCCTTGCTTGCCGTGGAAGACAGACCCGCCGTGGACTGCCTTGCGTGCCGTGGAAGGCACACCCGCCGTGGATTGCCTTGCGTACCGTGGAAGGCACACCCGCCGTGGATTGCCTTGCGTGCCGTGGAAGACAGACCTGCCGTGGATTGTCTTGCGTGCCGTGGAAGACAGATCCGCCGTGGATTGCCTTGCGTGCCGTGGAAGACAGACCTGCCATGGATTGTCTTGCGTGACGTGGAAGACAGACCTGCCGTGGATTGTCTTGCGTAACGTGGAAGACAGACTTGCAGTGGATTGCCTTGCATGCCGTGGAAGACATACCCGCCGTGGACTGCCTTGCGTGCCGTGGAAGGCACACCCGCCGTGGATTGCCTTGCGTACCGTGGAACACAGATCCGCCGTGGATTGCCTTGCGTGCCGTGGAAGACAGACTTGCAGTGGATTGCCATGCGTGCCGTGGAAGACAGACCCGCCGTGGACTGCCTTGCGTGCCGTGGAAGGCACACCCGCCGTGGATTGCCTTGCGTACCGTGGAAGGCACACCCGCCGTGGATTGCCTTGCGTGCCGTGGAAGACAGACCTGCCGTGGATTGTCTTGCGTGCCGTAGAAGACAGACCTGCCGAGGATTGCCTAGCGTGCCGTGGAACACAGATTCGCCGTGGATTGCCTTGCGTGCCGTGGAAGGCACACCCGCCGTGGATTGCCTTGCGTACCGTGGAAGGCACACCCGCCGTGGATTGCCTTGCGTGCCGTGGAAGACAGGCTTGCAGTGGATTGCCTTACGTGCCGTAGAAGACAGACCTGCCGTGGATTGCCTAGCGTGCCGTGGAACACAGATCCGCCGTGGATTGCCTCGCGTGCCGGTGAAGACAGACCTGCTGTGGATTGCCTTGCGTGCCGTCGAAGACAGACCTGCCGTAGACTGCCTTGCGTGCCGTGGAAGGCACAACCGCCGTGGATTGCCTTGCGTACCGTGGAAGGCACACCCGCCGTGGATTGCCTTGCGTGCCGTGGAAGACAGATCCGCCGTGGCTTGCCTTGCGGCCGTGGAAGACAGACCTGCCGTGGATTGTCTTGCGTGCCGTGGAAGACAGATCCGCCGTGGATTGCCTTGCGTGCCGTGGAAGACAGATCCGCCGTGGATTGCCTTGCTTGCCGTGGAAGACATACCCGCCGTGGACTGCCGTGGAAGACAGACCTGCCGTGGATTGTCTTGCGTACCATGGAAGATTGACTTGCAGTGGATTGCCTTGCGTGCCGTGGAAGACAGACCTGCCGTGGATTGTCTAGCGTGCCGTGGAGGACAGATCCGCCGTGGATTGCCTTGCGTGCCGTGGAAGGCACACCCGCCGTGGATTGCCTTGCGTGCCGTGGAAGACAGACCTGCCGTGGATTGTCTTGCGTGCCGTGGAAGACAGACTTGCCGTGGATTGCCTTGCGTGCCGTGGAAGACAGACCTGCCGTGGATTGCCTTGCGTGCCGTGGAAGACAGACCCGCCGTGGATTGCCTTGCGTGCCGTGGAAGACAGACCTGCCGTGGATTGCCTTGCGTGCCGTGGAAGACAGACCCGCCGTGGATTGCCTTGCGTGCCGTGGAAGACAGACCTGCCGTGGATTGTCTAGCGTGCCGTGGAGGACAGATCCGCCGTGGATTGCCTTGCGTGCCGTGGAAGACAGATCCGCCGTGGATTGCCTTGCGTGCCGTGGAAGGCACACCCGCCGTGGATTGCCTTGCGTACCGTAGAAGGCACACCCGCCGTGGATTGCCTTGCGTACCGTGGAAGGCACACCCGCCGTGCATTGCCTTGCGTGCCGTGGAAGACAGACCTGCCGTGGATTGTCTTGCGTGCCGTGGATGACAGACCCGCCGTGGATTGCCTTGCGTGCCGTGGAAGACAGACCTGCCGTAGATTGCGTTGCGGCCGTGGAAGACAGACCTGCCGTGGACTGCCTTGCGTACCGTGGAAGGCACACCCGCCGTGGATTGCCTTGCGTGCCGTGGAAGACAGACCCGCCGTGGATTGCCTTGCGTGCCGTGGAAGACAGACCTGCCGTGGATTGCCTTGCGTGCCGTGGAAGACAGACCTGCCGTGGATTGTCTTGCGTGCCGTGGAAGACAGATCCGCCGTGGATTGCCTTGCTTGCCGTGGAAGACAGACCCGCCGTGGACTGCCTTGCGTGCCGTGGAAGGCACACCCGCCGTGGATTGCCTTGCGTGCCGTGGAAGACAGACCTGCCGTGGATTGTCTTGTGTACCGTGGAAGACAGACTTGCAGTGGATTGCCTTGCGTGCCGTGGAAAACAGACCTGCCGTGGATTGCCTTGCGTGCCGTGGAAGGCACACCCGCCGTGGATTGCCTTGCGTGCCGTGGAAGACAGACCTGCCGTGGAATGCCTTGCGTGCCGTGGAAGACAGACCTGCCGTGGATTGTCTTGCGTACCGTGGAAGACAGACTTGCAGTGGATTGCCATGCGTGCCGTGGAAAACAGACCTGCCGTGGATTGCGTTGCGTGCCGTAGATTGCTTTGCGTGCCGTGGAAGGCACACCCGCCGTGGAATGCCTTGCGTGCCGTGGAAGACAGACCTGCCGTGGATTGTCTTGCGTGCCGTGGAAGACAGACCTGCCGTAGATTGCTTTGCGTGCCGTGGAAGGCACACCCGCCGTGGAATGCCTTGCGTGCCGTGGAAGACAGAGCCTTGCGTGCCGTAGATTGCTTTGCGTGCCGTGGAAGGCACACCCGCCGTGGAATGCCTTGCGTGCCGTGGAAGACAGACCTGCCGTGGATTGCCTTGCGTGCCGTGGAAGACAGACCTGCCGTGGATTGCCTTGCGTGCCGTGACATCCGCCGTGGATTGCCTTGCGTGCCGTGGAAGGCACACACCCGCCGTGGATTGCCTTGCGTGCCGTGGAAGACAGACCTGCCATGGATTGTCTTGCGTGCCGTGGAAGACAGAGCCGCCGTGGATTGCCTTGCTTGCCGTGGAAGACAGGCCCGCCGTGGATTGCCTTGCGTGCCGTGGAAGGCACACCTGCCGTGGATTGCCTTGCGTGCCGTGGAAGACAGACCTGCCGTGGATTGCCTTGCGTGCCGTGGAAGACAGACTTGCCGTGGATTGCCTTACGTGCCGTCGAAGACAGACCTGCCGTGGATTGCCTAGCGTGCCGTGGAAGACAGATCCGCCGTGGATTGCCTTGCGTGCCGTGGAAGACAGATCCGCCGTGGATTGCCTTGCTTGCCGTGGAAGACAGACCCGCCGTGGACTGCCTTGCGTGCCGTGGAAGGCACACCCGCCGTGGATTGCCTTGCGTACCGTAGAAGGCACACCCGCCGTGGATTGCCTTGCGTGCCGTGGAAGACAGACCTGCCCTGGGTTGTCTTGCGTGCCGTGGAAGACAGATCCGCCGTGGCTTGCCTTGCGTGCCGTGGAAGACAGATCCGCCGGGGATTGCCTTGCGTACCGTGGAAGACAGACCCGCCGTGGATTGCGGGGCGTGCCGTGGAAGGCACACCCGCCGTGGACTGCTCTGGGTGCCGTGGAAGACAGACCTACCGCGGATTGCCTTGCGTGCCGTGGAAGACAGACCTGCCGTGGATTGCCTTGCTTGCCGTGGAAGACAGACCCGCCGTGGACTGCCTTGCGTGCCGTGGAAGACAGACCTGCCGTGGATTGCCTTGCGTACCATGGAAGACATCCCCGCCGTGGACTGCCTTGCGTGCGGTGGGAGGCGCACCCGCCGTGGATTGCCTTGCGTGCCGTGGAAGACAGACCTGCCAGGGATTGTCTTGCGTGACGTGGAAGGCACACCCGCCGTGGATTGCCTTGCGTGCCGTGGAAGGCACACCCGCCGTGGATTGCCTTGCGTGCCGTGGAAGACATACCTGCCGTGGATTGTCTTGCGTGCCGTGGAAGACAGATCCGTCGTGGATTGCCTTGCGTTCCGTGGAAGTCAGATCCGCCGTGGATTGCCTTGCTTGCCGTGGAAGACAGACCTGCCGTGGATTGCCTTGCGTACCGTAGAAGGCACACCCGCCGTGGATTGCCTTGCGGCCGTGGAAGACAGACCTGCCGTGGGTTGTCTTGCGTGCCGTGGAAGACAGATCCGCCGTGGATTGCCTTGCGTGCCGTGGAAGACAGATCCGCCATGGATTGCCTTGCGTACCGTGGAAGGCACACCCGCCGTGGATTGCCGTGCGTGCCGTGGAAGACAGGCCTGCCGTGGATTGCCTTGCGGCCGTGGAAGACAGACTTGCAGTGGATTGCCTTGCGTGCCGTGGAAGACAGATCCGCCGTGGATTGCCTTGCGTGCCGTGGAAGACAGATCCGCCGTGGATTGCCTTGCTTGCCGTGGAAGACAGACCCGCCATGGACTGCCTTGCGTGTCGTGGAACACAGGTCCGCCGTGGATTGCCTTGCGTGCCGTGGAAGACAGACTTGCCGTGGATTGCCTTGCGTGCCGTGGAAGACAGACCTGCCGTGGATTGCCTTGCGGCCGTGGAAGACAGACTTGCAGTGGATTGCCTTGCGTGCCGTGGAAGACAGACCTGCCGTAGATTGCGTTGCGGCCGTGGAAGACAGACCTGCCGTGGACTGCCTTGCGTGCCGTGGAAGGCACACCCGCCGTGGATTGCCTTGCGTGACGTGGAAGACAGACCTGCCGTGGATTGTCTTGCGTACCGTGGAAGACAGACTTGCAGTGGATTGCCTTGCATGCCGTGGAAGACATACCCGCCGTGGACTGCCTTGCGTGCCGTGGAAGGCACACCCGCCGTGGATTGCCTTGCGTACCGTGGAAGGCACACCCGCCGTGGATTGCCTTGCGTGCCGTGGAAGACAGACCTGCCGTGGATTGTCTTGCGTGCCGTGGAAGACAGATCCGCCGTGGATTGCCTTGCGTGCCGTGGAAGACAGATCCGCCGTGGATTGCCTTGCTTGCCGTGGAAGACAGACCCGCCGTGGACTGCCTTGCGTGCCGTGGAAGACATACCCGCCGTGGACTGCCTTGTGTGCCGTGGAAGGCACACCCGCCGTGGATTGCGTTGCGGCCGTGGAAGACAGACCTTCCGTGGGTTGCCTTGCGTGCCGTGGAAGACAGACCCGCCGTGGATTGCATTGTGTGCCGTGGAAGACAGATCCGCCGTGGATTGCCTTGCGTGCCGTGGAAGACAGATCCGCCGTGGATTGCCTTGCTTGCCGTGGAAGACAGACCCGCCGTGGACTGCCTTGCGTGCCGTGGAAGGCACACCCGCCGTGGATTGCCTTGCGTACCGTGGAAGGCACACCCGCCGTGGATTGCCTTGCGTGCCGTGGAAGACAGACCTGCCGTAGATTGCGTTGCGGCCGTGGAAGACAGACCGGCCGAGGATTGCCTAGGGTGCCGTGGAAGACAGACCTGCCGTGGATTACGTTGCGGCCGTGGAAGACAGACCCGCCGTGGATTGCCTTGCGTGCCGTGGATTGCCTTGCGGCCGTGGAAGACAGACTTGCAGTGGATTGCCTTGCGTGCCGTGGAAGACAGACCTGCCGTAGATTGCGTTGCGGCCGTGGAAGACAGACCTGCCGTGGATTGCCTTGCGTACCGTGGAAGGCACACCCGCCGTGGATTGCCTTGCGTGCCGTGGAAGACAGACCTGCCGTGGATTGTCTTGCGTGCCGTGGAAGACAGATCCGCCGTGGATTGCCTTGCGTGCCGTGGAAGACAGACCTGCCATGGATTGTCTTGCGTGACGTGGAAGACAGACCTGCCGTGGATTGTCTTGCGTAACGTGGAAGACAGACTTGCAGTGGATTGCCTTGCATGCCGTGGAAGACATACCCGCCGTGGACTGCCTTGCGTGCCGTGGAAGGCACACCCGCCGTGGATTGCCTTGCGTACCGTGGAACACAGATCCGCCGTGGATTGCCTTGCGTGCCGTGGAAGACAGACTTGCAGTGGATTGCCATGCGTGCCGTGGAAGACAGACCTGCCGTGGATTGCGTTGCGGCCGTGGAAGACAGACCCGCCGTGGATCGCCTTGCGTGCCGTAGATTGCTTTGCGTGCCGTGGAAGGCACACCCGCCGTGGAATGCCTTGCGTGACGTGGAAGACAGACCTGCCGTGGGTTGTCTTGCGTACCGTGGAAGACAGATTTGCAGTGGATTGCCTTGCGTACCATGGAATACAGATTTGCAGTGGATTGCCTTGCGTGCCGTGGAAGACAGACCTGCCATGGATTGTCTTGCGTACCATGGAAGACAGACTTGCAGTGGACTGCCTTGCGTGTCGTGGAAGGCACACCCGCCGTGGATTGCCTTGCGTACCGTGGAAGACGGACCTGCCGTGGATTGTCTTGGGTGCCGTGGAAGACAGACCCGCCGTGGATTGCCTTGCGTACCGTGGAAGGCACACCCGCCGTGGATTGCCTTGCGTGCCGTGGAAGACAGACCTGCCGTGGATTGCCTTGCTTGCCGTGGAAGACAGACCCGCCGTGGACTGCCTTGCGTGCCGTGGAAGGCACACCCGCCGTGGATTGCCTTGCGTGCCGTTGAAGACATACCCGCCGTGGATTGCCTTGCGTGCCGTGGAAGACAGACCTGCCGTGGATTGCCTTGCGTGCCGTGGAAGACAGATCCGCCGTGGATTGCCTTGCGTGCCGTGGAAGACAGATCCGCCGTGGATTGCCTTGCCGTGCCGAAGACAGACTTGCCGTGGATTGCCTTTGCGTGCCGTGGAAGGCACACCCGCCGTGGAATGCCTTGCGTGCCGTGGAAGACAGACCTGCCGTGGATTGTCTTGCGTACCGTGGAAGACAGACTTGCAGTGGATTGCCTTGCGTGCCGTGGAAGACAGATCCGCCGTGGATTGTCTTGCGTGCCGTGGAAGACAGATCCGCCGTGGATTGCCTTGCGTGCCGTGGAAGGCACACCCGCCGTGGATTGCCTTGCGTGCCGTGGAAGACATACCTGCCGTGGATTGTCTTGCGTGCCGTGGAAGACAGATCCGCCGTGGATTGCCTTGCGTGCCGTGGAAGACAGATCCGCCGTGGGTTGCCTTGTGTGCCGTGGAAGGCACACCCGCCGCGGATTGCCTTGCGTACCGTGGAAGGCACACCCGCCGTGGATTGCCTTGCGTGCCGTGGAAGACAGACCTGCCGTGGATTGTCTTGCGTGCCGTGGAAGACAGATCCGCCGTGGATTGCCTTGCGTGCCGTGGAAGACAGATCCGCCGTGGATTGCCTTGCTTGCCGTGGAAGACAGACCCGCCGTGGATTGCCTTGCGTGCCGTGGAAGGCACACCCGCCGTGGATTGCCTTGCGTACCGTGGAAGGCACACCTGCCATGGATTGCGTTGCGGCCGTGGAAGACAGACCTTCCGTGGATTGCCTTGCGTGCCGTGGAAGACAGACCCGCCGTGGATTGCCTTGTGTGCCGTGGATTGCCTTGCGGCCGGTGAAGACAGACTTGCAGTGGATTGCCTTGCGTGCCGTGGATTGCCTTGCGGCCGTGGAAGACAGATCCGCCGTGGATTGCCTTGCTTGCCGTGGAAGACAGACCCGCCGTGGACTGCCTTGCGTGCCGTGGAAGGCACACCCGCCGTGGATTGCCTTGCGTACCGTAGAAGGCACACCCGCCGTGGATTGCCTTGCGGCCGTGGAAGACAGACCCGCCGTGGGTTGCCTAGCGTGCCGTGGAAGACAGACCTGCCGTAGATTGCGTTGCGGCCGTGGAAGACAGACCGGCCGAGGATTACGTTGCGGCCGTGGAAGACAGACCCGCCGTGGATTGCCTTGCGTGCCGTGGAAGACAGACCTGCCGTGGATTGCCTTGCGTGCCGTGGAAGACAGACCCGCCGTGGATTGCCTTGCGTGCCGTGGAAGACAGACCCGCCGTGGATTGCCTTGCGTGCCGTGGAAGACAGACCTGCCGTGGATTGCCTTGGGTGCCGTGGAAGACAGACCTGCCGTGGATTGCCTTGCGTGCCGTGGAAGACAGACCCGCCGTGGATTGCCTTGCGTGCCGTGGATTGCCTTGCGTGCCGTGGAAGACAGACTTGCAGTGGATTGCCATGCGTGCCGTGGAAGACAGACCTGCCGTGGATTGCGTTGCTGCCGTGGAAGACAGACCCGCCGTGGATCGCCTTGCGTGCCGTGGAAGACAGATCCGCCGTGGATTGCCTTGCTTGCCGTGGAAGACATACCCGCCGTGGATTGCCTTGCGTGCCGTGGAAGACAGACCTGCCGTGGGTTGTCTTGCGTGCCGTGGAAGACAGATCCGCCGTGGATTGCCTTGCGTGCCGTGGAAGACAGATCCGCCGTGGATTGCCTTGCTTGCCGTGGAAGGCACACCCGCCGTGGATTGCCTTGCGTGCCGTGGAAGACAGGCCTGCCGTGGATTGTCTTGCGTACCATGGAAGACAGACTTGCAGTGGATTGCCTTACGTGCCGTCGAAGACAGACCTGCCGTGGATTGCCTAGCGTGCCGTGGAACACAGATCCGCCGTGGATTGCCTTGCGTGCCGTGGAAGGCACACCCGCCGTGGAATGCCTTGCGTGCCGTGGAAGACAGACCTGCCGTGGATTGTCTTGCGTACCGTGGAAGACAGACTTGCAGTGGATTGCCTTGCATGCCGTGGAAGACATACCCGCCGTGGATTGCCTTGCGTGCCGTAGATTGCTTTGCGTGCCGTGGAAGGCACACCCGCCGTGGAATGCCTTGCGTGCCGTGGAAGACAGACCTGCCGTGGATTGTCTTGCGTGCCGTGGAAGACAGATCCGCCGTGGATTGCCTTGCGTGCCGTAGATTGCTTTGCGTGCCGTGGAAGGCACACCCGCCGTGGAATGCCTTGCGTGCCGTGGAAGACAGACCTGCCGTGGATTGTCTTGCGTGCCGTGGAAGACAGATCCGCCGTGGATTGCCTTGCGTGCCGTGGAAGGCACACCCGCCGTGGATTGCCTTGCGTGCCGTGGAAGACAGACCTGCCGTGGATTGTCTTGCGTGCCGTGGAAGACAGATCCGCCGTGGATTGCCTTGCGTGCCGTGGAAGGCACACCCGCCGTGGATTGCCTTGCGTGCCGTGGAAGACAGACCTGTCGTGGATTGTCTTGCGTGCCGTGGAAGACAGATCCGCCGTGGATTGCCTTGCGTGCCGTGGAAGACAGATCCGCCGTGGATTGCCTTGCTTGCCGTAGATTGCTTTGCGTGCCGTGGAAGGCACACCCGCCCTGGAATGCCTTGCGTGCCGTGGAAGACAGACCTGCCGTGGATTGTCTTGCGTACCGTGGAAGGCACACCCGCCGTGGATTGCCTTGCGTGCCGTGAAAGACAGACCTGCCGTGGATTGTCTTGTGTACCATGGAAGACAGACTTGCAGTGGATTGCCTTGCGTGCCGGTGAAGACAGACCTGCCGTAGATTGCGTTGCGGCCGTGGAAGACAGACCTGCCGTGGACTGCCTTGCGTGCCGTGGAAGGCACACCCGCCGTGGATTGCCTTGCGTACCGTGGAAGGCACACCCGCCGTGGATTGCCTTGCGTGCCGTGGAAGACAGACCTGCCGTGGATTGTCTTGCGTGCCGTGGAAGACAGATCCGCCGTGGATTGCCTTGCGTGCCGTGGAAGACAGATCCGCCGTGGATTGCCTTGCGTGCCGTGGAAGACAGACCTGCTGTGGATTGCCTTGCGTGCCGTCGAAGACAGACCTGCCGTAGACTGCCTTGCGTACCGTGGAAGGCACACCCGCCGTGGATTGCCTTGCGTGCCGTGGAAGACAGATCCGCCGTGGATTGCCTTGCGTGCCGTGGGAGACAGATCCGCCGTGGATTGCCTTGCTTGCCGTGGAAGACAGACCCGCCGTGGACTGTTTTGCGTGCCGTGGAAGGCACACCCGCCGTGGATTGCCTTGCGTACCGTGGAAGACAGACCTGCCGTGGATTGTCTTGTGTACCATGGAAGACAGACTTGCAGTGGATTGCCTTGCGTGCCGGTGAAGACAGACCTGCTGTGGATTGCCTTGCGTGCCGTCGAAGACAGACCTGCCGTGGACTGCCTTGCGTGCCGTGGAAGGCACACCCGCCGTGGATTGCCTTGCGTACCGTGGAAGGCACACCCGCCGTGGATTGCCTTGCGTGCCGTGGAAGACAGACCTGCCGTGGATTGTCTTGCGTGCCGTGGAAGACAGATCCGCCGTGGATTGCCTTGCGTGCCGTGGAAGACAGATCCGCCGTGGATTGCCTTGCTTGCCGTGGAAGACAGACCCGCCGTGGACTGCCTTGCGTGCCGTGGAAGGCACACCCGCCGTGGATTGCCTTGCGTACCGTGGAAGGCACACCCGCCGTGGATTGCCTTGCGTGCCGTGGAAGACAGACCTGCCGTGGATTGTCTTGCGTGCCGTGGAAGACAGATCCGCCGTGGATTGCCTTGCGTGCCGTGGAAGACAGATCCGCCGTGGATTGCCTTGCTTGCCGTGGAAGACAGACCCGCCGTGGATTGCCTTGCGTGCCGTGGAAGGCACACCCGCCGTGGATTGCCTTGCGTACCGTGGAAGGCACACCCGCCGTGGATTGCCTTGCGTGCCGTGGAAGACAGACCTGCCGTGGATTGTCTTGCGTACCATGGAAGACAGACTTGCAGTGGATTGCCTTGCGTGCCGTGGAAGACAGACCTGCCGTGGATTGTCTAGCGTGCCGTGGAGGACAGATCCGCCGTGGATTGCCTTGCGTGCCGTGGAAGACAGATCCGCCGTGGATTGCCTTGCGTGCCGTGGGAGACAGATCCGCCGTGGATTGCCTTGCTTGCCGTGGAAGACAGACCCGCCGTGGACTGTTTTGCGTGCCGTGGAAGACACACCCGCCGTGGATTGCCTTGCGTGCCGTGGAAGACAGACCTGCCGTGGATTGCCTTGCGTGCCGTGGAAGGCACATCCGCCGTGGAATGCCTTGCGTGCCGTGCCGTAAATTGCTTTGCGTGCCGTGGAAGGCACACCCGCCGTGGAATGCCTTGCACGCCGTGGAAGACAGACCTGCCGTGGATTGTCTTGCGTGCCGTGGAAGACAGATCCGCCGTGGATTGCCTTGCGTGCCGTGGAAGACAGACCCGCCGTGGACTGCCTTGCGTGCCGTGGAAGGCACACCCGCCGTGGATTGCCTTGCGTGCCGTGGAAGACAGACTTGCAGTGGATTGCCATGCGTGCCGTGGAAGACAGACCTGCAGTGGATTGCCTTGCATGCCGTGGAAGACATACCCGCCGTGGACGGCCTTGCGTGCCGTGGAAGGCACACCCGCCGTGGATTGCCTTGCGTGCCGTGGAAGACAGATCCGCCGTGGATTGCCTTGCGTGCCGTGGAAGACAGACTTGCAGTGGATTGCCTTACGTGCCGTCGAAGACAGACCTGCCGTGGATTGCCTAGCGTGCCGTGGAACACAGATCCGCCGTGGATTGCCTTGCGTGCCGTGGAAGGCACACCCGCCGTGGATTGCCTTGCGTGCCGTGGAAGACAGACCTGCCGTGGATGCCCTTGCGTGGCGTGGAGGCCAGACCTGCCGTGGATTGCCTTGCGTGCCGTGGAAGACAGATCCGCCGTGGATTGCCTTGCGTGCCGTGGAAGGCACACCCGCCGTGGATTGCCTTGCGTGCCGTGGAGGACAGACCTGCCGTAGATTGTCTTGCGTGCCGTGGAAGACAGACCTGCCGTGGATTGCCTTGCGTACCGTGGAAGGCACACCCGCCGTGGATTGCCTTGCGTGCCGTGGAAGACAGACCTGCCGTGGATTGTCTTGCGTACCATGGAAGACAGATTTGCAGTGGATTGCCTTGCGTGCCGTGGAAGACAGACCTGCCGTGGACTGCCTTGCGTGCCGTGGAAGACAGATCCGCCGTGGATTGCCTTGCGTGCCGTGGAAGACAGATCCGCCGTGGATTGCCTTGCGTGCCGTGGAAGACAGATCCGCCGTGGATTGCCTTGCTTGCCGTGGAAGACAGACCCGCCGTGGACTGCCTTGCGTGCCGTGGAAGGCACACCCGCCGTGGATTGCCTTGCGTACCGTGGAAGGCACACCCGCCGTGGATTGCCTTGCGTGCCGTGGAAGACAGACCTGCCGTGGATTGTCTTGCGTACCATGGAAGACAGACTTGCAGTGGATTGCCTTACGTGCCGTCGAAGACAGACCTGCCGTGGATTGCCTAGCGTGCCGTGGAAGACAGATCCGCCGTGGATTGCCTTGCGTGCCGTGGAAGACAGATCCGCCGTGGATTGCCTTGCGTACCGTGGAAGGCACACCCGCCGTGGATTGCCTTGCGTGCCGTGGAAGACAGACCTGCCGTGGATTGTCTTGCGTGCCGTGGAAGACAGATCCGCCGTGGATTGCCTTGCGTGCCGTGGAAGACAGATCCGCCGTGGATTGCCTTGCTTGCCGTGGAAGACAGACCCGCCGTGGACTGCCTTGCGTGCCGTGGAAGGCACACCCGCCGTGGATTGCCTTGCGTACCGTGGAAGGCACACCCGCCGTGGATTGCCTTGCGTGCCGTGGAAGACAGACCTGCCGTGGATTGCCTTGCGTGCCGTGGAAGACAGACCCGCCGTGGATTGCCTTGTGTGCCGTGGAAGACAGATCCGCCGTGGATTGCCTTGCGTGCCGTGGAAGGCACACCCGCCGTGGATTGCCTTGCGTACCGTGGAAGGCACACCCGCCGTGGATTGCCTTGCGTGCCGTGGAAGACAGACCTGCCGTGGATTGTCTTGCGTACCATGGAAGACAGACTTGCAGTGGATTGCCTTACGTGCCGTCGAAGACAGACCTGCCGTGGATTGCCTAGCGTGCCGTGGAACACAGATCCGCCGTGGATTGCCTTGCGTGCCGTGGAAGGCACACCCGCCGTGGATTGCCTTGCGTGCCGTGGAAGACAGACCTGCCGTGGATTGTCTTGCGTACCGTGGAAGACAAACCCGCCGTGGATTGCCTTGCTTGCCGTGGAAGACAGACCTGCAGTGGATTGCCTTACGTGCCGTCGAAGACAGACCTGCCGTGGATTGCCTAGCGTGCCGTGGAACACAGACCCGCCGTGGACTGCCTTGCGTGCCGTGGAAGGCACACCCGCCGTGGATTGCCTTGCGTACCGTGGAAGGCACACCCGCCGTGGATTGCCTTGCGTGCCGTGGAAGACAGACTTGCAGTGGATTGCCTTACGTGCCGTCGAAGACAGACCTGCCGTGGATTGCCTAGCGTGCCGTGGAACACAGATCCGCCGTGGATTGCCTTGCGTGCCGTGGAAGGCACACCCGCCGTGGATTGCCTTGCGTGCCGTGGAAGACAGACCTGCCGTGGATTGTCTTGCGTACCATGGAAGACAGACTTGCAGTGGATTGCCTTACGTGCCGTCGAAGACAGACCTGCCGTGGATTGCCTAGCGTGCCGTGGAACACAGATCCGCCGTGGATTGCCTTGCGTGCCGTGGAAGGCACACCCGCCGTGGAATGCCTTGCGTGCCGTGGAAGACAGACTTGCAGTGGATTGCCCTGCATGCCGTGGAAGACATACCCGCCGTGGATTGCCTTGCGTACCGTGGAAGACAGACCCGCCGTGGATTGCCTTGCGTGCCGTGGAAGACAGACCCGCCGTGGACTGTGTTGCCTTGCGTGCCGTGGAAGGCACACCCGCCGTGGATTGCCTTGCGTGCCGTGGAAGGCACACCCGCCGTGGATTGCCTTGCGTGCCGTGGAAGACAGACTTGCCGTGGATTGTCTTGCGTACCATGGAAGACAGACTTGCAGTGGATTGCCTTACGTGCCGTCGAAGACATACCCGCCGTGGATTGCCTTGCGTGCCGTAGATTGCTTTGCGTGCCGTGGAAGGCACACCCGCCGTGGAATGCCTTGCGTGCCGTGGAAGACAGACCTGCCGTGGATTGCGTTGTGGCCGTGGAAGACAGACCCGCCGTGGATTGCCTTGCGTGCCGTAGATTGCTTTGCGTGCCGTGGAAGGCACACCCGCCGTGGAATGCCTTGCGTGCCGTGGAAGACAGATCCGCCGTGGATTGCCTTGCGTGCCGTGGAAGACAGATCCGCCGTGGATTGCCTTGCTTGCCGTGGAAGACAGACCCGCCGTGGACTGCCTTGCGTGCCGTGGAAGGCACACCCGCCGTGGATTGCCTTGCGTACCGTGGAAGGCACACCCGCCGTGGATTGCCTTGCGTGCCGTGGAAGACAGATCCGCCGTGGATTGCCTTGCTTGCCGTGGAAGACAGACCCGCCGTGGACTGTTTTGCGTGCCGTGGAAGGCACACCCGCCGTGGATTGCCTTGCGTACCGTGGAAGGCACACCCGCCGTGGATTGCCTTGCGTGCCGTGGAAGACAGACCTGCCGTGGATTGTCTTGTGTACCATGGAAGACAGACTTGCAGTGGATTGCCTTGCGTGCCGGTGAAGACAGACCTGCTGTGGATTGCCTTGCGTGCCGTCGAAGACAGACCTGCCGTGGACTGCCTTGCGTGCCGTGGAAGGCACACCCGCCGTGGATTGCCTTGCGTACCGTGGAAGGCACACCCGCCGTGGATTGCCTTGCGTGCCGTGGAAGACAGATCCGCCGTGGATTGTCTTGCTGGCCGTGGAAGACAGATCCGCCGTGGATTGCCTTGCGTGCCGTGGAAGACAGACCCGCCGTGGACTGCCTTGCGTGCCGTGGAAGTCAGATCCGCCGTTTATTGCTTTGCGTACCGTGGAAGACAGATCCGCCGTGGATCGCCTTGCTTGCCGTGGAAGACAGACCGGCTTTGGATCGCCTTGCGTGCCCGCTATGGATTGACTGGGCTTTACATGTTGCGACAAGAACCACACATACCCTCTATTTCGGAGGGGAGTTTACTCTGGTTCATCGCGTGCATGTGCGCGCGTATGATGCATCTCCTCTCCTACTGCCCCCCCCCCACATTCTCTTGTTGTCGCTCCTCTCGCTCCGCACACGCACTCAAAGGAACAAAGGAATTCCTCGCTTCAAATAGAAGGTAAATGGAGGAAACAACTTTTAAATTGTGTCCCGCGCTTTATCAAAACGACTTTAGCAGAAAAGGATTCTCATACATATTCAATAACCACAATTGTCTTGAGGGCATCCTGAAACACTTTGAGGCGTTTCCGCCAGAGAGGACCTAGAATTTGTTGTTTGCCAATTCGAGCTGTCTACAATTTCGAGTTGCAATTCAATTTAGGGCGCAATACTGACGATTAACATCAAGAGATTTCGCAAATCTCAATCAACTGCCTTCGAAATTTTGGCCTCATAATTGCGAAACAGGAAGAGTCGGAATACGCCAAATAAATCTTTTTCCATTCTCGATCAGGATTTTTTTACGGCTTTAAGTAATACGGGGACATTGAAACCATATGACGCATCTCTCCGTTTCTATAGTAGCCTGCGAGCTTAATCGTCTTTCCGCTTCTTCAAAATCCATCGTGAGATTTAGGAAGTTGATGAGAATCATCCCCAAGATGTTACGCCTCATATTACTTGTTGATGGTTGACTAAATCTCGCATATATGCATCACATAAACATATTTAGTTATAGATTCACAATAGTAACAAAATTTCGAGTGTGGATGCGGAATCGGTACGGTCCGCACCTTTTTTCCTCTCAAAACAGTCAATTAACAATTAATTTTAATCCGTTGCCTTCTGGATTTTTCTATCGTTCCGTTTGTTTTGGCTCATGCGTTCGCCTTAGGTGCCCATAAGGTCGTAAAATCGAGGAGAAAATGATGATTAAACGTTTTCACGTGCAGCCGACCGACCTGTTGTCAGCTGCATAACATTTTCTTTTGTCTTGGTTTAATCTGTTATTGGAAAATTTTCTAATGATTTCTGGGTGCGGTATGTGTAATCAAATGACGGAAACAATTATGCAAGCTTCGGGATCACCAAAAGTTGTCAAAAATCTGAAAAGACAGACGGTTGTCCCGCATATAAAGTGGGTCCAAATGTGATCGTCCGTACACGCGGTCAGCGTGCGCGTCCAGCGACGGTCGCAAAGACTATTCTCCAGCCAGCCTTCCCACGGCTGGAATAAGCTGACTTTGATATTATTCACCTCACTATTCGTTTGATATTCGTGCTTATCGATTCAGAGGTCTGAAAAGTGCATGCTAGACGGCCGCATGACACATACGCCGACCGCGTGAGCGGATCTCCTTAATCGGACAGGCTTTATGGATTTACGCATTCAGGGACGTTTTTTTTTCTGAACACGGGAAATCGTTGGGAAGCTTTTTATCGTAAATGACTTTGCAAGTTTTGTCTCAAGGGAGAGTATCAAACAACTCATTTTAGACATTTTTTTCGGTTTGAAGGAGTTCCAACGTTTGCATCCGTTCCTGGTTTGCGAATACGAGAAAAGCTCATTATTTCCTGGCTTAAGAGAAACTTATTTGAAAACCTAATTATTCATTATCCTAGAGGTGAAGTATTCGAAAAACTGACTCGTAAATTCAGTTCTCCTGGCATGAAAATTATTAGATTTTCATAAGAGATTTTTCGAATCTTCCGGGAAGTGGAATATTCGATTTTCAGAATACTCGGTCACAGAAAAAAATTGAAAATACTCATGAATTACTCGGAAATAATTCGAATATTCGGATCTCCGTTCGAATATTCGAATAAATTTCCAGAATATTCATCGGAAAGGAGTTGAGGACAACTTTTTGAATATATTCATCCATTCACAAAAAAGTAGGAGGCCTCATTTGAACCGAATCATTCATTCAAAAAATTTTAAAACGCGTTGTTCAACAAGCCCACTCATTCGAAAATCGAAATTATTCGAGTTTTGGAATACTCGATCCCTTCAGAAATTTGAATTACCCGATTTTTCAAATATTTAACTTAAAAATTCAATTTACTCCATTTTTCTTCAGAAAACTAAAATAATCAGCCTTTCGAAAATTCGACCATTGAAAAAACTTCAAAAACATCAATAAATCCTCCGATAATGATTCCAAAATTGAAATTGTGATACGAGTATTCTGATGAATTTCCCAATTTTTTCAATTGGAAATTTTTCAAATGCATCTATTCAATCGAAAAAAGATTCCCATTTTGAACCGATTATTTCATTTAAATATATTAAAAAACGCGTTGTTCAAAAAATTCTCCTTTCGGAAATTGAAATTATCCCGGTTTTGGAATATTCAATTAATTCGGAAATTTTATTGAGTTGATTTTGGGATATGCGACTCATTCGACATGTCAAATTATTTGGTTTCTTTTCGGAAAATTGAAATAAATTAATTTTTTGAATAATCGAGCGTTAAAAAAAATTTCAAATATTCTTAAGTTATTGGAAATAAGACGAAAATTTCCGAATCTCCGTATGAATTGTTCGAATTTGCATTTCATTCATTCTTTCAAAAAATATTTTAGGAGGCCCTATCTGGATTTATTTATTCATCCGAAAATTTTAAAAGCCCTTTGTTCGGAAATTTCGAAAACGCCTCATTCGAATCAATTCATTCATTTCGTAATTTGAATGAGGAACTTAATCTAAGGATTTTAATAATTCAGAAAATATTAAAACGCGTTGCTTAAAAAAATGATTCTTTTGGACATTAAAATTATTCAGGTTTTCAAATATTCAATTAATTCGGAAATTCAAATTAACCGGTTTTTCTAACATTCTATTACTTCAATAATTGAAATTATTCCATTTATCCTCGGAAAACTGGAATATTTGATTTTTCGAATATTCGGCCACCAAAAAAAAATTTTAGAATAATTTCGGATTACTTTGATTTAACTCGAGAATTTCCGATTATTCGTTTTAACTTTTCAAATATTTATTCCATTGATTCATTTGAAAAAAAATGAGCGGTCCTATATGAGTTTATTTATTTATTTATTTATTCAATACATTCGAATGATCGCGCCATTGAAAAATTAAACGGTGAAAGGAAATCCAAAAGTAATGCATCACCACGACAAGGAAAAGCTGGAACAAGCCTTAAAGATTGTGTAAACAAGTCAGCACTGGACACTGGATCAGAAAGAGAAAGGCAGGGACTCCGACGTGTTCACTTATAATGGTCTAAAATGGGTGCGTGTATCTGGAAAAAAGGCATCTGATGATTCGCAAGGTTCTGCGTCATCAATTCGAGTTTTAAAAACGTCTTGTTTGTAAATTTCAAAAAAGTGCTATTCGAATTCTTTTATTCATTCCGTCATTTTAATAAGGAATTTAATTTTTATATTTTAATAATTCGAAAAAATCTTTTACACGGCATTATTCGAATTACTCTTTCATTCAAAGTTCCCCAGAGTGGAGTGCTTCCACCAATTCTCTTTAATATTTATACGTATGAGCTTCCCTCGATTACATCCTTGAACAACATTGGCTGTTCGGCATCCGCTGATAACTTGAAATTGTATAATCCTATTCTGACCATGGTAGATTTGGAGTGTCTGCAAAAAGCTTCAAATGATGTAGTCAAATGGTCAAAGGAATGGAAGTTGCCGCTTTCCATCGAAAAGACTGAAGTCATGAAGCTTGGTAAGAGGCGAGTTAGTATATTCTATACCAGGGGTGTGCGTTAATGAAAAATATTTTTTTCGTTAAGCGTTAATCGTTAATTTTCGAGAAAAAAAACGCGTTAACCCGTTAATGCGTTAATTTTGCACTTCGTTGAAAATTTACAAAACATTACTTGACCACAACGAAAATCAAACACCGGAGGTTCCAGAAAAGTAATATACACCTTCTAATGACTTTAGCAGGACGTCGTGGAAAGCAGTAGGGCTCCAGAAGCCGTAGGCACGGCGTCGTGGGTAATATGTAGCTAGGACTTCAGATGACGTCGTCATGACGTCGTGGAAAATGGGTTGGCTTTCAGATGATGTCATGGAAAGTATAACTTAGGTTGCTAGGATGAGTCCGGGCGGAGTAAGCAGCGGAGCGGTCGGTGATGGCAAAATATAGCAGTGATAAGGAGATTTTGACTTGATAAGCCCAATAAGCCTGACCTCGACCGGCTCAAAATGAGCGGCCTAGGCTATAGGTAGGGCTTCAGATGACGTCAGCAGCACGTCATGGAAAGAAAGCAGGGCTTCAGATGACGACGTGAGGACGACGTGGAAAGTGGATAAGCGCTCAGATGGCGTCAGCAGGACGTTGTGAAAAATAGGCGTGCGTCGCGTCCTAGATAGTCAGTAGCGCTTTATGTAGAACGTGTCAGGCGTGGTAGAAACTGTGCTTCTTGTGAAGTGTGCGCCGCGTGGTGCACTGCATACAGAGCGTGTGCCGCCTGTTAGAAAGTGTGTGGCCTTCAATCCCCGCTCACAACCCTCATTTGGTAGCTTGCTCAGCCGTAGAGAAGTAGATCAGGCCTCATATTTTCCTTTTTGGAACACGAATTCGGATTCTCGATATTGGGAAGAAATAAATAAAATAGATAGAGAATGGAATGGGCACATCGAGGTCAGCTATATGCTTCACAGCAACGGAGAATTGACCGCGCCGCAAGCCGACGCGACGTACACGGCCCCAGCTTGTAAATTTGCCATCGAAGCAGATCAATCAGTACCATAATTCCACTTCAATTAACGAATTCAAATTACCGTGATTTTAGAACCTTTCCGTAAGCGTTAATCGTTAATTTTCCAGAATAAAGCGCGTTAACCCGTTAATGCGTTAACACGTTAACGTTATAACGCACAGCCCTGTTCTATACTATTGACGGTATGAAGTTGAACGAGGTCAGCGAGATTATGGACCTTGGTTTTCTTATCAAGGATGATCTTACTTCGATGATCACTGCCTTCAGGTCGCGTCCATGGCGAATAGGATGATGTACAGCGCGTTTAGAGCACTTTCTACTACCAATACAAACGTACTGACAGGTGTATAAAACGTACATACGTCCTGTAATGGGGTATGGTACGGTGGTCTTCAATCCATACAAAAAAGGATCTATCGATGCGCTGGGGAAAGTCTAGAAACTTTTACACGTACTGTGCTTATCTGGGCCAAATTCCGGTCCGCGATCGCATCTCGACACGCTTTGCGGCCGCACGCGCTCGAGTCATTCGAGTTTCCAGCGCCAAAGCCGACTCGATGTGGATTTTTATACAGTTAATTCCAATTTTATTCAGATTTCCATTCTCCAAAACCCACCTAGAGCCAACAGATAGGCGGCTGAGACGCTGGAAACTATCCCGACTTGGAAGCCCGCGGCCGCAAAGCGTGCCGAGACGCAACTGCGGACCGGAATTTGGCCCGGAGAAGCACAGTGGAGTTCTCTACAGAACATCATGGTTTCAGACTTATCTCAACGTGTGCCATGTCGCCAGAAGCGCTAAATTGGGTGTAACCACTCTAGAGCACAGGATAAGAAGGTTTGATATGACAATGATGTATAAGATCATTCGTGGGAGTGCTGGTATCAAGGCTAGCCGGCTGTTCAACCTAAAACTGTCAACCAACCAGGGGAGCGCCGGTGACATTGGGCCTTGTTGGGGCCAGGCGGAATTTAAGGCGGCGTTCAGAGTTCATTCGCGGCGCGATGTTACAATCAGCCTACGTATCGATCACGAGACGTCGTTAGGTGTTCACTGTGAAGAGGCGTGATACATTCGAAATGAAGCGCAATTAGGCGGGGATCATACCTCCAGCGACGAGCGACGCGACGCAATTTTTACCATGAATATCGACTGAAAATCGATATGCCTGATATGCACTGTCGCAGTCGCGGGTCGCGAGAAGCATCGCGTCGCCTTGCAATGCAACACGACGCGGTGGCAGACTTGTTGCTGCTTTTCTTCAGTGTTTTTTTTTTACTGAAACAACCAAGTGTAACAATGAAAGGAATAAAATAACTATATCTAGGATTACACGCGCTAAGAAGAACTCGAAAAAAAATGTTGGTATGGCTACACAAAAAAATTGTCGTTGCGTGCGCACGGAATTGCGCGTAGTCGCTCAGCGTTCACACTTGAATACCTGCCCGAAGCGATTTTCGCGTCGCACTGACATGTGCCATCGCGTCGCCCCGCGAAAACTCTGAAGGTGTCTAACTCAGGAATTTCTGAACAAGTTACCTGAGACTTTGACGCAAGTTGCGTGATGGCTTAACGGAACTTACTCTGATTTCACATGTAACTTGAGACGATGCTGCGTGTAACTTCCAGTGATTTTCGATTAAAGTCAAGCGTAAACTTGCTTCAATATTACACGTAACTTACACAACATTGCGAGTAACTTGCAATGTTGTTATATGTAACCTAACACCGACACGCGACGCGGCTGGCACACCGACACGTGACGCGGCCGGCGAACAGACGCGCAATGCGGTCGGCTCGCTGCGCGCCACCTGGGGACGCCAGGGGTTGAGCGGGGCCTCCAGCGGCTACGCGGGTCCAAGTACCTCAAACTTGGGTAACTGAACAGATGATGGTGGATACATATGCGTGCTGCCTCAGAAGTACGTCGTATACTTCCCTTGGAGACGCCTGCCGCGTAGGTAAGTTACATGTGCGATAAAATAACACATTTAAGTTACATGCGAGAACGTTATGTCACATGTAAGTCAACTCGCACCGTGCAACATACTTACTTTGTTGAAGGTCACATTTAACTTAAAGTTGTAAAGTTAAGTTGCAGGTAACATGTTAAGAGCTCTTTATTCGCATGTAACTTAATCAGAATTTCCTGTGAAGGGGTCGTTTATACTTCCGCCGCCGAGCGGCGCGGCAAAGTGCATTTCTGTAATATCGATCATACCGCACCTCCTGATCAATATTACAGAAATGCATTGTGCCGCGCCGCGCGGCGGCGGAAGTATAAACGACGCCTAAAGGCCTATGTACAGTCTGGCGGCAGAAGTCGCGCCGCCATGATGGGGAATAACGGGCAGCCACGAAGTTGCTTAGCCGCTCTCTATCCTTCATCGTGGCGGCGCGATTTTTGCCGCTATGCAGAAGCCTTAAGACAGCACTTTTTTGTCAATAGGACGGGGTCTGAATTCAACAAATTACTTCGGTCAGGTTTGGTAGTTGGGAAGTTTACTGAATTCAAAAGGGCGCTTGAGAGTTATCTGCTGTCCCAAGAGCGATGTTTATAAGATCTCATTCTTTCATGGTGCCGGTCTATCTTTAGTCTCTTTAACTTGCCGTTTAGGTGTTTCTTCTTGTTGTTTGTCTATCACACGGTTCTACCGTGTAATAAATCAAATCAAATCAAAGTGCTCCAAAAAATCGATATTCGGATCATTCGTTTATCCGAAACTTGCTAACCGATGCTTCCCGGCGGGACAAATTCCTTTGCGCGAAAACGAAAACTCGCCGAGCGTCGCCACATTCCAGCCGGGGTCACTCGCGACGATCGTGGTCGCGTGCGGCTGACCCTGCGGTCATGGCGGCGTCGCTGGCGACATCGCATTGCGGTTGTGACGCCGTCGCCCGGCACCGCCTGGTGTGGGCGCGCGGCGGTCGCGGCACATGCGAGGGGTGGTCATTCACCGGGGAGGGCGGCGGCGGCTTCTCTCTTCTTCGCCGGCGATCAATACAACGTCCGGCCGTCGCCACCCGGCCGCATACCGTCTGTGACGGGTGGCAGCCGGCCATCGATCGACTCTGTCCGGTTATTGATCGCCGTCTGATCAGCCCCCTGATGCACTTTTGTGCATCTGGAGGATAGCTCCAGGGCCTTCCTCAGCCAACCAACTCGCACTCTGTGGCTCTCCCACAGACTCGGTCTCGCTGGTGTTCTCCATCTCTCCCCCTCTTCTGTCTGGGTGTCATCATCATGCCCTCCTCCTGCTCCTGCTATTGTTCGCTCCGATGCAAAATGATATGATTCGCGTATGTACTTCGCTCTTCTCACATTAGCGCAGCAAATTGATCGCGATATTGGCTTTCCGTGGCTTCTTGAACGTTTTTTTTTGATTGGGTCCAAAAGTACGCAAAGTAACACTTGCCGTCAATTTGATTGTTTTGTGATCTCCGTGGTTGCGGACTCACTGTTTCCTGATCAATCGATTTTCTCTCACCCTCAGCCGGTTACTTTGACGTCATTTGTTCGATTATTCCATTTCTGGCGTTGAATTTGAAATAAATCTTTGAGAAATATTCTTCGCATCGGAAAATAAATTTTTGTTCTAATGGTAATGGGAATTTTTGAAATCTTCCTATCTTTATCGGTTATGTTTGTTCTAGTTTTAAGAATAGTATCTGTTTTTATTCACCTTTCTCTCTTCAACTGTGGACATGATTATGCTGGATAGGCCAGCTCTTTTATTTGTTTTTTTTTCAGCATTTTTTGTTCGTACCAAGGGTGTGCTAAAAAATTGAAAAATTCGGAAAACGGATTTACTATATCGATTCCGAAAATTGTAGTGCTAGAAACTATTGGAGATTAGCACATGCCAGTTTCTGGGCCACGTACAGTTATTTCAGATCGTCTCTCCCTCAACCCAGAACCGCTTGACAATCGGAATACAAAAAATTATAGTTTTTGACAAATTGGGATATCAGAAATCCGCTCATTCGGGTTTCTGGATCGCACATTGTGATCTTCCGATCTTCCTATGCATGTAGAGGAGTTTTTGGACTTTGGAGGGTCAAAAACTATTCGTGTTTTGAGGCTTTTCTGGAGATCTGAACGAAAAAAAAACAGTGCCGCAAATCAGAATATGGAAAATCCGCGGAAATCAGTTCCTAGACCACCCATAGTGGCATTCTCGATTTTCCTTCACATTTTTAAGTGTTTCGTAGAAATCGAAATGTCGAAAATAAACAGAAATCAGAATTCTGCACATTCATAGTACGGACTCCTGAAAACAGTAGAAATTGGATTGATCGATATCGATGCTAGGAATGAAAAAAAGGAAAAAATAGAAAAATTGTTGCGCGGCTCCATAAAATCTGCGGTGCTCTCAGGGAGGTTCTTGGGAGTTTTGTTGATTTTTTTGAGATTTGATAAGATATTCTGAGTTTGAAAAAATTTCCAATTTTTAATTATTGCTTGGCTAGAAACTTGCCGTAAATTTGTTTTTTTATAATTTTTTTTTCAAACCCGATTCCGTCAATTTTCTTTTTCTTTCCAGTTTTCCTTCTCGGTGACATTCGCTACTTTCTTGTCTTTTCGAATGTTTACTCCTTTTTATACGTTTTTTGTTACATTGCTTTCTCTTTCCCCAGTATTTCCTTGTTTCTGGCGTTAAATTCTATTTGGTTATTTGTTTTGTTATAATTCAAATGAAGGCAGTGTAGTGCTAGATTATTTCGAAAATTCGAGCGCCGAAAACTCGTATAGATTTGCCTATATTTCTAGCAGCGTTCTTGATGTAACTGGGGGGGTCGTCAACATTGTCCAAAATGAGTATTTTGGAGGGGTCGTAAGCATTGTATTGTAAAGACAATTTTTTGGAAGCACTGCGAAAGATTTCGAACTTTTTCCCAACTTCTCCGTCTTGGAATTGTCAAAAAAAATTTCATATGGGGGGAGTCGTAGAAATTCTAACAAATCCTGTTAATTAGGAAAGGGGGTCGTAGACCTGCTTGAGCTAGGTCGTTCCACCGTCTTATGCATTTTGTGCCTAATTTAAAATGCATGAGAACCTTTCTATTTGTCCTCTCGTGCGTAAAAGTCTTGACATTTCTTCTCAGACGACTCTGGACAGAGCTGCGCAAATTGTCGTTTGGAGGGCCGCATAAATTCTCAAGAATTTCGAGGGGGACCCTAATTGAGAGATTTTGGGGCGTTTCAATGGAGGCAGATGGTCTCGATCTCGGAGAGTTGAAAAAAAATCCAGTTCTCTTAAAAATGAACATAATTACGAAAGAAAAGGAGTGTAGCGGTAATTACAAAAGATAAATTCCAAAAATCTTTTTTCTGGGAAAGTGTCATTTTGAGTGGTCATAAAAATGGTTATTTTTCCTAAATTGAGCCTAATTGAAGATTTTGGGGCGCGTCTCCAATGAGCAAATGGTCTCGATCTCCGGAGGATTGAAAAAAAATCAGTTCTCTTAAAAATGAACATAATTACGAAAGAAAAGGAGTGTAGCGGTAATTACAAAAGATAAATTCCAAAAATCTTTTTTCTGGGAAAGTGTCATTTTGAGTGGTCATAAAAATGGTTATTTTTCCTAAATTGCGGCGGTTTGAGCTAGCTTTGAGCTCAAGATTTGGGTTTTAACGGGTAGCTACGGGTTTCGTTTCAAAGAAGATATGATAGGAGATGATAACCTGAGTATTACACTTTGTAAGTTCAGAGTAGGTCCTTTGCTGTTTCATGTACCTTAGACCCTCCCGTATATGAGACTTTTGCGTAAGAATCGAGATGACGCCAGAACAGGAAAAATCTAACATATGGGTTTTGTTGGCTGAATCGATAGAGCATGGTTTGAACCCCACCTACCCAGAACTTGACGTGTTCGAAATGATTCGCTGGCCCGCTGTGCTCCGCGGCAAAACGCGTCGCAAAAGCTTTCAAGAATCGTCATAAATTTGAGTAAACGTATTTGTTTGAACAATGAAAATATAGTATATCGGTGGTCCGAAAACCGAATTTGAACTCGAGATCCAGTGAACCCCACCGATATCACTAAGTTTTTTTGTAAGCTTGCATTTCTAATGGTGTGCCCTAAAATTGAGCATTACGCGACTACGATAAATCGGTTCACCGCGGTCGACTCCCCCTTTTCCCATGCCGAAGTCGGAACAAAGTTAATGTTATTTAACGATATGCAACATTAAATTTATCGCATGTCGTGAAATAACATTAGCTTTTTCCTGAATTTGGCATGGAATAAGGGGTAATCGATACCGTTGCATCGATATATCATAGTCGCATAATGCTCAGTTTTAGGGCATGCCCTTGGAAATGCAAATTTCAAAAATGAACTTAGTCGGCGAGATTCAATGAATTTGAGTTCAAATTCGGTGTCTGGACCGCGCGCATAGTAAGTTTTCATTGTCCAATTAATTATATTTTTGAAAAGCGTTTTCGGCGCATTTTGCCTCCGGGCACAGAAGGAAACGGATCATTTAGAACACGTCAAGCTCTGGGCGGGTGGGTTTCCGACCGTTCTCTACCGAATAAGTCGATAAAAACCGTATGTTAAAATTTTCCTGCTCCACCTTCATCTCGATTACTACGCGAACGGTCTTATATTCTCCCAATTATCGATCAGATGTCATTGTTCTATCGCTTGCAAGATCCGAAATGGGGTGGGCCCTCGTGTTTCCGCGTACCATGCTGTCGTTTCTCGGTTATTTATTGGTGGTATTTTCAGATTGAAACAGAAGTTTCTTCTTAGGAATTTCTGTTTTATTTTTCGCGCTCAGCTGGTGCGCCCTTTCAACTGAAAGTTTGGCCTGCTGGCTACACTGATTTTTTGGTTTCGTGGTCGGGTTTGTGTTTCACGACGAGAACGCGCCTCCTAATATGGTGAGTGTTTTTAGAAAGTTTCACCTATACATGTTTATTTTTTCTTCATATTATATTTTTATTTATTTCTCAAAAAGAGAATCTGCTCTGATTTGATAAGAGAACCTTTGGAGCTAGGGTGCGCTTATCAGAGTTCGCCTTGATGGAGGGGCTGATCGACCTGACGATAACGCTGCCCTTTGACCTCAGTTCGTGCTAGTAAAGGCGGTTTTTGCGATAAATTTCTTGTTTGAGTTAGCCATGGATAATGAAAGGTCTAGTTTCAAAAGTGAGGCTCTTAACGTTCTAAGTGACTGTAAAGGCTTGT